>MDYQ01000004.1:0-314167 GCA_003024175.1 Planoprotostelium fungivorum | reverse complement strand
CAACCTTACCCTCAGTCTTATCCATTCTTCATTCTCCGTATTCTTTTGGTTCTATGATTCGCGTCAAAAATACGAAGAAGGAGAGGTCCCACCAATAAGTGAAGAGAAAGATGTTCTTCAGCCTCTTCAGAGTTATTGAAAATCAGTTGGCAGTATGAACATTCTGAGAGGGTCATTAAGATCGAGAGAGGATGCGACACCTGTAGTAGCACGGGCGCGCTTGGGTCTGACTGCAGCGCAAGCCAAACAATGGTCGGCATCGATCCCGTTAAATAAAGTGCATGATCTGCAAGCCCATCTTTCTTCTAGTTCTTCATAATCTTCCTCTGAGCCGTAACTCTCTCTTAGTGTCCTTTTCATCGGGGAATTGGTTTTTATGCTGCACCGACCGCAAGTATTCTGTTGCATTCCATTGGAGTATGTACAATTTTCACATGACCAGCTCTCCATGTTGATCAGAAATCAAATTTTCAAATGATTCTGTAGGATCTACAACTTGTACACGATCATCACCGGGACACATTTAGGAGGAATCTCATGGACCCTCAACTACGTCATACATCAAGCACAACAGAGACAGGACCAATAGATAGAGAGCAGGCACGTCAATTGGTTGCTCGGAGGTGATTCGAAAAGAGGATGCAAAAAAACTGATCAACAAAGATATTGGAATTTCGATCGAATCGAGTCATGGATAGATGGTGTACCACGAATGACACGCGACGACTCAAAATCGGTAACACCAAATGCAGATGCAGATCAAGATAAATAGATGTATCTGTAAATTTATATCTCATTCAGTATCCACTTCTGGCTAGGCGTGATCTTCTTCTCTATCATGTTGACAAATCTGACGATTATTCACGACAGTACGTTGAGCCGCTCTCACCGTTGTTCTCGTCCCTCAGGGGGTAGAAGCTTCTTCACTTCTCTCAGACATTCCACGTTCTGAATATCAAGTTCAATGTTCTTATCCATCAATATTCATCCGTCCACCTTCTCTCTCTCAATTCGAACCGACTCCAATGTACAATGATCTGCACTGTTCAACCTCTCCAACGTCACAAAGGTGGGTCTGTTGTATGTCTCATTGGATGGAAAACGCTTCGCTTGGTCAAGCTGCACTGACAAGTCGTTGTATAAATCTAACTTGATTCAGGGGACAGACAGCCCGTAGATAGACTTACTCGTAATATCATCACATCTGCAGGTCATTTGTTGGATTCCTTGTTCTAATCTGTCAGGATCAGACTGCCTTCTGTATGCATCAGACAGTTCTGTACGAATCCGTTCTCACATATTGAACATGTCTCTCAACCAGTAGACCCTATGGTGGCACCGCTCTTTGCAAGCCTGAGATGCAGAGCTGACACAGGCGTTCTCCTCCAAATACTGCAACCAGAATGATAGGTTCTTCGTTGCTGTGGGGGTCTTGCATATCTATCCTTTATAAGCGGAGTCATTGAGTGTAATCACCTGGTGGATGTCTTCTTCATCGATAAAACCGTTAGACTCATTGAACATCTTTCCCAAAGATCTCAAATGTCTGTCTTCCTATGTATTCTCACCCAATGAAATTGAAGAAGAGCCTCACCATCGTGTACGACATCTTGTGACTCGAGAAAAATGGCTGGTCCAATCAATTGAGCAGTTGCGACAAACACAGATCAGATGAGAAATGGGGACGAACAAACTGTTGGGAAGAAGATTAGAGGTAGATGAAGAGATTTTCATCGAATATACAAGCATCTGTCAAGAGAAGATGACGTTGAATCTTCAATACAAAAGTACATTATTTACTGCAGAGGATAGTTTAGTCCGACGTTTCACAAATACAATGGATGGTTCTCAAGTGAGATTATTCTTCCCACGTACAATGTTGATGAGAATCAGTTGGTGATCAAAGAAATGCCCGGGGTGGAAGAAACATATGTTCTCGAAGAGATATCGTACTTCCAACGAATGAACGGGATTACTGGTGTGCTGCCGCTTCTGGGGTATTGGAAGGAGAATTATACTTATGCCTTCATCATGCCATATGTTGAGAATACAAGACCCTCAACAGAGCACGAAATTCAAAACTATATGAGACAAGCTCTAGAGGTGAGCAGACGCTTCCAGACTATCACCTAATTCGCAAAGGTACTAGAATCAATCCATTCCATCGGTATCATGCAGTGAGTCTTCACATATAATCTTCACTGATCGAAGCAGCCGAAATCTCAAGAGAAAGAACACTTTGTATTGTAAAGAAACAGCAACATTTTACATCATTGATTTTGGGGACGCAATATCATACACACGTGAGTTTGCTGTGATGGACGACTCTATTTATTGACTCAAATAGCAAATGAGTGGTATGAGGAAGTCGGTAATGTCTTGTATCTTGCACCTGAGGTGGGTACTTTTGTTGATTTCTGTGAGATTCTTCTATTCGTTGATCACCATCACAGCAATATTATGGGAGGAACTACAATCCCTTGGTTGATGTATTCAGTCTTGGAATCATATTCGCTGAACTCTTGTTTCATGTCAAGCACATCATTCGACCGTACAACTGTGGACAGTTCATGCGCGATTTGTATTCATGGCAGAACGAAGTTCCAAAACTATATAACGGAGGGTATTATGGAGGTACATCATACATGTTGACCACAAGTAGCAACTTTTGGATCAAGTGGCTTGAAGACAACCCAGAAGAAAGAACAAGGAAAGGTCAATTGTCACCTTTGGATGTATCTTTGTACACAGAAGAGGCTGCTGATCTTTTGGATAATCTTGCAACTATAGATCCAAACAAGAGATACTACCCAAGGCAAGGGCGAGGTCATCACTATTTGCGCAGCAGAAACAAAGCGGATTTTTCAACAATTTGTGGATCTACAACGTAAATAAAGAATACGGAAAGGAAAGAGAAGAACAAGATGAGGCTCGATGTCACCCTCCTCCGCTACCTATCAAGGGATGAATTCAGAGCTCTCACAGCTATAGAAATAGGAATGAAGAACCATGAGTTAGTTCCTACCTCCCTCATCATCCAGATAGCTCACGTAAAGCATGGAGGAACGAAGAAAGCTATCACAACATTGCACAAAAACAAGCTCGTCTGGCACGATTCTAAGAAATGTAAGGGCCAAATGAAATCTCGATCTGATGTTGTTCATAGACGATGGCTATCGTCTTACATACCAAGGGTATGATTTTCTAGCTCTCAGAACTTTGTGTTCTCGAGGTATTCTCTCAGGCATGGCCACCAAGCTAGGAGTTGGCAAGGAGTCCGGTGAGGTTTCGGTTCAATTCTTCCCTGATGAGAAAATATAGATCTATATATTGGCATCAACGCAGAAGGTGTACAAGTTGCCATCAAGTTTGCAAGGTGAGCTGTTCTGCCTCGTCTTCAGTATCGAACGATCATCTATGAGACAACCTAAAGTAACACAGACTTGGCCGTACATCTTTTAGGAGTATCAAGAATAACCGAGACTACCTAGAGCATAGAAAGTCAGCTTCGTGGCTGTATCTGAGTCGATTGGCTTCATTGAAGGAATACGCATTCATGAAAGCCTTATATGAGAATGGATTCCCCACACCAGTTCCAATCGATTGGAACCGTCACGTTGTGGTTATGTCGCTGGTCAACGGCTATCTCTTGTGTGTATCTCCTCTTCATCTCCTACCATTCCAATTTGTCTGACGAATGACCAGAGCCAACGTAAAAAGACTCATCCATCCAGGGAGAGTTTACAGTGATCTAATGAACCTCATTGTAAGGTTTGCCTCCTATGGCCTTATCCATTGCGACTTCAACGAATTCAACATCATGATCAATGACGAGGAAAAAGTCACTGTGATCGATTTTCCTCAAATGGTTTCCACCTCTCATGCAAATGCTGAAATGTAAGCAACTGTGGTATCCATTGCTGAACAATCTAGGTATTTCAATCGTGATGTCAATTGCATCCGGATCTTCTTTGAAAAGAAATTTGGCTATGTTGGTGCTGAATATCCTGTCTTCAATGTAGACACAGAGCGCGAATTCAGCCTTGATGTTCAGGTATGGTTGTGTGTCTCCAATTTTATATGACGGTCATCGCAATTATAGAATGACTGAAAACAATACATCCAAATTGATGACGAGCAGGTTGCAGCCAGTGGCTTCTCATCAGAAGATGCAAAGAAATTGGATGCACTGATGGAGGAGTTGAAGATGAATGAAGAAGAGGCTGAGGAGGATGATGATGAAGATTCAGATGAGGAGGATGATCAAGTTATGAGCATTTCAGCTGTAAGAGTAAACATATAACGATGAATGAATGACAAATAGGAGGCAGAAGATCATGGAATAGAAGCAAATGAAAACTTCATGAATAGGAAATCATGTTCAATCAATGTGAGATATCTCAGATACCTTGGGCTGAGATGTACATAAGGTCACAGATTCCAATGCACCTGTTGTAGAGTTTGACGAGAGAGTTAGCCGAAGAACAAGAGTTTTTCAACAATTACTTACAAAGGATGCTGCAAAGGAGATAGAAGAAGAATTAGAGGTGAGTCAATGGTGAGAAACATTCTTAACTAATGAGAAGGATGTGAGGATGGAAGAGCAAGAAACAACAGAAGAGCAGATAATCACAGAAGAGAAGGGATCACCAGAAGAGAATGAGCACAGTGAAGAAGGAGATGGGATTGACCATGACTATGTGAAGAATAAGGTGATCAGAACAGAAGACAATGAACTGAGACAGATAGGTGAGGAAGCAGCTGAAGAAGAGGGGTGTCCATGTGACAAACAAGAATACAACCAAGTTGAAATCAAAGAGGGATAATCACAACCAGATTAGAAATGGCTGGTAGCCAATCATGAATACACACATGTTCACATGGGATAGGAATTGGAGCAAATGAGAGCACACATGTTGTTTGTTGTTTGTGTATACACAGTTGAATTACATCAGAAATTCAACTTTGATAACATTACATAGCTTAAATGTCACATTTGGGAGCATTATGTTTTGTGAAGGAACTAATTGTAAGAATGTATTATATTCTCATTTCCGTTGGATGCGGCTAATGTTAAATTTTGGCTAATCATCACGTGACCCATGGACCCTGGTGAGAACCATTGCAATAAAATTTAGCCCTTGGCCTACTTTGGAAAGGACGAGTTTTCTTACAGGAATCTATCAGTCACGTGACAATTAGCCAAAATTTAGCATTAGCTGCATCCAACGGAATTGATAATATCAGACCATTGAGAAAAAACAACAAACCCAATAGCTTGAAACAGCTTTTTTTTGCAATCACTTGCTGTCTTCTTCTGATTTTCTAGCAATCTTGTAATTCAGAGCCATATTCTATTTTAATTAAAATATGTGATGAAGTGTTGCATATAATATGGTCAACTTTGATTGCAGTGGTGATGCAAACAAATAAATCACAAGAAGATGGTGGAAAAATACAAACAGATCACTCACTGTGCGTGTGCAGTTGCTCAATTTTAGCGTATTTTCCTGTATTTTTTTGCATGCATCATTGAGAATTTATGCCATTTTTGTCATATGTTGTGCACCAAAAAAGTTCAAACATGTAGATTTGTTTGCACCAACTGTTCAATTGAGCGTAAGTCTTGTCTGACGCATAGTTACATTAGCAGCTCACAACACCTGAATGAGAAACAAAAAATTCTGGACAAAACATACATTCTCTGTTGTCATTTCTCAATCGCATTTTGCTTCACCAATTCTGCATAACAAATCAACAAGGTCATAAAACTTCATTAACTACCACTTTGGCATTTGCTGATCCCTACACATTCTTGTTTTTTCTCAATGGTCCAATACATTCTATTATATTTGCAAACCCTCTTGGCAAAAATCCTGCCCTTACATGCTACAGAAAGGATCCACTAACTCAAGCTGATGTACTGTACAACATTGTTATTCCACCTTATTTTCCCTTTTTTCCCTTCAGGTCTTCTTATTGGACTCAAGAGTTCAAAGCCTTCAATTGTCCATTCATTTATCACTTCCATCCAATTGACTTTGCTTTTTGTACTTGCACATATCAATGCACTTATATCAGTTGGTACTGATCATGCATATTTTGCAAATATCTATTGGTCTGTCTGTCAACTAAATTCAAGTAGGTATAATGTTATAAATGACATAATACCAGATTGACAAAAAAGTGAAACACCCAACAAAAAAGTGAAATGGACTTTTTCTTTCTATCTCTGCTTGTAGAGTATCTCAGATGCTGAAGATCAATATATGAACTATAGCAATATGCTGACAAGAGATGTACATCAAACAGTGTGTTGGATTCTTGCAAAAGTAAAACAATCACTTTATTTTTTCACCAGTTTGACATTACATGGTGAAAGCTCCAATTTTAGATGTGTAAAATATGTGATGTAATAAGCTACTGAATCAGCCAATGACTTCTTGGCTGGACAGACTAAGGAATGTCAAATCGAAATCGATGCATGTAGCAGCAATAAAACATCCTTTACAACTGAATTGACAATATTTGTTGTTAGTGATGCATCAATTCCATCCATCAGCTGCAAAGATTATTATGTTGCTGTAAATTTATAACACAATAATTACAATGCTACCAAATACTGCAAAGCTGCATGCTAAACAGTACTGAACTGCAAACCATTGATCACAATCAGAAATATAATAACAATTATCCATAAATAAACCCTATACCCAGAACCCGAAATTATAAACCCCAAACCCTAAACACTTCCTTCTTAACCATAAATCTGCACATTGCCCTCTATCATAATTTGTTTCAACAAATCAGAAAGACCACAAGTATATATGTAAATCATTACATCATATGAATGAACAAGACTATTTTGAGTTACCCATTTATATTGAGTATTTGCGTATTCTAGCAGTAATGCTTCACTTGCATATCATTTGTAATCATATTACTTTCTGTTTGCACATTGAACTCTGTAATATCCAAATTACAATGAAACAACTTGCCACAATAATAGCAAGCCAAATTATAACAAAACATGTGGTTGTTGCATTGAATGTTGGTTAGAGATGTTGATGTGTCAAACAAATTTGAGGCCCATATTGTTCAACTTTACACATTACAGAAACTCCTTTCATGTTCCAAACTGACACTCAATCGACTTATTCAATTTTGATTTTCAAGTATACAGAGATTGGTATAGAGGCAGGTCTGAGACAAGGCGATATCATCTCACCCACTTTATCTCTTGTTCATTAACCCTCTGATCGAGTGGCTGGAAAAGAACAAAAGCCTCTATAAATTGGCGTCGTTGTTGGTCAATCTGATAGCGTATGCCGATGATCTAATGTTGGTGGCAGCGAGTGGAGAAGGTATGGAGGAGGCAATGAAGAAGTGAACGATTTCTGTACACACAACAATATTACAATCAACGAAAACAAAAGCTCATACCATTGGCTAAGAGGAGAACCAGGAGACATCAAAACTCGAGGGACAGATATAAGAAAGGAAGGAGCAGATTATTTAAGATACTGGGATGGACAACAAATTAAAAAATGAACCAATGTATTTTTACTAGAGAATTGAATGATCAGTTGTGGGCAACTCCGAAGCAATTCTGGGACAAGAGTAAGATTCGAACAGAAAACATCCTCCCCTGGTTTTCAACATCAGATTATGATCAATATGAGTGGAACTTACCTGAAGAGATGGGAAATAAAGGCCTCATCCCTCGCAATCTCCGACGAAAGATAAGTAAGGAAAACAAAGGGCTCAATGTTAATTCTATAATCTTGGCAACAGTCCAGATAATTCGAAGGCATATCATAAGCACATACCTGTATCGGCAAGCTATGATGGAAACATAAGTAATGTATCAGACTTGTATAAAATAGATATGAAGTTATGTCATCTTTAACTCTAATTTATTCAGTCTGGCATTTGATGGTTAAGAATATATTTTTTAATACATCTTTGAGTTATAAATAAAACAGAAGGGGGGTGAAGACGAAGAAAAAGAGGGGGCAGAGAGACAAAAATAATCTATATTAACCGATAGATTATTTAATTAAAATAGAATTGCAGAAGAAAGATAAACAAACAATATATGTTCATATTTTTTGTAAAATGTGCATCATGGTCAGCTACAATATCCTCTATCATATTAATTAAATCATGACTGCGCAGTTGAAAGCAAAGCTGTGGTCAATTGATTGAGCAGAAATGGCTTGACTAAGAGCTAAAAAGCTGGACAAAACATATGATAGGCTCGCTCCCACATCACTCTCATTTTATTCTTCTCAACAAGGGGTCAACTCCCCACCCCCAATGGACTCAGGGACCCCACACCACCGCCCCTATCTACCTGTGCACATGTCCAGAAGGATTACCATACCCCCTCCTAGTACCTCAACTCACATATATCTCTTTTGCTACTTTTTTTCGGGTCTCCCCACTGGACTGCAGAGTTCAAAGTTTCAGTTGGCCAGCAATGGCTTAGTAGCCCCTAACAGGGTCAAATTGATATCTGAATAAAACCTGAACCTGAACCTGATTTTCAAGTATACAACATCTAATACAGTACAAACATTGTTCAAACTAGACTATGATACCAAAAGTCATTCATGTGAAATTTTGTTCATAGAATAGTTCAACTACTTCTACTTCTACCTAGGGGTGCATTTTTTTTATCTGACAACACCTTCCATAGGTATTGAGAACACAACCGACGTTTGATGTTGTTCAAATGATCTTTGATATTGTAGGCTGAACTTCCAATTTGGTAGAAACTGCTCTCAATTTTATTCAAACCACTTGATGATTTTCATTCATTGTATCATATTATCCACATACTATTAGATATTCATTGTTGCTTTAATTGTTTGGTTTGTCTCTTGTGATTTGTCAAAAATTTATCTGCCATTTGTTGTTTGCCACTCTATTGATAAATGACATGTTGTTTGATTATCTTTCATTGTTTATTGCATGTTATTTGCTGTTCCTTCTCTGCCACTCATTGTTTGCCAGTTATTGTCTACCACTTGCTGTTGACCATTGTAATTGGACTAACTGTATCTTTTCTGAAGGTATGAAAGCTCATTTAGAAACCAATACAATGTCCCATCTTTTGATAATTGACCACTGCCATGAACTGGATGACGAGCGCTACACGAGCCATTCACAACTGGCGCCATGCTACTGGTTTGATGATGGAATGTTTATGAAAAATAAAAAAGGAAAATAATTCAAGGCAGCTCTCAAAATCATATTGCCTTTTTTTCTTGTTTAACACATCATTTGAATCATCATCGGATCTGAGCCACTGTTTATATCACAATTGTATAAAAACTGTGCCATAACGCTTTTATTCTGTCCAACATCTCCTTTTTGTTCAGACACCACTTTTGGTCATCTTCCTCCTTGTTCCATCTATTTCCTCGGATGCCTCGCTTATGTATGATACAATGAGATGGTGGAAGGATGAGACAATGTGCTTACTGGCTTGTCCTGAATAAGCTGTCTTAGACTTTGATCTCCCTCTTGTTTATCAGCACAATTGTCTGAAATAGTCATCACCAAGTGCCAAAAGGAGACACGCTCAGCGGGACAAGATTTGGAAATTGTCTGTATTGAGCGAAAGTCTGATAGGATTGGATGTAAATGTATCACAATGGCCGTGAAAATGGCCCACATAGGCCGGCCGTAAATGCTTTTACTTCATGTCTTGAGCCATTCCATCCTTCCAAACTATCGATCGGCACACAGAGAGATTATACTTGTTGGCGAGATGTTTGGCCACGTCTAGGCACTTGTGGGGCTTGAAATGTTCCAATCGATTTCATGGCTTGATCTTGCTCAACTTTTTCTTATGTGGCTATTGACCAATCTCTCTGTCCGTGACACTCATGTGATTTCTCTTGTTTCACACTGCACAACGTCACATGCAAAACCGGATCATGGGCAACGCTGTTTTCATTTCATATTTGGCTCGAAACATACATCGTATTTGAGATGGAATACGTGTCCGGAATGGAATACAATTCTTGCCAGGCGTCATTTGATGATGTCGCTATTTGCATCGTAACCTTTGTAGTGTCACTTTGTTTTTTGTACTCTTGCCTATCACGCAGTTCTCAAGGGTCATATAAGTGAACATCGTCAAGACTTGAAAAGTGGAGAAAGTCATCACACCCTCAGTAGGGATAGGAAACCCATGAGTTTATAGTGTGGCTATTTGATTTACCTCATCTTTTAACTAAATCAGCAATGCGCTTGAAGGCTTCCTTCTTTGGTTCCTCTGGTTTCTTGATTTCCTTTGCTCTCTCTTTGGCCCTCTGCAGTTGCATTGTATCTACTCCCACAGCATGAGAAACATTTTTGTATCCTAACATAATTCAGCCTCCTCTCTCCTCCATCAAGCACCTTCGTTCTGCATCTGCTCCATCATCTCTCTCTTGATTTTTGTTATAACCTTTGTAGTGTCACTTTGTTTTTTGTACTATCTCACTTGTGGGCCCTGGTAAACCATGCTTGTGTACACTTGAACAAGTGAGGCACCTGCTTTTATCTTCTCCATTGCATCACGACCATTTGATATTCCACCACATCCTATGATGGGGACTCTTCCTTGGGTGAGTTGGTACATCTGTGATATCATCTATTGATTGTCATTAAATATTTCTTTCATTCTTCACCCTTGTAGACTGGTCTTTCAAAGGTGGTCCGCTCAATCCTCCTGTTTCCTTGGCTGTCTGTACTCTGGTCATTCATATTTCCACATGTATTGTCATTCTGTGTTCATTTTCTATTCTATATAGAAATTCGCTGTGTACGCACTTTCACTCGTATCTATCTTCTATGACAATAATTGAATGTGATGAAAATAAATAGATTAAGACCTCAATCTCAAGCAGAGGAGGGCGAGCGACAGTAGTGTTCGATATGATGAGGCCATCTGCATATTTAAGTGCTACAGAGGCGATGTCCTCCATTTGGGACAAGTCCAAATCGGGTGCAATCTTCAACAAGATGGGTGGAGAATTGTACATCTGCGGATCCATTGATGTCTCATCTCAATCGATGACTCACTCGCTCCACAGATGCGTCTCTGGCTTGCTTGACTGAAGCCAACAGCTCTGTCAACTCTTCTCTTCTCTGCAACTGCCTCAAATTGGGCGTGTTGGGTGAAGAGACGTTGATGACCAAGTAATCCGCGTATCTATTTTGGTTACCTCTTCTCCCATCAACGACTCACTTTGTCATCCGCTTGATGCCTCTGACGTAATCATCCACAGCATCCACTGTCTCTTTGTTCTTCCCCAAGTTGATCCCTACTCTCCCCTTCAGTCCCATTCCTGGGTTACTGCTCGTTCCCAGCATTTCCCCCTCTTCATCGATCTGTTATCTTCAGTTTGTAAACATTGATCTAATAAACACACCCTTCCCTCGACGATATGCTTCAGTCTCCTCTCTACGGCATCCAAGCCCTCATTGTTGAATCCGTATCGGTTGATCACGGACTTGTCTTTCGGTAGGCGAAATACTCTTGGCTTCTCATTCCCATACTGAGCTTTTGGTGTGATGGTTCCTATCTCGATGAACCTGTCCCTCTTCAGTCTGACTTTAGAATGGAGAATCACCCGGCGCCAGAGTTGAATAGGCCAGGGATTGTTTCTCCATTTTTGTCAAAGCCGGCTCCAACACCAACAGGGTTGTCAAACTCTCTTCCCCACAGGATCTGTTTCAGAGATTCTGTGTTTCTTGTAAGGGGTGATTTGCTTCCTGGTACAAATCCAATAGAAGCAGCCTGAGAAAAGTTATCGCAACGACAATCGAAAAAGTATAATCACGTGAACAGCTATACGGTGAGCCGTCTCAGGCGTGAACAAATGTGTCAGAGGTACTATGGCCTTAGCTGCCCAACAACGATCTGCATCGATATGAAACCAGTCGAGATAGAATGCAGTCCCGAGAAAGGTAGCTGATCCAAAAACATGAAATCTGCTCAATACATATGCCTTGGTTGTCCTGAGTATCCCCATTTGTGCTGTGCGATCGGGTGTGAATATAAACGGAAATACAACTCGCCATGAGAAAGAAATCTGGGTGTGAAACGTTGGTCGTTGTAATCGCGTGTCTCATTTTTCTGCGCTGAGACGTCCACCTGTCGATTGAGGCATTCCACCAGCATGTTGAGTTTATTTCGTGTTATATCCCCCGAAATTGGTAGTCCAGGACGCTCTCCAATAAGCTCTCCCATACAGTGAGCTCTATACTACAGCTCTCCACTAAACTTCTTAGAAATTGGCGTCGCTCTTCTGCTGGACGAGTCATATTCGGGGGAGTAGAAGAGAAGCAGGATATTAGTCAAGTCAGTGTTGGTATCATCAGCATCACCGATACATACACGACTCCAGCACGGTCAAGCAGTAGAAGGGTCGTCACATCTGTGGTCAAGAGAGATTTTAGAAGTAGTCAAGATGCGAGTGAGTTTTCCATCCTAGATGAAAGGTCACACAACTGGCAGTGGAAGTGGATGATGAATTTATCTTTGGAGCTGAAGGAAGATTCGCTGTACTGCCCGACGAGATGCGGATCCATATCTTCACCGTGTGGGCTGAAGAAGGCGACTGGAAGACTCTAGCTACAGCGTGCCTTGTCAACAAAAGATGGAATAGAGAAGTGAACCAGGTCTAGATACTGCTTCAATCCGTTTGCTGACGAAGATCAGGCTTGGCGGATGGAATTTGAACGCAGAAGTCGGGATGGAATATCATTCACTACTGACGAGAAGTTGTGGGTCAAACTAGAAGTATCATGGAAATGGGTCTGCATTGCCATGACTGTGAGTGCGAAAGGCCGAGTCGAAAGTGATTGACGACACTGCAGACACCCATTGAAGACCCAACAGCGGGAAGTGTGATGAAATTAGGATACAATGCTCACAAGAGATCCCCAACCAACGAAGAGGACCCAGTGAAATTTGATGGAGTCTACGAAGGGCAGTGGAAGGCAGAGATGCGTCACGGCGTAGGAAGATTGTGGTGGACTGATAAGGACAGATACATTGGAGGGTGAGGGTGATGACGCTCTGCATCTCATGTAGAACAGATGGAAGGACGACAAGAAGAATGGGCACGGTATGATGGTGTGGTCCAATGGAGACACATACAATGGAGGTTGGAAGGATGACTTGAGACACGGTCCAGACTGCAAGTACAAATACGCTGTGGGAGGTCAATTCAGAGGCACATACTATTATGATGAGAGGCACGGCCCTGGCGTATACAAGTGGTCCGACGGCGACTGCTTTGTTGGCGAATGGAAGTCTGGTGGAAGGTGAGCCTCTCTACCCATATTTGACTCAAAGAGGAGCAGACACGGAAAAGGAATATTCATCAGCAAAGATGGTACAAGGGTTGAGCAATTCTGGAAGGAGGACAATGGAATCAGTTACTCCGAGAGGCAGCCTGCTAAATTCCCCGGTGAACTGATTCCAACCAAGGAGTGACCGATGTAACTACATAAAGAATGTCTATATGTAAATCCTTCAGCAGTGCATCTCACGACAGATAAACTTTTAATTTGCCCTGCACCCTTCGCCTGCAGACGGGACATGTGAGGATGTTGGGTGAACACTCTGAGCACATCAACAAGTGGGTACATGGTAGTAGTAACGTCTCCTGAAGTGAATGAGAGTTGGTCATACTACCTTTATTCACTTTTGGTCTTTCACAGCAGAGGATGCAGCTCAACTTGGTCTCCATGTCATCTGCTGCACCGACTCTACTTCCCATATCCGCTATCGCACACTCCAATCGATCCCTGTGCTCCTCCAAACTCTACATCATTCAGTTGCCTTCCTCTCACTGCCCCACCTGAATCTTCTGGACCAGATGGGTTATCTGCTGCTGATCCATTTGGCGCTCTCTCCTTCTCTCTTCTCGCTCTCTGACCATCAGCTCATGTGATTCTCTGTTCCTTCTCTCCATCTCAATCAACTGAACGACGATCATCCGTGCATCACTGCTCCCTGTCGAAGGTGGGTCCACCCCTCTCTCTCGCTCCAAACGTTTCTGAATGCGCAGTTGAGCCAATGCCCTGATCTCCTTGTGGGACAACTTCTCTTGATTCCCCTCCTGCTCTTGATTCCCCTCCTGCCCCTTGCTGAACTTCTTGTAGAGAGACAGAAAATCCTGCGCTGGCATCTGTCTCTCCTCAGTGGGGCTCTGGATGGCTAACTCTCACAGCACAATCTGCCCATTGAGCTATGGGATGTTCCAGGTTGTTTCTGACTAAGACTAATCGCTCCAATCGAGTCAGTTTTGTGATCTGGCATGGGTGAGAACCACTCGCGTTGTCGCTCACCTCGACAGGTAATGTAGATAGAGCATTGTCGTTGAGGTATAGTCTCCGCAGCTTTGGTAGAAACCCAACTTCAGGGGGAAGAGAACTCAAAAGATTGTGACTTAGATACAATTCTTCCAAATTGCTTAATAAGCCTTCAACAGATCAAACCGCTATCAAACGGGGCAGGATACGTTTCTGCGCACCTATCTGGGATGGAAGATGAGTGAGAACGTTGAAGTTCAGGCATAAAATTCGTAATGTTCCAATAGCACCGATGAGTTTAGGAAGAGAGCTGATGTGATTCTTAGACAAATTTAAATTTCGAATACTCTTCATCCTGTGATTAATTTCAGCAACATCGAATCATCCAACCAACCTGATCAACTCTGAAGGAATAAAACTCAGAGTATTACCACTCAAGTCCAAACTAATGACGAGGTCACTGTCTGGTGGCTCCAACAGCTGATGAGGAAAGAGTTTCAGAGATTGCTGTCTTAAAAAGACCACCGATCCTGCATTGGGATACATTTCAAGTTGTCTGATGAGAGAAATAAACACGTTGTAGTGGTAGGTATTTATCTATCAGAGGGCCTTGTGCTTCTTCTCTCCAACGCCAAGGGTAGACTCTAAAGCAACAGAGGCGGCACCAATGAAGAGGCATGAGAAGAGACTACCGAATATTCCCAAGGAGATGCCACCGACCAGACCTGTGGATACCAATTGCAGAGGGAGGCAGATGAGGCCTACATTGAATTAGCCACACAGAATGAGAGGGATTCACCGGTGAGGACAATCTGTAGGGCAGTGGACAAGAGTTCATCCTTCTGTAGGTCCTTTCTGCCTGTAGTGTCGACGAGAAGATCGAAGGCCAGGGATGCCAGACCACCAGGCTGAAGAACGGCTGCGAGTGTTCCCATTGCAGTGGCGGCCAATAATCCGTTGTATAGTCTAGTCCAGCTGGAGAAGATGAAGAAGGAGAAGAGGCAGGCAAAGGACAACAGAGGAATGAGAAGAAGCTGGAAGATTCAGATGCGAAGGAGTGAAGGAGGGATGTACAGTGAAGGAGGGATGTACAGTGAAGGAGTGAAAGACATACCTGCTGTTCGGAGGAGGAGATGGAATGGAGAAGAGAGTCGGTGTTCTTGGAGGCTCTCACAGGAGATGACGCTGTGATGGCTGCGGGGGCGACCTTCTGCTGCCCAGCTGAGGCAATGATCGTGTTGGTGTTTGCAACCTGTGTCCTTGAGGTCTTCTGAGTCTCATACCTCTCACCTGTGCTATGACGGGCAACACGGGTGTGGCAACGTGTGCGATCTTTGTTGAGTCAGGGGCTACCTCCTTGCTCGTGATCTACCTGCGTCATTCCTCCTCCTTCACACATCACTCACTGCGGGTGTTTGGTATCTGGGAGTGGATGCGTTGGGGCTCAAGTTGATCTCACGCTCATCGTCTGTGGGGAATGTGACATCCGATCTCATCGCTGCCTGTTCGGGTCAGACCTCTCTTCTCTCCTTCTCACCTTGTTCTGAACTACCGAATGCCCAGTCACGATGGGATGAATGACAGTGGTTTTGGCATTGTGATCGACGTTGCCTCTCCTCTGGTCGATGTCGTGCAACACAGCCGAGATCTCCGCTGTCATGATTCCTGCGGGTGCAGCAGGGTGGACGTTCAGTCTATCCACGGAGACGACTGGTCTCGCGATGACCTCTCCCTTCACTGGGGTCACCGGAGCTGACTCCACTGTGCCCACTGTTCCCCTCAGTCAACACATCATGCATAAAACTCACCTGGTTTGATGGGTGAGCGGTCTACAATTCTCTCGTCATCGGTGGTGTCAGGCTCGGAGGAATCAGGCTCAGTCAAGAGAGTCTCCGTGTCGGAGGGTCCATCGTCTGGCTCACCAGTGAGAGCACTGACATCCACTACGGGCGTGATGCTGCTGTCCTGCATCCTTCAGTCTCCACCGTCACCTCCACTCACCGCTAGAGCGAGTGTCCGTGTACGCTTCATCTGGTCGACCACTCTCTCTGTCCTTCGGAAGTTTCCAAAGATGTACTGTTTCCTTCAGATCCTTCAGGACATCCATCTCACCTCCTTCGCGTCCACAGTGCTCACACGGATGACTGAACCTCCAGTGGGTGTGGCCTTCTGCTCCATGATCTCCAAGTCAGCTAATCTCAGGGACAGCTGTTCCGTCTCAGCGATAGAAGAGGTGGGAGGTCACCTTGGTGGACTTGGAGTAGAAGAAGAGGTAATGCTGAGTGAGGCAGAGGACTCCCTTCGTCGGTGGTTTACCATCCAGAGCACAATCGTATTCTGTTCATGTCATTCTCTTCCCTCCGTCTCATCTCACTCTGGATGACTCTCTCGTTGGTGGGTACATTGAAAACTCTCGACAGACTCTCCGTTCTCCTCTCACTCCTGGCCACCTCCTTCTTTGAGGCGGTGTATAGCACGGCCGGTCTAGTTCCCTCAGTTCCCTGTCAAGTCAGCACCCGAAGAAGAGAGGGTCGTACCTTGGTACCGAAGAACTGATACTTGATAAAGACAGTCCCAGTGCTTTGTTTGCGATTCTTATCGAACAGAGTGATCGTCATATCTGTCTCCACCTACGGACTCGATCAGCTTATTCTCTTTGCCCCATCACCTCATGTAGGAGATCCCTCGTGGGAATGAGAGCAGACCCAAGCTTCTCTTTTCTGATGGTTCCTGCGTGAGTCGCCTTGATGCGCAACAAAGTAGCAGCAGGATCCAAGATCCTGCCCAGGTTAATATTTCATTTGGAAAAGAGAACTGCAGTAGACAACGTTGTTCCTCACAGATCGAAAGATTCGTTCCATTCTGTGGACTTGTGGTTCCTTTTTGTTTTTTGTGCAGATCTCCTGATGGGGGTTTCTGCCGTGTCAGCGAGCGATACAGTGATATAGACGTTTTCGAAATTAGGCTTTCCTCCAATGGTCTTTCCAGAGCACACTGAGCCGTTTCAGGAGAGCTCTCAACGAAGCAAAAACCAACCTTTAATGCGAAGAAATCCCAAATTATCGGAAAAGGTTGGATTGGGCGTGATGATAGTAGGAGTAGCCATGATCGACGTGCAGGATGTTCAGCGTTCAGAGTTTCTGTTCTGAACACGTATGCTGACTTTTCATAGAATATTAGGCACCCAGCTCTACAAAGAGACCTCCAGAAGAGAATTTCGGAAACTGATCAGCATGGTCCAACAGGAGGCAGCGGCTGTGGAGAACACGATATCACTATTCACGAATCACACATATCTCGCAGAAGGGATCGTCATCTTCAAGAGATATGATCGCACAAAAAAAGGAAAGAAAGGGGTCTCTAAAGATGATAGAGAGGGACGTGTGATCTTTTCACTGCATGAGCTACCATTGAGGGTGGTGTTCGAAACAGAAAATGGCGTAACAGTGGAGCGAAAGACAGAGACAACACTCTGTATAGGAGGTGAATCGAATTTCATGCTGATGAGCTAAATGATACGAGGAAAACGAGACATTGAGGTGATAGAGACACCTGCGTCAGTTCTGAGCAAGGGAGAAGAGAGTATGATAGATAACGCCATGAGCTCTGTCAAAAACTTTTGGGGGAATCTCACTGGACCAGCAGAATCGAACGAATCCTCAGCACAACCCCCCACAGAGAAGGGATTCTTCTCAGGACTGTTCGAAACGAAAGAACAGCAAGTAGAAAGGTGAGCCTCCATAGTCCCTCCCCTGATATCACCAAGGATCAAAGGAAAATACACGAAAGAGAGCAGAGAGAGTAGAGTGGAGAAGAAGGAGCCGACCTTCTTCGAGAAGATGAAGCAGAACCTAGGAGGAGACGAAGAAGAGCCAAAGAAGAAAGAAGAGACGAAGAAGAACGAAGAAGAAGAGCCTGGATTCATCGATCGAATGAACAAGGGTGCAACTAACATCCAGAAGGAGGCAAAGAGTGCATTCCGTGGGATGGTCTTCGATTCTGCCGTCAAGTCAGCAATGAAAGGTCTTATGTAATTTTGTCCCTTGTACACACTATCATCCATCCTGTCATCCTCTTGCCATGAGAGAACAAAAAATAATGAAATTCCTTGGTTGGTTGTTTGTCGCCTTCATCATCGGTCACCGGCGTTCAAATAAGATCAAGATGGGTTGGGTAGCTATTTTGCTGCTGGTTGTCTATGTACCAATGGTCATATGGTTGGCTTTCTTCCTTCTCTGTGCTGACCATCTGAAATGCGATTCGAACAGCAAACTCGGGAGGCTCAAGTATCTGCTCACACAAGGTGTCTGTAAATCCACGAGGTATGTACAATCCATGTATTCGATATCATCTGACTCTTCAAGCTCTTTTCTCGTCTGGTTGGCTGGACCGAGGACGACGAAACGAGCCAAGAAGGTGAACGAAATCAATTGCATTCGATTGAATGGCATAGGCTTTTGAATATATTGCGTACAAGCCTAATCCCCTTCTTCAAATTCTTTACTTGATCCTGGTTTTGGGTGGTTATTATCTCTTCCTCAGAGACGCTTTTCCTTTGCTTCCCAACATCTACTTGGGTGCTCATCACAAGTGAGATTTCTTCATCAGCAGTGTCGTGACGAAGGAAGGTACATCGCCCACATCAGTGTGGGAATCACTCTGTACCTATTCTACTTAGCCTCTGCCAACGATGCAGGCATCATCCACTACAAGATCGAACAACAGAGATCGGGTGTGCGTCATGTCCCAACGAACGAGAAGCAGTACAGCAGTTACCCCTTTGATGACATGCTTTACACTCCGGGGAGAACCTGCAGAACCTGTCTCATCGAGAGGTGAGAGATTGCCCCATTCCTCCCTCTCAGTCTCTCAGACCCGCACGGTCCAAACATTGTTCCATCTGCGATCGATGCATCGGACGATTCGATCACCACTGTCCATGGATCAACAATTGCGTCGGTGTGTTCACTCCATCGTCCTCTCTGACCCTCCAGGCGAGAACAACTTGCGCTATTTCCTCTCTTTCGTATTTGCCACGGCCTCACTGACACTCTACTGCGGTTATCTCTGCTACTACATCTTGTCTGCCGTGAGAGTGTACAAGTGATATGGAGAGTGACCCACTCAGTTGATGAAGGAGGGAAGGATCTGGGACATGAGATTCAGAGACCCAGAGACGGGCCAGACGTACGAGGCCTCTTATCTCCTCGTCTTTCAGGTACGTGACATTTCATTCACACATTGATCTCTTCAGTGGGTCATGTCAGCAGGAGGGTTGGTGGCTCCCCTTGGACTATTCACTGGGATCATCTCCATCGTCTTGTACGGTTTCTTCGCATACCACATCTATCTCATAGTAGTCAACACCACTACCAATGAGAGTTACAAGTGGTACGACTACGTCGATCAGGTGTGTACCTCTCTTCTCCTCTCCTCATAGGCCCAGGTGAAATTCTACATGGCACACAAGGACGAGATAGAGGAACAGAAGGTGATGAGAGAGGAGTTTGTTGTCTGACCATAGAAGGTAGTGGAGGCGGAGAAGACGAAAGGAAAGAAGAAGGACGCGAGGAGGGACCACAGAGACCCCGATTGGACGCTGGCAGATTACACCATCCCAAAGTATCGATTGGACAGTCGAGGAAAAGTGGTTGTCAAGAACATGTACAACAGGGGTTGGAGGAAGAATCTGGCAGAAGTGATATGGCCTCCATCTCAATAGACATCTCCATTCTTCCATCGTTCACAACTCTCACTGCTCCTCACATTTTGTATTTCGCAGAATCGACCTTCTGTTTCTTTGCAATCTTCTTGGCCTTCTTCTCGTTTGCCTCTTGTCTGGCCTCCTCCTGGAGCTGCTTGAACAGTCCAGCCGATGTACTGACGTTGGTCTGTCCCGTCTCTCCTTCTCCCACGATCTTGACGTTCTACAGGATGTCAGCCACTCCTTCCCTCCTCACTCACTCTGTGCTGCTTGATCTCCTTCGTGGCCTTCTCGATGCCCTTCTTTCCTTGCTTGGCTCTCGATGCGTACAGTGGGTCCTTCATCTGTTCTCGTCACCTTCGTCTCTCTCTCCTCTCACCTCTCTCTCCTTCTCCTTCTGTGCCTTCTCCTTCTCCTTCAGCTTTCCTGCGTTCTTCTTCGCCGCACGCAATCTGGCCAACTCTTCCTGTGAGGCCTCTCCCTTCTCCTTCTTTCCCCTGAGGATCTATCTCTCCGTCAATCCCATCCTTCTCCTCTCTCTCACTTGGATCTGTGACTTTGTGGCCGGGCGATACACCTCCGAAGCCGTGAGAAGCGTTTGATTTGATGTGGCCGTAGGAACAATCTCCTCCATGAGAATGGACTTGCTGTTCTTCTGCGAGATCTCCACATCGTCCACGTTGACCTGTGTCTCTCAGTCTCTCCTTCCTCTCTTGTCTCTCTTGTTCTCACCTTCGGAGCGTAGTGGAAATTACAGAGAGCATTGAGCTTAGCGCACAATCTGTCGAATGTCCTCTGGATCTTCTCGTGTTGGGGATTTACTTTCTCTTCTTGTTCTGACTTCTTGCCACCACCACTTGCTTCGAGATACTGTTCTCCTCAGTCTCCTCTCTGACATTCCACACACCTCGTTCTCATAGATCTCTGCCAAACTGAGCTTGCTCTTCTTGTCGTCCAACACGAATCTCTTCTTGATGTCTGTCATCTTCAGTCGATGAATGTCACATGTCTCTCACTTGTGTCGATGATTCTCCTTCGCACTACATCATCGTACGTTTCCTTTTGTTTTCAGTTTCGTGGAGAGGTAATTCCGTAGAGATGATGCTCACATCGATGACAGCCTTCTTGATGATATCTTCTAGAACATCCGTCACAGCCTCTGTGATGATTGGAGGAGGTCTGGCCAAGGCCTGGAAATCGAGATCTGCCTCCAGGAGGGAATTGACGGGTCTTGCTCCTGCGTGGACCTCTCCAGTCAACTCCCAGGTCTTCTCTCCCACGTTCGTCTCCTCGAGCTTCTTCATCTACTCCTCTCAGCTCACTCTCTTCTTCTTCTTCACCTTCTTCTCCAGTGTCCTCAGATATTCGCTGTGTCGTGTCACCAGAGATCCCAGCTCTCTGTCGTCTTCTTCTTCCATTTCTTGTTCCGTCAACAAATCCCCCAACCCAGTCTGTCCCTCTTTCAGCTTCTTCTTTCCTCTGTTGGCTTGTCTCCAGAAATCTGCCTCACTGCAAGTGTCACCATTGCTTCTCTTCTCTCCTCACATTTGGGCTTGAGCTTCTCCATCCTCGTCTTCATCCTCCTCTTCCTCCATCTGTCTCTCTCCTCCCTCTTCATCGAAGAAATCCTCATAGTTGTCGATTCCCTCTTCCTCTCCGAATGGATCACCTGTCGTACTCAACTACAACCTCTCCTCTGACTCACCCTCTTCCTCTTCTTCTCCTTCTCCATCCAACTCTCTCTCTTCTTGGTCTTTCAAGAAATCGTTCATCTTGTCCAGCGAGAAGAAATCGTCATCCAACTCACCCTTTTTCTGTCTTTCTGTCAGCACCTCCTCCCATCAATTCCTTACCCCTGAAGCTTTCTTTTTCCTTCCTGCATCTCTTCTTTCCTCTTCTTCTTCCTCATCATCCTCATCCTCCTCTCCGAGGACGTCACCCTCCTCGCCTTCTTCTCCCTCACTGCCTATATCCTCTGAATCGAGATCTTCCTCTAACTCGGCACCAGAAGATTGTTCTTCAATCTCTAAAGGTTCTTCGGTTTTGTCACTCTCTTGTTCGATTTTCTTCTCCAGAATAGTCAATAAAGGTCTGTGATGCAGCTGTATCTGTTCCCATATCTGTTCTGTGTCTGCCCCCTAATGTTTCTTCATTATCGCTTCTCGTTCGATGTTCATCACCTCGGTAATCAATTCATCCAGCTGTGTTGTCTTCAACTGATTTCTTACACTGAGACTATAATTGAATGTTTTTGTCAAGGCTTCTAGGATCTCTCCATACAATTTAGCCTTTTTGTCCGGATCATTGATGAAGATCTGAGATGTGTCACTTCTAACTGAAATAAAGTACCCTACCTCAGGTTTGGATACAACATCATCTATGAACGATTCTAACTCGAGTGTCATCACGATGCTCTGAGAGGGTGATGTGATGCCTCTCGGAAAAAATTCGGATGCCGAAAATGTTTGTAGATGAAACTCTTTTCTTTCTTCTTTCTTCTAGATCAGATCATCTTTTCCTTCTAATGAGCGCGTGAGTTTCACGATCTGCTCGAAAACCCTAAAAATCTCATCAGACCATCTAACAAAACTCGTTGGGTTGACGAGGAGACACATCATGCCGCTTCTAAGAAATGGGCAGACGAAGACGATGATGTTGAAGAGAGCGAGTGTGAGGCGCATTAGTATATTACTGTTTCTGATTTCATCTCAGCCAACAATGCCGTAATCAAGGACGAAGCACAACCCGATGGATCCACACTGCGAACAGTGACTGAATACACAACTAACGCCAAGGGTCAGAAAGTCAAGGTGAGTTTAGAATCGCGAGGAAAATCGTCTAACGGATCAGATTATCAAGAGAATCAAGATCTACAAGAAGCAAGTCAAAGTGAATCGTAACGTTGAGGCACGAAGGGTGAGTGGGTGAGAGAGGAGAGACAGACTGAGAGAGACAGAAATGGAAGAAGTTTGGAGAGGTGAAGGATTGTCCCCCAGGCCCCGAGCCAGTGGTGACAAATCCATCGCAAGAGGACATGTTCTTGGAGAGTTCCAGAAAATCCGAGAACAAAGACAAGGCAGTCAAGAGCAGCAAGGACTCCAGCATCAGCATCCAGTGCAGAAACTGTGGAAGAGATCACTGGACCTCCAAGTGTCCCTACGGAAAGCAAGACGCTCCCGTCAAGGCCTCCACCGGTCCCTCTAATGTATACCAACCCCCCGGAAGGTACACATTCAAATATCATTCATCTACACACATTCAACATATCATTGATCGATACACATACAATACATCATTGATCGATACACATACAATACATCATTGATCGATACACATACAAGATATCATTGATCGATTGAGGAATGAGCTGACATGGATCAGAACAGGAAGACCAGATTCGAACGACAGAGGCAGCGAGGAGGTGGCCACCGTCAGAGTGGCAAATCTTTCAGAAGACACGAAGGAGTCTGATCTTGCCGAACTCTTCCGTAACTTTGGTCCCGTATCTCGCATCTACCTTGCCAAGGACAAGGGTACTGGCTCTTCAAGAGGTGATCACTATCCTTTCATCCTCTATCCATTCAATCTATTACTCTCATCCTCTATCCATTCAATCTATTACTCTCATCCTCTATCCTTTCATCCTCCATGCATTCAATCTCTTACTTTCATCTCACACAAAGAAGGTTTCGCTTATGTCAATTTTGTATACCGGGAGGACGCAGCCAAAGCCATTCAGAAGTTGAATGGTTACGGATATGACCATCTCATTCTCCACTTGGAATGGGCCAAGTCAGTACTCATCTACTCTTCTCCTCTTCTCCTTCTCTTCCTCTCATCTCTCGTTCCTTCTCATTGTCTTCATGTCCTCTCACTGATTCTTCTTCAGGCCTTCCACCAAATCTTAGATCAAATGTGGCTAATAAATCTCGTATTCGATGTTTCACTTAGTTCGTTTGGATCTCG
Source organism: Planoprotostelium fungivorum (assembly GCA_003024175.1). Lineage (NCBI taxonomy): Eukaryota > Evosea > Variosea > Cavosteliida > Cavosteliaceae > Planoprotostelium > Planoprotostelium fungivorum. The sequence goes on along the minus strand of MDYQ01000004.1, from coordinate 290,175 downwards.
TGTAAAGAAGACACATCGTTCTATTCAATTTGAGGTCTGATGGTCACGTGGCTTGTAAATTGACGTCAGTTCGGTCGACATCAACACAAGAACAAGATGCAAGTTGCCAAAGTACTGAGTCGTTGCAGAGTGCCTGCTGCTTCATTCTCAGGAGGTGGATGGTTTTTGTAAATGCATTTCTGAGGTATACAGCGATATCTCACTCCAAAGGACGTATACCTCTATTTCCATCAAATATCTCAATCCCTCGATGCCAAGTATTCAATCATACTAAATTGAGGAGCTTCCAGCCCCAGACTCTGTCAATCAGGTCATATGGCCACAGCCATCCTCGTCCAAAACCCAAGATGGACCCTGAATTAGAGGGTGTGCCTTTTTTCGCTGAGAGCGAAGGATTGACAGTCGAATGCAGCAATCGATCAAAAGGCACTGAGCGACCCCTCAGAAGCTTTATCTATGAGCTTCAAGTTGATGGATCGATATTCAAAACAGATGTCAGGTGAAGAGTTTCAAAAAGGAGTTGACTGAGAGGGCGCAGAGCTAGATCATGTGCCAGGAGGAGTGGAAGAGAAGACTGCTTTCGCAGATGACATGACACACCACTTTGTTGATAGTCTTGGAAAGATCAATGGCATCATTGACAAGTCCATCCAGATCGACATGGTCTCTCCTGAAAGTGCCAACACACTGAAAGACCTTCTCATCATCTATCGAGGTGATCTCTTCCTCCCTTCCTCTCAGTGAATTCCATCAGGTATTGTCGCACAGATCACCCACATGTCGAAGAAGTACATCAAGACTACGGCGGCAAAACACGATCGACCAGCCGAACACAATGCGAGAATCGAGGCGGCTGAGAATCTCAAGTACCTGTGTAAAACCCTCTACAACTATGGTGGGTGGTGCTTCGTGTCCAGGAATAATCGAGAGCAGGACAGACCATTCTGAAGGTGTACAATCGAGCCGTGTTGGAACCGGAGGCAGCGATCGAGGCAAAAGGTGAGGAAAGGGAGAGGAGGGGGGTGACGTAGGGCAGAGACAAACGTGCTACCCGTAACGATCATCACCGGATTCCTTGGATCAGGAAAGACCACACTGGTCAATCACATCCTCAGAGGTTCTCACGGAAGACGCATCGCCGTCATCGAGAATGAATTCGGACAGGTCAGATCTCGATATCGATATAGAGTCTATCCACCATCACTCACATCTGCACTCCATTGAATGCTGATGTCGATTAGGTGGGCATCGATGACACGCTGATCCAAAACACAAAGAGAGAGATCCAGAAGGGAGCAGAAGCAGAGGGATATCAGGTGATCGAGATACACGAGAGAGTGTGACCTTCCATAGATCGAAGAGGACATCATCGAGATGAACAACGGATGTGTCTGCTGCAGCGTCAGAGGAGATCTAGTTCGGTGAGTGAGAGGAAGGGAGACGATTGACCTCGATAGGATGATGGGACGATTGCTCTCCAGAGAGAAGAAATTCGAACACGTCATCATCGAGACAACGGGATTAGCTCACGTGGCCCCCGTGGCTCAGACCTTCTTCACGGTGCCTGATCTGGTGGACAAGCTGAGGATCGATGGAATCATCACGGTGGTGGATGCCAAGCATGCCATCCAACACATCGACGAGAAGAAACCGCACGGAGAAGTCAGTGAGGCGGCGGAGCAGATCGCATTTGCCGATCGCATCATACTCAACAAGACGGATCTAGTCGACCCAGAGGAACTCGCACATGTGGAACGTAAGATCAGATCTATCAACAGGTACACTCTTCTTTCATTTCATCTCATCTCATCTCTTCCTCTCGTCTCATCTCTTCCTCTCATCTCTTCCCATCTCTTCCTCTCATCTTCCTCTTTCCTTTCATCTCCTCTCATCTTTTCTCCTCTGACTGTGTTCAGATACGCAGAGATCGTGCACAGTCAGCACTCACAGGTGACATGAAGGAGAGAGAGGAGAATGACGGGAGACAGGTACCTCTGAGTAAGGTGATCGACATCCGATCGTTCGACTTGGACAGAGCCATGGATGTGAGGAGACATTGACATCACCGATGACCAGCACAGATCTCCCCCGAGATCTTGGACGATAAGCACCACCACCATCACATCACTGTGAAGAGCGTGGGCATCGTAGAGGACGAGGCCTTGGACTTGGACAAGGTCAACGAATGGCTGGGTGCACTCCTGAGAGAAAAGTCAGAGGACATCTACCGAATGAAAGGTGAGGAGGGACGAGAGAGGAGACTGAGAGAGGAAGGGGTGTTGAATATCGCTGGTGTGGAAGACAAGTACGTGTTCCAAGGGGTTCACGCTCACTTCACGGGAGAGCCACTCGGTCTGTGGGGCCCAGGTGAGATGAGAAGGCACTCCGCAGCTGAGCCTTGCAGATGAGAAGCGCAGCAACAAGATGATCTTCATCGGAAAGAACTTGGACAAGGATGCGTTGGAGACATCCTTCAGAATGTGCGCCGCTGATCCGACAGAGATTGGAAAGCATTAAAAGTAGATCATCGTCCCTCGCCACTTCTCTCCAGAATAGAACTTCTGTTCTTCTCCTTTGACTGCCATTCTGGTAACAGATTAGATTGAGAAGGATGCAGGCGGTTATCCCGTGTTGTAGTTGTTCATGTCACGTCGGAACGTGTCACACTTGTTCTCTCTCTTGGTTGGCGGGTCGTCGTGAGATGGATGCGAGTTCCTTTAAAGTGGTAAGAAGTTTGTTCTTCTTCACGATCAATTGAACCACACCAGCTCTTTGTGGGGAGTCCAAGAGCTGGGAAAACCACTCTCATAAATCGCATCTTGTATGATGAGTTCAGCTCTGTATATACCCCAACAGATAAGGTGGAGTATTACCCCTATACCGCCGTCGTCAATCTTAGAGAAGTCACGATCACGTTGATGGATATCGGAGGAGGGAAGGACCTCGAATCTCATCACGAAAGGGTAAACATACAAAATATCATCCATTCATATCTGCAGTGGTTCAATGAAGCCGATGCATTTGTATTCTGCTTCAGCATATCAGATTTGGAAACATTACAAGGGCTGTTATATTTCCGAAACCAGATCAGAGCGTTACGGACCAATAACAAAGAATCACCTCCCGTTTTTGTGACTGTCGGAACTCATGGTGATTTAAATCGAGACGACACACATATGCTGATCGCTCCATTAGTCGACTGTGCGAGAGTCGTACCTGAAGAGAAGGGAATCAGAATAGGAAAAGCTTTGTTGGGAGGTTACTTTGAAACATGCTCCTCCCTCAACGCGAGCCAACTGAGAACGAAGAGACACAGCCCATCGACCGTGACACCTAAGACACTCCTCCATTACGTCATCAAGAAACTCAGCCGTACGGGAGAGATCACTGAATTAGAGGACATGGCCAAAGAGAATAAGGCTTCACCGGGTGTCGTTCGTCAGTTGGCCGTAGAGACCAACAGGTAAGCCCATCTCTCTCGACTCTCTTGACTCCTACCAGAGAAACCAATTTAGAGCCCACATCCAGTGAAGTCCAGAATCGAATGGTGAGATGAGAATGATATGAATGATATGAATGAGAGATAGAGCTGAATGAGAACAGATGATCACGAGGAGAGAGACAGAAAGGACCAAGAAGAAGAGCGAGGAGGAGAAAGGTGAGAGGAGAAGGGGATCAAGCTGAAGAGGGAAGCAGCGGATGAGATGGGATGCCACAGTGCACCAACATCCCCAACGGTGCCTCTCAACTCGTGGAAGGCGGGAACGGGATCGTACAAAGACAAGACGAGACAACCCACTCACAGCTTCCTTGTCAAGCCTCTTGAGTCCTCTCGCTCTCAGGTTCTTCTCTCATCCTTTTCCCTCTCATCTGTTCTTCTGATCTCTCCATCTGTCCTTCTGATCTCTCCATCTTCTCCTGATCCTCTCCATTCTCTTGTGAATATGAACCTTTCTGATCATTTGAGCAGAGGGGCGAAGGTGATGTACCGAGATCGCTGGACATCTTCAATGCATCACCCAGAGTCGAAAACTCTTTCGGTACAATGACACTGGGAGGGACTTCAGGACCACAGGGAGTACCCGGAAAGTCAACCTTCTCTGGCAACACGTTCAATTCGTTCGGAACGAGCACTTTCACTCCAGGAAAGAATGCAACATTCGGTAGCAGCACCATGAGCTCCATGGGAAGTAGTACCATGAGCTCCATGGGAAGTAGTACCATGAGCTCCATGGGAGGTAGTACCATGAGCTCCATGGGAGGTAGTACCATGAGCTCCATGGGAGGAAAAGAGAAGTTTGGAACGAAGGGGAGACTGAGGGATCTGATGGTCTCTGAAGAGGAGAAGAAGAGGATACAGAGGAGATCTCTCAAACTGCTCACCATCGAGAACGGTAGCAATAAGGCAGAGCAAGAGGAACCCTCACTGTCACTGGGTCTGTTGGAATCGATGAGACAGAAGTACGATAAGCCCCTCGCAGCTACTCCAGTCTTCATCGAATTCCCTCGATGTGCCACGAAGGTCGTCCTCTTAGAAGGCCCTCCCTCTAGAAGAGTCGTACCGTACGTCATCCTACTTCCTTATCTCCCTCTCTTCTATTCTCGCCATCATCACATCACATCATCGTGTAGATATATCTCTTCAATATGGTTATCGATACACTGGAATTGACGTTCAACAGAGACTCACTCAAGACGGATAAAGGAAGGACGAAATTCAGTAAATTCACGACGAAGGGAAAGACAGGGCAAGAGGGTGAAGTGAAGAAGAGCAAAGGAGGCTCCTTCTTGGGAGGCTCACCCCCCAAGGTGAGAGAGTACCTGAAAGAAGCTGAACCATCCAGACCATCTCGAATGACGAAGCGAGAAGAGGTGCCAGGGAGAGAGATGCAGCGGGTAGAGCACCACCGAGGCCGAATCGAGCCTCCACCTTACAACCCAAAGCAACCGTTCCCCGTGAACCATCACCCTCTTCCTTCACGAGCACCTCAGAAGACAGTCACGTCATCACCGTTCAGATCAAGGTGAGACATGTGATGGTCGATGACTGACGTGGGGAGGTGTACGATTGGTGTTTCTTGATCGAGGTACCGAAGGGAATCGATACGGAAGAGCTGAAGGTGATGGAGAGAGGAGAGGGAGAGCTGAAGAGAGACAGGGAGAGATCTATCAGCAGTCGAAGAAGAAATTGTCAACCATCAGTGCAACGTTAGAGAAATCACGTCAGAATCTAGAGGACAAGCTCAGTCGATTGAAGACGGAACTTCAGGTGAAGAGAGAAGGAGAAGAGGAAATGACAGAGACAGGGTGCGGCATCCGTGCAGGCAGATTCACTCGTCAAAAACTCGAAACTATTCCTGGAATCGTTGGATAATCGTGTGGAGGATCTGTTGATCGTATCCTTGACTCAACCTGCCTTCCATGACATCCAGGTGACCTCTATTTCCATTCAACCATCGTCTCTGTCATCCGATGGACTCCATTCATCATCCAATCTCATTCGTCTGAATGGAGACAGTGTCAAGAGAAATGCCAGGAACTGAAAGAACTGGGGAGGAAGCTGATTGCACTCTCCGTCTTGGTCATGAAGAATTCCACCCGGGACGATTTCCGAACGAGCGAACTGTACATCAACTCTCTATGGTATTCTTTCATCTACGACACGAATAACAGAGACAGGGAATTCAACAAGATGGCGGATCTCATCACCTTGCACTCCTCCAAGATGAAGTTGACCATGGAAGAGTACGAGATCATCGAACTTCAGTTGGAAGGAATGAAGATGACCGAGGGAGACATCGTAGAATACATCGGCAATCGAATGGTCCTCGTCGTCATCAACGAACCGACCTTCACGGGTGAGATTTACGTGATGAACCCCAGTTGATTTGAGGCACAGAACCATCGGCACAGGACTCTCAGACTACATCGACGGAGAAACCAACCGTGGATATGGCCATATCCACACCAGTGGAGCCACAAGTCAAGTTGGAATCCTTGTTCGATGATTCCACACCGAGTATGACGGAGACGATGAAGACACATTCTGTTCGTGGGGGAGTCAATGCCGCTGACGAGAAGACACACAGGGCTGGACAGGTGATCTCTGTCCCCTTGTTCTCGTCTGACGTAGAACAGAACATGTTGGATGTACTGTGTCAGATCTGCGATGGCATCAACGATAAGGAGGCGTCTAACCACCTGACACAAGAGTACACTCGATTCATGAGATCTACGGAGGGAAACACGAGAGATTTCAGTCGTTTCCTTCAGTCAGCCCTGCAGCCACAGTGGAGGTTGAGCATGCTCTTGAAGTGCATCAATCAATGGATCACGGCCGTTCCTTACATCCAATTGAAGCGTGCTTGGTCAGGTGAATCATCTGTAGATGTGCTCCTTTGACATGCAATAGATGCGTTTCCTTTCGATGAGGATCCAGATTCTTGGAAGATTGTCATCAACTTGGTCAAAGATAAGGAGGTGATGTCATTCAGAGTGATCTTGAGCTGAATGTGATCAGATCATCGTTACACACAGAAAATCGGCAATCTCTAGAAAAAACAAGAACGAGGAGTCAGGGTATACTTTTCAGTGGGAGGTAAAGTTTGCTTGTGAATGAATGCACCTCTGAACAATGGACAGGTAGTGCTGCGCTTCGACTGGATGTTGAAGAAGATGACCAGCGCGACATTCAAGACGTGCGATATTCAGTGGGACACTGGCTTTTCCGAAAAGTCAAAGAAGAAGATTTTGAAGATTTTTGATCAGTTTGCTGGGTTCTGATTTTGTGATATAAAGGTTTAGTTTTGAAACCGTGATCCTTCTTTGGTGAAAAAGATGATATTTATGTGTAACAGTACTGAAGTACAGTGGGCTTACTGCAACTCCAATTTCTTCAGAAGTCTCTTGAAGCCCCAACGACCCTTCATCCACTCTGGGAAGCTTCTATCGTCAGCGACCATCTCATCATCTTAACAACATCACCTCTGCTTGAAACCCACAGGTGCCTCCTCTGAAAAAGGTCAGCGAGACGATCGACACGGGTGACTGACCTGCGAGGTAAGCATTGAATACAATGAGCCACCAGTATCTGCCCACGTCAACCTCATCGCCAACTCACCCTCACCTTTCGAGGTAGTTGATTCCTCTCGCGTGGTATCTGGAGACACTCAATAGACGACAACCATCGAAACTCACTTCTGAGCGTCCTTTCCTCCCTTGAGCCATATCTCCCTGCACTCGTTGATCGCCTCACGCAGGTTCTGAACTTGACTGCACGCGTCGATGGCCTGTCCCGTCAGTTCAAAGTCGAGAGAGGAACCTCGTCACCTTGTCGACCTGGTACTTGATGTACTCTCCGTTGGGCAAGAGACTGACCAGCTGTTTGATCACAGTGTAATGTCCATCGTTGTAATCCACTCCGTCTCTCTGCTTCTGTCATTCTTCATCCTTCTATTCTTCACCTTCTCCACGTTCTTCCATTGCTCCAGTAGCGAGTTCTCCAGGTGAGTGGTGTGTACGTACATGATCAGATACGCACACACAATTCCTGTCACGGTCAATCCGTGGACGATGAAAGACCCCACCCGTTGTAGTGCGACCTCGTCCCATCTGACAGTTGAAGATGACTGCTACCTTGGTATCCGTGATGCTCGAGTTGGTGATGAGCACCAGATCCTTCAGCAGGAACACTAATTCCTCGAAATCCCTCTCTTGGGGTGCACACTATCCATGTCATCGACGTAGACTAAGATGGATGCGATGAAGAAGATGATGGAGGCGATGGGGGTGATGATGAGATCTGATCGCGTGATGTCACCTCATCAGTGATGGGTACTCTGGCGTATTGGACTGGAATGATCTCTCCAATTCTCGTGTAGATCTCTTTGGGAGTGAAGATGGTCCCCGGTGTGTAGGTCAGGGTCTCTCTCACATTCTCCATCTTCTCGTTCTGCCTCCGTCAGTCCCCCCTCTCCTCTCTCCCCCACCTGTCGCACGATCTCGATCTTGTTCTCCTCTGCCTTGGCCTTTGCAGTGATGTCAGCCTTCAGTCTCTGCTCCATCTTCTCTAGATCGTATCCCTCGATTCCGATCAGATGCTCCAGATTCACGTTGAGTGTCGATCTCTGTCTAAATCATTTATCGGATCTTTCTCTTCTCTCACGTCTCGTGGGGCATATGGTATTCCATCGATGTAGATGACTGCACACGTTCATCTCTCTTCCTCCCATCCATTCTCACCTGGTTCTTCTCGTAGATTGATCCACACGAGACGATTGAAGGCTCCGTCGTCCTGCCTGAGTGAGTCTCTCGCGATGGATTAGACTCACCATGGTCATCTCCTTCCTGAGTCCTGATTCTTTCAAGTTGGAGGAGTGGTGTCCCCTGTCCGGTCGCGACTGTTGGTCGGCACCCGCATCAGCCTGAAGAGGGTGAGAACTCTTGGTGAACCAAAGTAGTCGATCGAAACGATGGAAGACAGTGATGTGTGATACGATCGAGATGTGATTGTCGCACCATGGAGCTGATGTCGTTGGCGGCAGTCTCAGAGGAATAGTCCACGTGCTTTCCTGAGGACAATATCTGCTTCATGCGATAGAGACCCTCGTAGGAGGGCTGTCCAACACCAAACAAGATGGTCCCAGGGATGCGACGGAAATTGGGTGCCCCTTTGAATGTCAGTGTGGTCCACAATCAAGAGATACCTTCTAATGCGGGTGCATCTTTCACGATCTGATTTCCCTCCCAATGATCACACTTCATGATCTGTACAGATCAGTTCGGGTCCATGTTGTGAGAGACTGTCACTTGGTCACCGAGAGCGGGCTCAGCACGGACGACACTCATTTTGACGTAGACGCCCTTCGTAACAGTGTAATAAGAGGTCTGGCCTCGTCAATCGCACATACAAGACATGGATCCTCACGAAATCTTCGCCTTCTCCAATGCGGGCTGTCTGTCTTCTCTCAACAGACAACAGCATGCGAGGTACCATCTCGTCTGAGAAGCTCTGAATTACCTCCTTCGCTTTGTCTTCATCAAATTCGGCCGTACCAGAGGGAGGTTGTTTAAAAAGACCGTGTGCTGAAGATCTCAGCGGTGAACTGACGGGCTTTGGTGTGTTGTGTTGCTCTTGTCCAGACATCTTCGTGAGGAATTGAAAAATCAAACTTTACAAGCCCCAAACAAACGGGTGCAGACATAATTTCCGCTCACATCAACCCCAACACTCGACCCTTCTTTGTTTTTGACCGCAGCCCGCTTATATCGAACAAGAGAGATGGAGACAATCACAGATACCTCTTCCAGGAGAGAGGACCAACACAGATATCTGCCCAAAAAGCTCGCCCAAAAACAATGAAAAAAAGTCGACGGTAGGAACACCAATTCTTCAGGCGAAAAGGTACTCCGAACTTCTTGGATCACTTGTCGACTTTCCAGAAGCCCAAAAGTTTGGGCGGACGGCCGGCCGCCAGGCGACCAACCAAAGTACCCCGGACGGCCGAGCGGTCATGACCGTTGCAAGCAGAGCGTTAGAAACGAAACGAAAAGAGAGAAAGTTTGGAAGGGTATTGGTTTCTCAAGTAGCTGCCTATCAGTACTTCAAGGGAAGACTCCTAGCATGCGACAGACAAGACAGCAAGAGGAACCCCAGCCCCAGGATAAAGTTCGAACACAGACCACCCCCAAGATCAACCATACAAGTCTGCGCAGTAGATGCAAGAGACATCACCGAGGGGCAGACTCTCGATTTTCAGACTGTCCAAAGATTACAAGACAAGTCACCGTGCATCTTTCGAGAGAGGCAGACCATCGGAAAATTAACTCAACCTTTGAACCTCAAATTAGAGCCGGTGAAGGTGCGAGGAACTGTCCCAACCTTAGTTCGCTTCCTCGTCGTCCTCTCCATAGCAGGCCATGTGGTTGCTGCAGGGTTCTCCTTCGAGTGCTTCATCTACCCCGACTATCACCAGTGCATGCACATGAGAAAGACCCACGCAGAGATGAGAGCAGCCAAAGGACTGAAAGTACAAAATGGGCCAACACCCCAACAAAATATGCAAGCGCTCCTAAAGGAGTTCATGGCTTCTCTGAAACCCGAAGAGGTCCCTCTGTTCCAACGTCAGATGATGACGGCTGTAAGACAGAGACAACAACAACGTCTGGAAGCCCAAAAGACGCAGCCACCGGAGGTTACACCAGCTGTAGTCTCATCAGACACGATGGTCGAATGTTCATAGCCATCAGATCAATTTTATCTGTACAAACACAACTGAGAGAGGGATCTTTGAAGAGATACGATATAAATATGTTCTATGCCGTAATTTATATCATCCGAGCGAACAGCGACACATCCAATCTGGTCTTGAATCTCTGGAAGATGGGGTGGAACCCCATCACATTCTCTGGCTTCTGTGAGGCATAATACCGTGCAAATTGTTGAAAGATTTGACCTGCAACTTCTCAGAATCGAACGCATCACAGAAGGATATGGAGAGACAGAGGAGCCGACTCATCATCACGCACAGTAGATCTCTTCCAATTTGAGGTCAGATCGAAAGAGAGCGTAGTTAAGCTTTCCCGCCTCAGCCAGATCGAGGATGAGTTTGGTCAAGTTGATCCCCGTGACAGCAAAGGGAAACTCACTTCCCATCGTGTTGGATACCTTCAATATCCCCTGCGCCGTCTCCGTGTGATTCTCTGCAAAGTAACACAGGTGATCTAACCCCAGTATACCTGATACAATCTGTGAGACCTGAAGACGAAGACGATGTCGAACGTAATGCACGATGACGATGATGTGAGGACAATGACTTCACGATGACGAAGACGTGATAATCACCCATTCCACGGAAATCAGTAGCAGGATCTTTACCCTGAAAACCTATGTCTCCCCAGTCTCTACTGATCCTTCCTCCTTCTCTCCTAACTCCCCCCCTCAACCGCTCCCACAGCTGTTTGTGTCAGCCCCTGTGATGGTTATCTCGTCACCTGCTCGAGTTTCGTCTCGTGTTCTTCGTTTGTGGGATCGAACGGAACCTGGGTCCTCTCTCGGGCATCGTGGATGATCTTGTTTAGTCTCTTCATCTCCTCCAAAGCTTCCGCCAGGCGATCTTCGACTCTATACTTTGATGAGTCGAGCACTTGGAGGTCAACTCACTTGACTTGAGCGGCTGCAATAGAATGAGGTGAGACCACCTCCTTCTTGATGATCTCGATTGCAACAGATTGCACATCGAAGTCTGGTGAAGACACACGCAACGATATGTCCTGAATTACAGATCAGTTAACGTGCGTACGAAGGTGAGCACCTGTTGGGATTCTTTCCTCAGGTGAAAGTCGATGTCTGCAAACATCTGCCATCTCCTGCCAACTTTGGAAGTGATTCTGGCCAACTCTGACGTTCCAGTGAGGCGATTGAAGATCTTCTTCTTCAATCGCAGAATGCAATCACAGAGGAAGATGAAACTATACTGTCAGACAATTGTATACATCTATAAGTACCTTGGAGACGAAGCGACTCGAAATACGAACTGAGGAATCGGAGAAGAGAAGGTCCAATTTAACCACAGGGCTGGTGTCATCGTTATATAAATGATCCCTGCAAAGAGAGGTGGGAGTATGACCAGCGCAGCTGCTGTCGTGGTCATCTTGTGCATCAATTTGTTGTTTGGGAAAAGATGCGGCACCGAAAAAAACACAACAGATCAATCTGTGAATGATGATGCAACGTGTCGCAAAACCTCAGGTGATGGAATTTCTCTCAACATATATTAATACAGGTTTAGAAGTCGATGACAGACTCCGTAATGTGACACTCATTGCCAATGAGAGATGACCCTCTACCCAAAGGTTGAGTCGGATCTCGTTGTTTCTTTGGCAGTAGATCTACTGAACAATTTTTGAAGGCGCTCTTGAATCGACACTCTCTGTTGGCTGTGCAGCAGGATGATCGCTCTCTTGCTACGAGCCTCCTGCTAGTAACCCGCAAATAGAATGACATCTGACCTAACGCAGAGTTCGAACGAGTGACGATGTCGTAAGATGTGCGCCGATGCAGGCAGGAGACCGAAGACCGAAGACCGAACATCGGAAGTTCCGAGATCGGCGGAATAAACTATTCAACGCCAACATCATAAACAAGAAGAACATACAATGAGCAACACAGACAACAAGAAGACCATCCTTGTACTTGGTGCAACGGGAAAACAAGGAGGGCAAGTGATTTCCGAGCTGCTGGCCGAAGATTCAAACTTCAGCATTCGTGCTCTCAGCCGTAATCCAGAGTCCGCATCAGCGAAATCACTCACAGCGAGAGGAGTTCAAGTTTTCAAGGGGGATCTAGACGTAGCAGATGGACTTCAACAAGCACTCACGGGGGTGGACTCAGCATTTCTTGTCACCCTGCCGGATTTGAAGGATCATCAGAAGGAGGCGACACGTGGGATTCGATTCGTGGATGAGGCGAAGAAGGCCAACATCTCCCACCTGATCTTCACCTCCGTAGAAGATGCAGACAAGAACACTGGGGTGCCTCACTTCGAAACCAAGTGGGCCATCGAGAAGCACATTCGAGAGGTTGGCATCCCATGGACCATCTTACGGCCCGTCGCCTTCATGGATAACTTCACACCCAATCCATCTACAGCCAACTTTGTCGGTTTCGGTGTCTTCTCCACCCTGCTCGGAGATCATTCCCTCCACTGGGTTCACACGAGAGACATCGGTCGTGCCGCCGTGAGAGCCATCAAGAACCCAACCGAATACCGCGGCAAGATCGTTCCTCTGGCCGGAGACGTTCAGACGTTTGACGGAGTCCTCGATGCATACGAGAAGGTGCATGGTTATAGACCTTGGAAAGCTTACGTTCCAAACTGGGCGGCTAAATGGTTGCCCCAAGAGTTCACAAAGATGTTTCAGGTGAAGATACACGATGATGTGTACTGAAACAGAATGCAGTTCTTTAGAGAGAAGGGATACAGTACGGATGTAGCTGCTTGTCGTAAGGCAGACCCACATATGTACACAGTAGAAAAGTGGTTGGCGGAGAACAAGAAGTAAAGAGAGGAGACCTATCTGATATCATAAATCGAGTGAAACTGTCCTCATTTTTTGACTGTTTGGTAAGGTAAATTGAATGGCAGGAGCCCTCTTGGAATACGGTTCTCGTCATTGCGACTGAACGGTACTGGACGTAGACCGTTTCTCCCCAAAATCTGCCGACCTATCTACACAGCTGGCTGAGATACTCCGTATCCGAGTGGGCGCTTTTGGCTGCATACAAGGGGCAACTATCAGAGAAAAGCGGTCTTAATGAAGAGAAGAAGTACGGCTCTATCTTATTGTCTATCGCTCAACAACTCCTTGATGTAATTCAGGGCGCTAGGATCCCAGACTTGCACGTCTCCCTTATTTGCGATGCGCTCCATCAGTTTTGTCTGCACGTCAGGTTGAATGACAATCCCTTGCATCTGATTCAAAAGTTGGACAATGGGACCCGTCTCCTCCACTGAGAAACCAGTGATGTTCTCAAAATCTTCATTATTCACACCTACACCGCGTCAGATGTTCAATTGGATCGTGGTGGCTCACTGATGGGAGAATAAAGCCAGAAGGCAGACGCGGCAATGAGACCGGCTGAGAACGTTAGACTATCAGGCAGCATGAGAAGGTGTTGGATGCTCAGTGTAGTCCGTGTGAGAGTAGAGTGAGGAAACTCTGCATCATCCCTCTGAGAGCTGTCGAGAAACATCCTCAACCATGTGATGCTAGTGGGAGGGCAGAGATTCCAGCTGAGTGTGAATAAAAGGCACATCTCCATTTCGATAACATCTCCAGGAGATATATCGTCTATATACCACAATGAGATGAGTTCACTCTCCTGTCATCGAGTCACACGATGATTCATTATGATATGTGAATGGAGGTAGAATGATGGCAAGACGGAAAGGTGATTAGGGTCAACTCACTTGCATCTTGGCAGCTAACCGTAAAGCAGTGAAACCCAGTAATTGGAACTGGTCGAGTGAGATTCTCTTGATGGCCATGAACCGATCGATATAGTTTATGGCCATCATAGCAGTTTCTGTCTGCAGATGATGACCTTCAGAGAACTAGATTCTCGTGAGGAATTGAATACGATGAACGAGTGAGCATGATAGTAAGGGTCATATACCTCATAGAGCCAATCGATGAGGATAGCTCTACTATCTGGGCGGATCTCCTCCTGGACTGCCCAGATATCGCCACTTGGTCTGTACATTTGATCTTTGAATCTTAGATTGTCTCGATCAAATAAGCTCTTCTCAACGTAGTCTTTTTCTGCAGTGGGAATAGAGAGGGATGGTTTCACTGACTCCTCATGAGTGCGTGTGATTTTGTGAGAATTTTGGGTGATTGGGGCAGGTTCAAGGTGTTGGGGCATGTCACAAACTCTTCCTTGTTTGTGGGCAGAGGAATGAGTCATAAGGGTGTGGCTCTTCCTTCTCTTACTGTTCTCCAAAGCACAGAAAGGCCTGCCATTGTAGGACTGAATCTCTCCCTCGGAGTGGTACACGGTACACCTGATGAACAGCTGGCGATCATCCTTGTCTTCCATCCCAAAAAAGGAGGTTGGTGACAGCATCTGAACACTTGTGAATGAAACCCACGGATACCACCTCACCCCAAAGCCTAATTTGAACGTACCATCCTCTGAGGGAGTGTGCCGTCTGATGTACACTGCAAATTGATCGTATCGAAGCACTTCATCCTCTTCAAACATCGTCTCGCAAGGTGTCCGAAAGATGAGCATCTTCTGTTCGTAGTCGTTGAGCCTCGTCGATGTCTTCTTATCATCTGGGTCTGCATTAGATCGACCGATTTGATTTCTCACATAATTCGGCGATGAGATATGCTCCTGGAGTGAGGTGGTTCACACGCAGGATGATATTTTTCGCGATGTACCAAAACCGCACAGAAGATCCTGGCTTTGCTTTCTGACAATATCTCGCCACCGTCTTTGTATCATCGGCCAACATGGTCAAGGCTTGGTTGGGGCTAGCTTGATGCTCTTCCACCTCACGAGCGATCTTCACTTCGTCTGTGGATAAACCAATGATTCCTTGTAAGCGATTGACGACGTCTCTGGGTGGCATTCTCGTTTCCTCCATCTCCAAGACCACGGTTGCTTCTGATGGTGGTAGTTCCGTCTCAATTGACTGCGTCTCGTTCACAATCGTCGTTATTGTCATCTTCACCTCCAAAACGCTTGCGGATGCAGATGCAGGAGAACCGATGGGCGCCTCTGAATATTCGTCGCTTGTCTCATGGACTTGAGAGTCATCACTGCCCGTGGACATCTCCTTCAAGTAGGAGAGGGCAGGTGTTCGGTATACTTGCACTCTTCTCAGCTTGATGGTGTGTTCCGTTCTTCCAACCAGATTTTTCAATAAGACAATAAATCGTACGAACTGTACGTATATCAGGTGAAGAAACATCCTTCTCTTCACCTTCTTGGTGTCTTTCGTGTTGATCAAGAGGGTCACAAGGATGCATCCCTCTTGCACCCGAATCACTTGAAGCTCTCCCGCTTTGTATCCAACGATTGAACCGGATATCTCAAGGCATTTCTGCAAAATCCCTTGATTGTGCTCCGTGTTTTGGATTTCAAACTTGAGTTGCACTGCACAGAGTCCATCTGCCTGTAATAGCTCAAAGGTGGCAACTCGCGGTAGACGTTCAGTGTCATCAGCTGATATGATCTTGGTCTGTCCCTTGGGATGCCAAGAATGGACCATCATGGGTTGGATCTTTCCTGCATATTCGAACGGTCTGTGGTCCTCCTGTCTCAACCAGTCCAGAATGCATCTGAAGTCAAAGTCCATGAAGATGTAAATCTCCGTCCTCTGCACGATGATTGAGTGACGGATGCGTCAACGATCGTGTCATCACCATCTGTCCAGCTGATTCGGTCCCCTTCACAGACAATGTCAATCTCCAAACTTCCTTCCCGATCTTGGTCTCTCTGGTGGAACTGTACCAAAGCTCTTTTGATCGATAAAAGGGGTGGCGCTCTCCCGATTTCAGTAGTTGATTTGGTTTTTCCGGTTGGTAGTGAAATGGTGCATTGAAGATGGATCACTTCTCTTCCGACTACTGGTAAATGCACGACAAAAAAATTAGTGATCCAAATGGATGGCCACCAACCAGAAAAACCAAATCAGTTGTCCATTCAGATACCTCTTTCCTGCGACAATTTGCATACCAACACTGCCCACACCACTGTCTAAATTCAGCAAGTGTGATTTGTATATTGTGCGGGATTCAAGAAGATCGGCCTCACGGGGTGAAGATCCTCCACGGCTCCTCCTCTGCTGGTCCATCGTTTTGTAATTGGTTGAGGACCTTTTTCAGCCTAGTCTGGGGAATGATGCCTTCTAGGTGACGGTCGTTGGCAAACTTTAAGACTGCAAGCATCGAGGTCCATCGGATCTTCCGAGCTTTTCGTCGCTGACCCTTCGACACAAAATCGAGGAACAATGTCAACTCTTGAATGGCAGCCACTGTCACCGATCCTAATGAATCACATTCGGTGACCTATCGCCGTGAGCAAACCGACTAGAGATATGGTCACTACTCTATCTTGCTCGAGGACAGGATTCGACTGATCGTCTGAGGGATCATGTGGTTGAATATACTCGGTGGAGAAATCTTTGTCAAAGTTATCTAAGGCTTCTTGGAGGTCCACGTCGATCTGTTGTTCATCCAGACCAAGAAGATCCAAATCCCATTCACCACCCTGGATCTCGCAAGTATCAGCTGGCTCTTCTAAACCGTCGAACTTTCTCTGGAAAAGCATCAGTCGACCAGTACATTGATGGAATAGACACCTTCTTGCTACCCATGTTTATGTTCCACCAAAGACCCAAAAGATCGGACCGACCTTCCTCTCCAAAGCAATGAAACCTCCACCACGAACTTTCGCTCGACTGTTCGGCGATTGCGATCATCTACAATAGATGATGAATAGATGAGCTTGGCCATCACGTGCGAACAGTCATCTCAGCAACATGATCCAACATGTCCTGACCGGTTCCGGTTTGAGTCCGATCATCCGGTCGCTATGTGTGATCGTCAATAAAGGCTTTATCATCATCGCTCTGTCTTCGTCCTTCTCTTTCGATCAGAGGATTTTCGTGGTGTTACAACTGCCAATGCGCCAGAGTCCTCCTCATCTTCTATTGGTTCCTGTTCTCATTAGTGCTCAGCAATCCGAACGTACAATACCTCGGACATATCGAATTTATCAATGTTGTCGAACATCTCGTTCAATTTGACGGCCTCGTTGGCCCATACTCTCTGTACGAAGGTCAGTCAAAGATCCACCAGACATTTCAATGCGTACCTTGAGAGCCGTTGGACTTTTGAGTGATTGCAGCGTCTTCTGACGAACTAGATTTGGATCACCATTTTCAGAGTCGAGAAACTCCTTCCACATGGTGACCCGATTACTGGTCGAGTTGACCTGTTTCTCATCAACGCCCATGTTCACATCGCACACACACCTCATGCTTCTTTTTTGGTTTGCAGACTTTTATCGTGGCTTGCTTTCTACCAGAGGATTAGTACTGTGGTATGTTATCATCGGTACCGATACCTTCTCAACTCCAGTAACTCTGGTCGGTCTGGTGATGGAGCGAATGGAGAAGAGGACAGGGAGCCTGTTGGTTTTGGCATCTTAATTTTTGGATGAGCGACAACTCAGAATTTGAATTTGTGTTCCCGCCCACAAGAATAAAAAGTGTTGACAAATTTGCAGCATCTACAACACGACCGAGATCACCTGCGATGCATCAGAGAGAAAGAACAAGATGAATCCTATCTCACGTGTTGGTGTGCTTAGGTGCACCCATCTGAAGATCAATAAGGTTCCCATCAATCGTCAATTTTCGACGACTCGATTGTGTTTGGCGAAGCCTGCCTTGTTGAAGAAGCCTATCTTTCCAACCAACCCAGACTCCATTTTCCAAGAGTTGTACCGATTGGAGATAACGATCAGAGTGAGTGCATGATCGAATCACATTTACTTCAGTGTTAAAAACTTGCCAGGATGGTACAAACAATTATTTGAAAGGATTGAGCTGCGGCGAGGAGTTTCTCCCAGCCAACCTGCAGAAGAATCGACCAGCACCTAAATCACCGGAGGAACTGGCAGCTAGACTCTTCTTGTTGGCCGATGAGGGAGCCGGTGTCGAGTTCGGTAAGCATCACTCGTTCACACAATGAGCTGATCATCATCAACAGAGAAGGTCTACAAAAGGGGACAAGAAGTCAGACTGAGATTATCGTCCGCCAACGTTCACGATATCGTGGGATGCTTGTGGTACAGAAGACAAGCTGCAGTCCTCGCACAGTTTGTTCAATCTTACGTCCTCCCCGAAGGCATCGAACTCACCCCTGGGGTACCTCATCATCGTCCATCATCTTCACCTCCCTCACCCTCACCAGGTCATCGCCAACACCATCAAGGCTTACATTCACATGCACCTGGTAAGCCATCCCCTCCAATCGACACTGACACGAGCAGGCCGAAGCAGTCGATGAACGATTGCTCAGCAAGTTACCGGCGGACTATCCCAAGGACGCCATGACCTACAACGCTCTCTTCATCCTCTGCATGACCCTGTCTGACTTTGAGAGGGGTGAAGCGTATCGCAAGGAGATGATCGCCGCTGGGGTGATGTGTTGGATGAGGAAGAGAAACTGAGAGAGAGAAGGTTGAAGACAATGGATCGACGGGCAGCATCGTGGAGAAGATGAGAGCGGCGGCGTTCGAGACAGAATCGACCAAGGCGAAGAAGAACTTGGCACACCAGGAGAGATTGAAGAGGGCCAGGTACCTGGAAGAGAACATTCTGACGGGCACGGATTTGAAGGAGTACACCACCCTCGTCTTGAATTATCAGAATTAAAGAGGCACCGACAGATGACCATGTTCTTCTCGATCTTATGTTTGTGTTCTGTGTGAATGGTTTGCAGAACGGATATCAGAAACGAAAGCAGAGACGGTTGGAGTGATTGATGGCGAGGACGGAATTAAGCCGTCATCGATTTCCGTCCTCGCCATCAATTCCGTCATCGATTACGTCATCAAAAGGGACGATCACAGAGGACGCAAATCATCACAGACAACAGAAAGACAAGACATGACTTCGAACGTACAGAAAGCTTGGCGTCTGGCGGCACACGATGGACCTCACAGCCTTCGTTTGGATGAGGCAACCCCCATCGAAAAACCAGGAGCTGGACAAGTACTCGTTAAGATCCGTGCTGTATCTCTCAACTACCGTGATATCATGGTCAGCAAGGGTGCTTCATCAGATTAATTGCGTGTTTGACATCATCACAGGACAGTACCCTCCTCCATACGCTGAGGATGTAAGAAAAGGAGGTAAGGGACTCATTCCTGTTTCAGATGGAGCCGGAGAGGTGAAACGATCTGCTGTGTCCTGGGGCTGAATTTCTCAGATCGTTCAAGTTGGAGACAACGTCACCGAATGGAAAGTGGGAGATCGAGTCCTGGGTGCCTTCCACGGTGATTGGTTGGAGGGTGATATGACCCCCGAGGTCCTCCCTGCCGTCGTTGGAGGTGCCTCCCACGGAGTATTACAACAGTACAGAGTCTTCAACCGCTGGAGCATCGTCAAGATTCCACAGTCCCTCTCTTACGAAGAGGTGGGTCTCTACCTCTGATGGAGAACTGAGTCGTGCAGGCATCCACCCTCCCTTGTGCTGGACTCACCGCTTGGCATGCTCTCCGAGAACAGACGGCCGGTCGACCTCTCGGCCCTGAAGACACCATCCTCACCATTGGAACCGGGGTGAGAAGATGATGAGCACAGACGTTCATCTGAGTGACGACAGGGTGTCTCCCTCTTTGCCATTCAGATCGCCAGAGCGTCGGGAGCGAGGGTCATCGTCACATCCTCTTCTGATGAGAAGTTGGCCAAGTGCAAGGAACTGGGAGCCACCGACACGATCAACTACCAGAAGACGAAGAACTGGGGAGAGGAAGCCTTCAAGTTGACCAACGGACGTGGTGTAGATCACGTCATCGAGCTAGGAGGATTCGCCACGTTGCAGCAGAGTCTGGCTGCTCTCAAAATCCAAGGACAGGTGATGATGCCATCTGTGCATTCGACAACATCTGAATGTGATGACAGGTTCACATCATTGGATTCATCGCAGGTTCTCAAGTCGAGCCATACGACGTGTCATTTGAGATCTTCAAGAAGGCCGCACATGTGCGATCTTACCTGGTCGGACACAAGAAGGGACTCGAAAGATTCGTCGCGGCCATAGAGAACAACAAGATCAAGCCAGTCATCGACAGAGTCTTCACCTTCGACCAAGCCAAGGACGCTTACGAATATCTCCTGAGTCAAAAGCACGTAGGAAAGATCGTCATCAAGGTCGAATAAATACCGAGCGCTCGAATTTATTTGATTTTATTCCTGCCTCTCAACACGAGCGGATCGAACGCTCTCAGAAGACTTTCCTCCCGGAGCGAGAGGTGTGCGCACCACGCAGTGGAGGAAGGCAAGAGGATGACACTCGGGAAGAGAAAACCGGCCGAGAAAAACTTCCCGCTGGTGGAGGTTGGAGGAGGCATCCGCGCCTAGGATGAAATAGGACGGAACCATTAAACCATCTCACGTTTGAATCATGAAGACCGCTGCTGCTGCGGTCGCACTACTAGCCCTCCTCAGTTTATATATCAAAGCATCGAGGGCGGACGGTCTGCTCGGACTGATCCTTCACTTGCTCGGCATACATGGTGTCTGGGTGGGTATCGATGCTGATGTGTGGCTACACGTGCACGCTCACGTCGCCGTATTCGTCACGATCGGAATGAGAGGTGGACTATTGGGAGGTATCTTATTTCCTCTTTACGGAAGGGTGAGTCTCTCTTGCACATCACCGATGTTCATGACAAATCAGTTTGCACCGTTCAACCAAGTAGAGCCCTTCATTCCCGGAAATGTTGCCGTCCTCTCTGTCTTAGCCGACCTTGATGTCGAGCTGAGAGTTAGAGCCATCGTCGATGTTGGTATCGCCGAGCCCTTCCTGGACTACGACTACCTTCTCCTCCGTGAGTAGATGCGCCTGACTGGAAAGTGATTGTTCCTCACAAATTCCCTAGTCCCTCTGTTGGGCGTCGATGCGGCCGTTGGGCTTGAGATCGACCACGTTTCCATCGTCATCGACACTCTTCGCATCCGTCTCCTCTCACCAGAGCTACCAGCGGTGAGTTGATGAGACGTCGAAGAAGAGAGATTGACAGGGTCCAGCCGCCTCCAGGAAGGAAACCTGGCGTAGTGCACGTTCCTCCGTTCGGACCGCCTGCGCTCCTCCCTTCTGAATATGATTTTGAGCGGAGGAGGCTGGCTTCGGTGCTCCCCCGCATACCCATCGGCATTTTCGCTTTTGTACATGTAGAAATCTAGAATAAATCCCGATGAAAGTCGATTTATTGTGTCTTCGACGCAGCTCTCCTCTCGTTGAATTTGATGGAGGCGGCGACTGGGTCTTCGTAGGTACCGAGGATTCTGTCCCAGAAGGTGAAGTACGGCTGAGAGAAGTTGCACTTGAGTCCGTGCAGTTGGTGGTGGAGGTCGTGATAAGCTGCATTGTTTCCAAACATCTGCTGGAGGGGGTCCCATGGGAAGTTGTATCCACAGTGATCATCCACTGCACATCACTCAGTCATCATGAAAGATGAGAGTATCATGAGATAGAACGTGAATAAAGAGGATGTGGATATAGAGGATAGACGTACCAGTCTTGAGGGTAGAGAAACACCAAAAGATGATGGAACCCTTGACTCCCATTCCAGAGAGACCGTAAGCGACACCGGCACCAATTGTATCGAATAAGAATCCTTCTACGGGATTGTTGTAAAGAGCACCAAAGGCATAGGGCACATAGAGGCTGTGGTGCCATGCGTGGATGTTTCTGTACAACCATTTGTTCTGGTGGAACAATCTGTGGAAGAAGTACTGCCATGTGTCCAAGATGAACCTGCGATTACAGATGAGCTCCGATCCAAAGTGCAGATCGGTTAGATGATACTCACATGGCAAACATGAACTGAAAGCAGGGCAGAATGTAGCTACTGAAGAAGGTGGTGCTGGTCTTGTGGGCTTCTGGACCTTGCCACCACAACAGACCGAAAGCGAGGAGGGCTTGTGCGCATTGTTGTAAGATGACACCTCTGAATACAGTGAATCTTCCGACTCGGTTCTTCGTCAGCTCTTCTTCAGGGTGAATGCGGTACCTACATGATTAATTGAGAAATCGGATCGATCCAGAAGGACTCACTTTTCAGTCACAGGTGATTTAATTGTGTCCAAGGTTGCAAAGAACCCCGAAGCGATCCAGTAAGTGGCGATTGGACCTAAGATGGCTGCGACATCGTCGGAAACGAAACCAAGCAGAGGGGCTTCCGTTGTCATTTGGGTGATAGATAATATCCGTGTGCGTGAATAAGTTAGTGTCTTGTCTGTATGAGCGTTTGCTTCTTTTTGGTTCCCCAACTTCCGGCGCCTCGAAATCTCGCTGACAAGCGAAGGAGAACGATTGTAGATGACCCACACATTTTCTGTGACATCACTGAGATGCTACCCGATGATCATCTTTAGAGCCCACTGGTTGGCCTTCTTCTTTCTGATCGTACAATTAAGTGGATTGTGGCTGTTCTGTTTGGGATTCTTTCCTCAGAAGGCACCTCTTCCAGGTTTGGCATCGAAGGAAACAGATCGTCCTGCGCCTTTCACACCGATTGATGAGGTGCGAGTGTTCACGCTCTATGAATCGATTGATGATCTGCAGTGGAGAGAAGGAAAATTTGATCGTCTCGTTTTCATGGTCGTTGATGCATTTCGTGCAGAGTTTCTCTTTCGAGAGAACAGTCACATGATGAAAACAAACCAACTTCTCAACGGAGGATCAGTGAGTGAAGAATGCTGCTGACGAAGGACTGAAAAGAGGAAGGGACATGGATTCATCGCTTCTGCCGCAGCTCCAACAGTGACACTCCCCAGAATCAAGGCTCTCACGTCTGGCAGCATTCCAAACTTTCTGGACTTCCTTATGAATTTCAAATCTGAAGCGCTGGAGGGAGACAACTGGGTCACCCAATTGAAACAGGCCGGAAAGAAGATCGAATTTTACGGTGACGACACTTGGCTCAAGTGAGTATCTCAACTAGGTCAAAGCGATCATCTTTGGTGATCATCATCTTGACATCACGATCAGATTGTTTCCCGATCACTTCATCAGGCACGACGGTACCACCAGTTTCTATGTCTCGGACACAGTGGAGGTGGATGACAATGTCACTCGTCATTTGAACGACATCTTCTCACGAGACGATTGGGATGTATCTATATTACATTATCTGGGTTTAGACCACGTGGGCCATACGGGCGGACCATACAGGTGATCATCCGTCCGATCAACTACTCGATCATCTACACGATCTCACCTCCATAGCCCCCTGATGAAGCCAAAGCAGATGGAAATGGACGATATCATATCGAGAATATACAGCGAGATCTCACGAACGGATGCATCGGAGAACAAGAGGACGCTCTTTGTCTTCTGCAGCGATCACGGGATGAACGAGGTGGGTGGAGAAGAGAGTGAGAAGTGACGAAATAAGATGGGGAACCACGGAGGTTCGACTGATGGAGAATCACAAGCCGTCTTGGCTCTCTTCTCTCCTCACTTGCGTTGGGATCATCAATCGCCCCGAAAAGGTAAAACGATCAACCTCATCACGATCATTGAATATCTCTACAGTGGAACAAGTGGATTTAGTACCCACCTTATCTCTCTTGATGGGTGTGGCCATACCAAAGAACAGTCTGGGTAAGGTAGTGCAGCCGATATTCGATGTACTGGATGGTGAGATGGTGGATAGTGGAGATGAATGTTCACGTCGAACAGAGGCGAGCCAGCTGAGGGGGCTCCAGATCAACTGTCACCAGCAGATGAAATTGATGAAAAACAGTCCATCCTTTTGGAATCTACAACGAGACATACCTGAATCTGCCGTATCATCCAGACTGTCTCTCTTGTTAGTAGAATCCGAATTCCATCAACTGACGTGATGTAGAATGAAAGAAGCAGAAGAACTACACGAGAAATGGGTGCAACATAAGGATGTAGAGACGTTCCGTTCGTCAAAGGTCAAATATTTGGAGGTGAGAAGGAGTTGAAGGGGGGAAGTGAAAGGAGATAGTTTCTGGAAGACATGCAAGACCAATGGAAGCGAACGTTATCGAACTACGATCTGCCTCTACTCTACGCGAGTATATACCTGTTGTTCTTATCCTCTTTGGGGTTCATCATCCTTTCCTTTCACAAGATGTTATATCATCGAATCGTGCACATCTCTGTATCCTATCAGCAGGTGAGAGAATGAAAACGATGCATCAGTTCTGATCGGTTTAGATGATCTTCCTCTTGATGATCGGATGTTTGAGTTATGGTAGTACGAGTATCTTCTGTCACGAGAAACTTGCGACGCTGTTTAGAATATCTGATTCCGCTCTCTGTGGCACATCTAGTCACATGATGACACCTATCCTCTTCACGCTATCTATCTCTTCTCTCTTCGTCATAATCTCCCTTCTACACCTTCCTCTCTCTCTTCCCCCTCTCTCGATGGAAGGAATATTCATCCTCCTCGGGGGAGCATTGTACCTATTCAGTCTCACGGGTGAGATAAAACGACGGACACAACTGATCGTATACAGGAAGTAGTACGGTCGAAGAAGAACATCAGACGTGGTACTTTTTATCTATTTCTCTGCTCATCATACGATCTTCCATCGCTATGCATCGTGATCCCACTCTCTCCACCTCGGTGAGTGACAAATGACGGACGTGACTCATTGTAGACAGATAAAAATCCTCGTGCTGCTCGTCAGCTCGCGAGGGCTGAGAAGTTGGAACCAGACGGGAAACAAATGGTTGGGTGGACCAGACACGGCAAAATGGCTGAAAGAGCCCGAACATTCGTGGATCATGACTTCCACCATCATCGTCTCCACCGCCGCACCCCTCTTGTATCATTTCTTTTCCCAGGATGACGTAGTCAGACCAGGTGAAGAGCAGAGAGTTAAACCTCATCGTCAGATGTTCCTCTCCCTCTGCTCCCTCGCATCGTTTCTCGTCGCTTTGTACAGACTCGAGGTAATTCGTGAGGAGAAATGTACAATCGTGACTCCCTCTGCAGATGGTGGAAGATCAGATATTACTGGCCAGGTGCATCTACCTCCTCCTCTTTCTCATGACGTGCACCATTCTACACCCTCTCTCCTCCAAGAGATCGAACTTGATGTCGAAGACGAACATCGAGAGATGGATGACGATCTTCTACTTGTTGGCCCTTCTCCTCCATCGCACACACAACAGTGGTCTCATCTTTCTCATGGCCCTACAATCTCTCGCTTACCTTCGTCTCTTCTTACGTTCTAAGGGTGAGTCTGCAATTCGATCGATCGATTGAACGATGACAGAGCCCGTATGGCTGAGAGTAACTCCACTCTTGTGGCTGGGTGCCGCTTCATTCTTCACTTTTGGAAATTCGAACAGCGTGGCCACCATCGACATCGGTGGAGCTTACACTGGTCTGTACACGTATAACGAGGTGATCTGATCTCTCATCCTCTCCTGACGAAGATAAGATCGTCGTTGGTTCATTGACTGCCATCATTGCCTTGACTGGTCCTCTCTGGTGGCTCCTCGTGATTGTCTATGTCATCATCATCGATCGTCAGCTCATCACAAAGCCGCATTCAGACTCTGATCTCAAAGGACCAAAGGTGACTGAATCGATCCACACGTGATCTGAAGAACGACAGACGGTGTTGGATGAGCGATGTGGCAATGACGTTCTTGAGATCTGTCTGTTGATTTGCACCTCTCGTTCCCTCATCCTATTTGTATTCAGCGCATTCATCACAGCCTTCCGACATCATCTGTTCATCTGGTCCGTCTTCTCTCCCAAATATCTATATGAGGTAGAATATCCTCCTATCTCCCTCTCATATCTTTCAGTCTGCCTTCACTCTCTATGCTGTATTCACCTGTACAATTCTCATTGCCCTGGCTTCTGTGCACCAATACCTCCACAGCTCCGTGGCTCATCGTAAAGATCAGCGATAAAAGGCTTGGTCTAGACGAATGGTGATGCGAAATCATCGGCTCGATTAGCTCAGTTGGTTAGAGCACCGTGCTAATACACGTCCCACGACACGCGGGGGTCGCAGGTTCGATCCCTGCATTGAGCATCACCTTTTGCCATATTTTCTTATCTAAAAGAAGATTTTCTCTGTGATTCTTTGTGCGATCATGTCATCACTTGGTCTAAACATGAAACGTGAGGTCACTCGCGAGATTTATTCAACTGGACTTGAGGAAGGGAAGAGACAGGCCGGATGGAACGGTGAGGAAAGACCCCTGGCGATTTGAAACATATCGCACTCGGTTGTAGGCCAGAGGCTTCACCACCTCGGCCACTGGAACTGTCTTCGTCACTACCACTTCAGAGATCTCTCCATTCTGCTGCTCTACAGACTCCACCACTTCCTGTCTCTGCATCAGCTCGTCTCTCTCTCTTCTCCTCACCACTTGGACTTCCTCTGGTTGGGCTTTGCTCTTGTTCTTCTTTCCCTTCTTTCCTCGATTCAAGAGCTTCTCTATGGCTTGATTCTGATGGGATCAGTGATCGCATTAAAAGATGTGTCTCTACCTTTTCGTTCTCGACGGCTCTCAGACTCTGCTCCTTTCGTCTCTGCAGTTTGGCGGCTCTGGCCTCATCTGTTTCCTCCTTTGTCTTGGTCTTCTTCTTGCTATAGTTCCTCGCTGGTGTTTCATCAGACGGGCAGATGTGAAAGAAGGGCTCACTCAGAGGTAGAGACAGTAGGTCTTGCATTGTACCGACATCTTCAACACCATCTTCTGTGGTTTCACCTCTGGCTAATCTCTGCCGGGCAGAAACTCTCGTCGGCTTGAAGGACTGAGCAGAAGGGTCTTCCTCTGGCACAGGTGCTTCTCTCTTCCTTCTTCGGCTCGATACGGGACGAGAATCGGAGACATTGTCTCTAGAACTACTGTCCATAGAGTCTTTCGAGTTCGCTTCAGACTGTTGATAGGTCAATCTTACATACTACGTAAAGAGTATGGGATGCAATACCTGATCTTCGATTGCGGTTGTGGTCTTTGAGGGCTTGAGCGGCTGTATAAAGTCAGATGATCCTCTTGCATTCAGGTGTTCACCGAGCTCTCTTCCTCCTCCTCATCTTCTATCTCTTCTTCCTCCTCCATCTCTTCAGGCTCCTCTTGAATAGA
Source organism: Planoprotostelium fungivorum (assembly GCA_003024175.1). Taxonomy (NCBI): domain Eukaryota; phylum Evosea; class Variosea; order Cavosteliida; family Cavosteliaceae; genus Planoprotostelium; species Planoprotostelium fungivorum. The sequence continues at coordinate 262,773 of MDYQ01000004.1, read as the reverse complement.
AGGGTCTTCCTCCTCGCTGGATGATTCGACCCTCATCTTCTTTTGGCGTCTAGACGTCCAACTCTGAGTGGGTGCTTCCACAATGTGTGAGCCAGTCGTCTGTCCATTGAGTTTCAGTTTGATGCTCAGCTTCCCCGACCCGCTCATGATGTTTCTCCCGCGAGCGCCCACCGATAAAAGAACAAACGTCCAAAAACATTTCTAAGACCTCTCCCTCTCTTTCTTTTCCTCGCCTCTCTTTCCGGAAACGCATTTTCCGTTGTAGACAACGACACAAGATCATCGTCCAATGCAAGCCGACGGACTTGGGAGATGGATGGAACAGAATCATCCTGATCTGACCGTGAGGCATACGGATGGAAAAGGGAGAATAATTGTGGCGAAAAGACGATTTCATATGGACGAGCTCATCTTGTGTGAAAGACCAGCCACTTCTTGCACACAATCGGAGGTGAGACTGTACCAGTAATGGAAACAAATTCACCTCACACAGTTTGATTTCTTCAGTGCTCGCTGTTGTATAGAGGTGTGTGAGCCAGACCTACCTTTTTGACCCTCGTTTGAGTGTAGTAAACCGATTGTATCAAAAGAGGAGTTTGTCTGCATGTTGGAGGATCACAGCATGACAGTGAGAAGGGGTCCAGAAGAAAGGTTTCTCTGACCGAATGAGTTCAGGGAGGACGTTTGGAACGACACTGATCACTCAGAGTGCAGTTGTGGTCTGGTTTATTTCTGCAGCCAGAAGTGCGCAGCTTCTTCACATCATCAACACTTGTGTATAGCCAAATTAGACGGCCTCTTGTTCGATCAACTGTATTCATCCTCACACTGCTCGACCATGCCCAGAGAATTCATCAGCATGTATATCAGGTACTACCCGTCGTAGACATCACATTACTGATAGACACGAGACTGATGGCCACATCAATAAATGACCCAACGCAATTTCCCCTCGTCTTCTCATTGCATCACATACCATTAGTTGAAGTGAGATGATAACCATTTTCTCCTCTATTGACGCAGATCAGGCCGAGAGAGTGATCGAATATGGGGGAGAAGTCAATCGAGACTTTAATTTCGGCGGTGATCTTAAAAACTGGGAAAGTTTGTGCACGAGCATGAAGAACATCATCCACGAAGAATCTCTCCATCATCGTGAGTCGATCAGATCATGCCGCGAGGTGATGATCAGCCGATGTCTGAAATCTACTCAGTGATAACTCCCGACAACCTCAAAGTCTTCTGTTGGATCACGAGATTAAACAGTTTCTCCTTACATCCCTTCTCTTCGGCCGATCAATACATGAAGAACGCAGAGTCCACGGGGCACACCTTACCGATGAGGTTGAAAGACGAGATCAGCCATCGCTACGCCGTAGATGGCGTGGGTATCTATGTCGCTTCCAGTCTGTTCAATCATTCTTGTCTTCCAAATGCCAGAGTGAGATGAAAAAAATCCGTCTCTTGATTGACCTGTATCAGGTGGTGACGAGATACACGGATGATCGACACAGCCTCGTAGCTCTCCGTGACATACAAGAAGGTGAACTAGTAGAGAAGAAGAGTTGATTGACCATGTGAAGGAGAGGAGATCAACATATCGTACATGGACATCTCCTTGTTCGACGAACCACAAGGCATTCACACGGAACTGTACAGAAGGTATCTCTTCCAGTGCGATTGCAGACGAGATTGACACTAAACCGTAGCGTTCATTCACTGTTCATTCTCTTCCTTTCATTCTTCTCCCTTTCCTTCTCCCTTTTCTTCGACGGTAGCAGAGGGAGGGCTTATCTTTGAAAACTGCACAGCATTGTCCATGACGATCATCTCGTGGGCGTCTTCTCCTTCGGACATGTCTGGCTTCATGACGGGGGAGTTCTTGGAAGAGTAGTCGAGGTATTGGCTGCTCCTCTGCTCCATGACTTCCAAGCTCTGGTTGCTGTTCTCGTTGCTGTTGGGGTTGCTAAAGTCATAGACGGGATCGCTGTCTCCGACGGTGTCGTTGAGCATCTTGGTGATCAATTTGAAGTTGGGACGGTCCTCTGGCTGTCGCTGCCAGCACATTTCAGCCAGACCGACCAAGAAGGGGTCGCTGCCCTCGGGAAATTTCAACTTGAGGTCGTTGGCCAGGATCTGATGACGTCATCACACGTCACGATGACGTGTATTCCCACCTGTAGTCCAGCCTCTACGGGGGACAGCTCTGGCCATGGGTCGGAGGCAGTGATGATCTCCCAGATCACTACACCAAAGGACCAGACGTCGCTCTTGGTGGAGTACTGCTTCTTCTGGATGGCTTCGGGGGGCATCCACTACAACGAGTCAGAACGGTGTGGCGGGTTGTAGATGGATGTACCTTGAGGGGACCGGTAGATGTGGTGGTGGTGTTGGCACTGTCCACGTCATCAGACTGTCTAGAGAGTCCGAAATCGGAGACTTGTGCCACGAGATGCTCGGTGAGGAGTACGTTACGTACGGCCAGATCTCTGTGAACGATCTGTAATCTGTCAGATCTGACGTAGAGTGGATCTCACCTTCTCCATGTGAAGATGGAGCATTCCCTTGGCAATGTCCTTGATCATTTTGAACCTCTTCTCGTCCGTCACGTTGTTTCGTCTCAGATAAGTGTAGAGGGATCCTCCCTTGCAATAATCTTCGTTCACTCAGTTTTCACGACGTCTCACGAGATATCTCACCGATGACGAGGGAGAGAGGCTGTGGGGGGAAGGTGATACCTCTGAACCCGACGACGTTCTGTCAAAGTCAGATGACGTCACCATCTACAACGCTCACCGGGTGGGATACAAGATTCTGCAAGATAGAAACTTCACGTAGAAAGTCTCTCAGCTGCTTCTCTGTTACGTGCTCCGCTCGAACTTGTTTCACCTGCGGGGGTGAGTACGTAATGAACGTAAGTACAGTACTCACGGCTACGTCGGCAGCTCTCCACTGGGCCTTGAAGACGATTCCGAAACTTCCCGCACCCACGTGACGCATGTCCCTCAGATCGTCGTAGTCGATCTACAAACGCTCAGTGATGACGTCATCACACGTCATCGACTCACGAGTGACCTCTCGACGTTCCCCAGGGGAAAATTCTCCACGTCGATCATGGCAAACTGGTTCATCCTGTTCCTCTCCTTCTGCCTCCTGATGCGAAGTCCAACGAAGACGGCAACGGCCACCAGCGCGATGGCTGCACACAGAACGGCCACGATGATTCCCACCACAGCTCCACTGGATAGACCTCTCCCGTTGGTCGATTGCTTGTTGGCGATGGTGGGCTGAGCAGAGTTCGATGTCGTAGAGGAAGTGATTGGAATGTAAGGTGTCGCAGAGACGGCATTGGCTACAGCTCCGTCTTGGATGACTTGCACCATCTTTGTTACGGCTCGATCGGCTGACGGGGCATTGAACTGACCGGTGGGAGGAGGCGAGACTGATATGTCTAAGAGGGCGTTCTCTGTCGCTCTCTTGTTTCCAATGTACTGGATCCTCGTGATGTTGAGACGCTCCACGGTGACGTTGGCCTTCTGTGCGAGATTTCGCAGGAAAGTCGAAGGAACGAAGGTGGATGGATCGACTGTAGAGGATGAGAGGGGAAGGATGGTGGGGATCACCTCTGAGAGTGACTTGCAGGGAGGAGGAAGAGTTTCCACCGTCGGTGATGCAAGTGGCATTGCAGGCAGGGATGACGTTCCAGGGCAGGGGACAGATGAAAACCGAGTAAGAAAAGTCGCAGAATCGGAGTTGACTCGGAAGATTGAATTCTCCGGCTTCCGTGAGGCTGTAGTGTGGGTGAATATAGAATATAGACTAGGATAGAGCAGTGACTCACCGATTGTGAGACAGGTCGAGATAGGTCAGTGAAGGGGTGTTGTCCACATCAGGTAGAGATCCACTCAGGTTGTTATGACTGAGTGGGTGAATGGGGAGATCTCGACGAAATTTCACCTGAAATCGGCGGATTGGAGGAGTTGTAGACCACTGAGGGAAGGAGGATTGCCGGACAAACGATTGTGACTGGTTCAATCAGATGATATCACATGAGACGTCTCACCTGACGTCGAGACTGTACAGACTCTTCTGCCCCGAAATATCCGGGATTTCTCCTTCGAAAGAATTCGACCGGATGTTGAGTATCTACAACGAGTCAGTCCGTACGGTACGCATCATCTCATCCTCACGTGTGTCGCAGTCAATTCTCCGAGAAATGCCGCCGAACCGTTGAGACTATTGTGCGACAGATCTAAGATCTCCGGTGCAGATCTGAGTGGTAAGAAATAACCCGAGATCTCGTTCATGGAGAGATTCAATTGCTTGAGAGCCCTCAGTGTAGAGAGACTGTCTGGAACTTGACCGGTGAAGCTGTTGTTGGACAGATCGAGCACTTCTAATTGGCTGAGATTCTCCACGTCTGGGAGGATGAGGAGGAGGAGGTCACGTGATCACTCACCCGGTAGAGTCGAGTTGATACCGGCACTGGGGGCGGAGAATGAGACCTGGAGATTATGAGACCGTGGGAGACGTAACGAGACGTACCAGATTGTTCAAGTTGGAAAGGAAGCTGAGATCGTTGGACTGTTGGTTGTTGTTACCGAGAGACAGCTGTTGTAGATCACCCATGTGTCTGAAAGCATCGGGAATGCGTCCCACGAACAGACAATTGTTCGCATTGAATACGGTCAGCTTCGTCATTCCTATTCCCGCGTGAGATTTCATTTTGGCGGGAAAAAATACCTGCAATATAGGCGGGAATCGAACCGGTCATGGCTGTACCAGATACATCGAATACCTGTGAGGGTGAGGAGAGTACGTGTGATGACGTCATACGTCTAAGAGTCTCAGATTGCGGTAGTAGCTGTGGATGAATCCGTTTCCCTTGGTTCCCGCGATACTGAGGTATCTCAATTGGGACACGAGTGGAATGGGAAGAACGGAATTGAGACCGGTATAACTGAAGTCCAAATACAGAATGCTCGTTCCTATCTACAATCAATACACACTTCTCCACGAAGGACAACGACATATCACCTTGCTTCAGATCGGGCATTCTAGAGGTGATACCCTTGTTGTAGCTGACGTTCATGTAGACCAAGCTAGACATGGTGTTGAGCAGTGTCGTGCCTGAACCCACGCCGGCGAACGATCCGGAGGCATTGTTGCGTGAGATGTCTAGATATCGTAAGGTGTTCGCGTTGTTCAGATTGCCAGAGACACAAGTGAGGAGGGGGTTGTTTGATGTGGTGTACTCTAATAATCTGGGTAACGTGGCAAAGGTGACACAGACTGTTCGTGTCAGCATCATCATGTGAACATCAAGTGATGATGATGATCATCATCTATCGTGTTCTGATGTGATGTGTCACCTCCTCCAAAGTTGTTGTTGTCGGCGTTGAATATGATCAAGTTCTTCAGGCCGTTCAGCGAAGAGGGTAGAGTTCCGTTCAACTTGTTGTTGGACAATCTGAGGTATTGTAGTCCGGTCATATTGGCGCAGATATTGCTAGGCAGAGGGCCCTCTGATCAGCATGAGATGATGATGATGATGAGATGATATGATGATGATGAAGAGGAGGAGCTCACCGAGAGCGTTGTTGGCCAAATTGAGGGTCGTAAGACCAGACAGAGAACTCCACAGTTCATCTCCGGGGATGGGTCCGTAGATGTTGTTCGAAGCCAGAGATAGTGACGTCTATACGAGTCAGAGGTGAAGGTGTGTGATGAAGAGATGGTGACGATCGTCGATGATGAGATGGTGGAGGTAAACTCACCAAATTGAGAGAAGAGAGACAGACTGGAAGATTTGAGGAGAATAAATTGGATGAGAGGTCGATGACTTGGAGTTGGGGGAGGTCGCACAACCAATAGATGGAGCCTGAGAGAATTCAATATAGAGAATGACGTGAGGATCACACCCGTGAGGTCATTGTAAGATAGACGGATGAGAGAGAGGTTCTTCATCTGATCTGATTTCGAAATGAGACGTGTGCATCGATGATGGTGGCACTCACTGAATTGGTCTTGGATGGAGCCAGATAATTCGTTGTTGGTGACGTCCAAAGAGGTGAGGTGGATCAAGGATGAGATGTTGGAAGAGATGGAACCACTGAAGATGTTTCTTCCCAGAGACAATTGCATGAGATTCGGTGCGTAAGCGGCGTCCATGGATCCAGTGAAGACATTGAAGGAGAGGTCCAAATACTGGAGCGATGTCATCTGAGCTATGCAAGGGGGAACATCTCCTGTACATTGTGAGACTCGATGATCTTTGAGATGATTGTCTCACCCTCGAACAGATTATTTGACAGAGACAGATAGACCAGATTGGTTAATGTACACAGAGACGATGGTACAACTCCATCCATACTGTTTGATGACAGATCCAAAGAGGTCAAATAATTTAGACTGCTCAAGTTACCTCGAAATTCTCCTGCATCGCGAATGAGCGATGATCGTGAGTGACAGTCTTACCTTGCACGTTGTTGCTGGACAGATTGAGTCCTTGGAGATTCCCATTCACATCGCAAGTGACACCATAGAACGTACAGTAATCGGCACCGGTGTCCAGTGTCCAATTCAAAGATGATGTCCACTGCTGTCCTCCTTTCTGATTCAGTTCCCATCCATCGCGATCGCTCACCGTTCGATCGGTAGACACCCTGTAATTTTGACAGAGTCACCGCATCCTCCCCCCTCTGCGCGGTCACAAAGAAGATGATGCACAATGAGAGCAGCAGCCTCTCCAGCATCTGTACAGATATAATAATAAGAGGCAGAAACGAACGTTGGGGTCAATGTCTAATCACCCGACACCTCTGAATCCCCTATGGAAGCGTATTGTTGGCCCCATTCCGCAGACATAAAATATCTTTATATTTCCGAATTCGACACTGACACAGACAAATATCCTTAGGCGGGGTGTCTACTTCTCCTCTTAGACAAAGTTGCGATGGTTCTCTCCTTGGTCGTCTCTCAGCAGATACTGCATGGCCACCTGAAGGGTTCGATCTACACCACTGATGATATCTTGAATCCTCGGTGTGACAACCACGTGGGGCTGGATGCCCCTCCTCTGCAGTGGTTCGCCGTTGCCATGGGAAGCCCCCAGAGCCGTGAAGGTTACCGTGATATTGCCCGGTAAGGTCACGTTCGTAACGTTTCCATTGGTCCCGTTGGTAGGTTGTCCTATGAAAGTGACGTCACAGCAGCTCTCGAGATAGAGACAAGTGTGTTCTCCGTGTGACATCGTCTCTTCACTCACAAGCGCGATGATCTGAAGAGGTCATGTGAGCAGTCATCAAGTCACGTGACTCACTTTCCCCCCAAATTTCCAGTGGGGTGAGGGGTGTAGTCTGTGGATCTCTTCGATGGAGCAGGACTCCAACTCGGTGTAGATCATGGAGGGTAAGAGTGTCCTCGTCTGTGTTCTGGCCACTACGACCCTCTTCGAGGCCAGTCTGGGTGCGAGCTGGTAGATGCTGCCCTTGGGGTAACCTCTGACGTCCAATATGATGCCGACGGCCTCTCTCAGCGTGTCCAACGCCACGTCCACCTGACTTCGCGTGAGTATCGTCTATCTACATCGTTGTAGATGGACCTACCTGGGCGGGAAGCAATTGGATGAGATCGATGTAACCGACACCCTTGTGGAGCCACCGGTAAGCGGGCCCTTGCCTCATTGTAGTCTGACCGGGTAGCATCGTTCTCGGCAGGGTGACCGTCACGTTCATTCCGTCCACCGTCTTGACCTTACCCCGTTCAGTCTCATCTACAACGATGTAGATTCACCTCGAGTATGATGGCCGAATCTTTCTCTCCCGCCAAAATCTTCTGGTTGATCTTCGCATCTAATGCCTGCGGTGTAGAACCAGACGTAAAGGTGGCCAATTTCGCCCGCCTCTCGGCCACAGATTCGTCACCGATACGTAATATGACGTCACCGACTGCCAGGCCGGGATTGNCGTCTANTAGAGACAAGTGTGTTCTCCGTGTGACATCGTCTCTTCACTCACAAGCGCGATGATCTGAAGAGGTCATGTGAGCAGTCATCAAGTCACGTGACTCACTTTCCCCCCAAATTTCCAGTGGGGTGAGGGGTGTAGTCTGTGGATCTCTTCGATGGAGCAGGACTCCAACTCGGTGTAGATCATGGAGGGTAAGAGTGTCCTCGTCTGTGTTCTGGCCACTACGACCCTCTTCGAGGCCAGTCTGGGTGCGAGCTGGTAGATGCTGCCCTTGGGGTAACCTCTGACGTCCAATATGATGCCGACGGCCTCTCTCAGCGTGTCCAACGCCACGTCCACCTGACTTCGCGTGAGTATCGTCTATCTACATCGTTGTAGATGGATCTACCTGGGCGGGAAGCAATTGGATGAGATCGATGTAACCGACACCCTTGTGGAGCCACCGGTAAGCGGGCCCTTGCCTCATTGTAGTCTGACCGGGTAGCATCGTTCTCGGCAGGGTGACCGTCACGTTCATTCCGTCCACCGTCTTGACCTTGTTCCGTTCAGTCTCATCTACAACGATGTAGATTCACCTCGAGTATGATGGCCGAATCTTTCTCTCCCGCCAAAATCTTCTGGTTGATCTTCGCATCTAATGCCTGCGGTGTAGAACCAGACGTGAAGGTGGCCAATTTCGCCCGCCTCTCGGCCACAGATTCGTCACCGATACGTAATATGACGTCACCGACTGCCAGGCCGGGATTGACAGGGTTGACCGGCTTGATGCTGGGGCTACCCTGCAGATTACGCACCAAGAGAGGGTCGAATATCTCCGTGACGACCGTCTGGCCCTCCGCAGTACGTACCAGTATGGGAGGTACGTACGTACCGACGTACTGGTTGAACGTCATAGATGACATGATGGCGTGGGAGTCGTTGAGTTGTGCCACCATCTCTGCGATCAGCTGGTGGTAAGACAGGGCTGACGTCAGCTTCTCCACTCGGGGTAGTACCTCGTTGATGATATCGTCCCAGGGCTTATCCATGATATCAAGGTAAGGGTAGAAGTAGCGTATGACATTGTAGAGACGGAAGACAGAGAGGTATCGCAGTTCTAAGCTGGGGAAAGAGGAACCAGAGCTCTCCTCTTCCGATCGACACAGGTAACTGGGTAGAGTGGGTCGATCACTCTTGTCTACAACGAGATCTCCTCTCAGGACGTTCAGAGCCTGTCGCAGTCAGTTCATGCGTACGTAAGGTACGTCTGGATGAATGACGCACGGCGACAAGACAATCGTCCTGGGTATCTGGATAGATATCCCTCCTCTCTCCCTCTTTGACCGATAGGTTGACCGAGATATTTGGCGCGAATCCGTACGTACCGTCCGAGTTGATGCGAACGTGTTTACGTATGGACACGGCGAGGGAGTCACCCACGTTGACCTGAATGGAGGGTATACCTAATTCCATCTTCGTGTCCTCTTCTGTCTCTTCTATGACGAAGCTGTTGTACTGAGACGATCAGTGAGTTGTAGATGAATCGTACGTACTTGTAATTGTAGAGCAGAGACGAGATCGATGATGGCGTCTGGTGTGTAACGATTGACGAGGAAGATCCATCGACCTTTCTTCGAGTTTTCTTCGACTTCTTCACTACCGGGTGGTCTCGGAAACTCCGCGGATATATTCGGAGATTCCGAGTTCCTCAGCCATTGAATGTCTCCCGTGGGAATCAACGTCTATCCTTCGTCATCTACACCGTTGTAGATCTCACTCACCTCTCCCTCGGTGATGTAATTTCCCGATTTAAAGAGGGACCCCACGTGCTTGTGTTGGGGATAGCCCTGGTACATCCTACTCATAGTGGAAGGTAAGAGGACTGTCTTGTGAAGTATCATCCTTATGGCATCATAGACGTTACACTTGAACGAGTGACTCGTAGTGGGCTGTCCGAATTTGAGACGCAAATCGAAGATCAGGTCATCGTGAGGTTTCAATTGGGACATGCAATCCTTCAGGGCGCTCGATTTGCTTGGATCTGATAATCTCTCGTGGTCGTTCAGAACTAAGAGCGTCTTCCCTTCTTCTAATTCGATGAGGTAAGGCTGCTCTACGTACTCTGCATGATTCAGAGACATGTCGTGAAGAGGTTGACGACACCTGCACAATCTCGATTCAACAAAGTTCGACTCAGCTTCAGAATGTCTTCGTTGATGTCGTAACACCTCGTGTTTGCATCTCTCGCGCCACCCAACAGTGTGTTGAGTGACGAGCAATATTCCTCAACATTCTTCGTGTTGACGATGGAAGGTAGAGCCTGCACCAATGCATTGTCCCAGGCAGAGTGGGTGGTGATGATGGGAACGGAAGGGTGAGCGTACTTGATGATGCCCCACACTTTACAGAGAACGACTAATCTTCTCAGAGATGAAGTGGATGTGATGGTGGACCCTCTCGATTCATCTACAAATCTCGAACGTGTCGGACCGTGAAAGTCCGTGACCGAGACCTATTTCATGTTGAGTCTACGTGCACCGTAGTAGAGAGACCCACGCGTAAGAAGGGAGATCGCAACTTCTTCACGTCAGAGAAGGGAAAAGACAGTGATACCGAGGCAGTCGTGAGTTGTGTTCGTCTTAGATCCACGGGAGCGACGAAGGTTTCGATGGGAGCGTTGTCCATCATCTGACTCAGATCCAATCCTTTCAGATCTATCAGTCGATCAATTGGACGATTCTTTGTATCGTTTCACCTTTCTCTCCCCGCTTCTCCAGCAGCTGTCTCTGCAGAAATAAGACGAATTTGTTCCTCTTCTTCGTTTTGAGAGTGGAGCAGATCTGGAAGGCGTTCTGGCCTTTGTTGTTTCTGTCTCAAGTCAACGGGATGATGGGTCTGGATCATCATTCACTTGATGTGAAGAGCATCGGCTCCGTGCATGATCAAGAACTCGGCACAAGAATAATGTCCCTCTACGACCGTCTGTCGATGTCAGTCGTGCGATGGGACTTGTTTTGATCCACACCCAGTGAAGGGGAGTCATTCCATCTCGATTCTGTGAGTTGACTTCTGCGTTACCTCTTTTGATTAAAACTTTGCAGGCATCGAGATGACCATTGAAAACAGCTGAAACCAGAGGTGTGCAGCCGGTAATGTCTCGGGATTCCACGTCAGCGCCCAATTCCAATAGGAGAGAAACGAGCTCTACGTGACCTCCTAGACTGGCCCAATGAAGTGGTGTCTGTCGTTTCGATCAGATCTGATTCCACATGTGATGATACTCACCCTTCCTTCTTCATCGGTCGCAGTCAACTCATTCTTGAAAGGTGCGATACCTCTTTGCGCAATCAGATTGCGGATTGTTGACATAGAGGCCTCCTGATACGATAATGATTACGTGGTCAAGTCTGACGACTCACTCTGTTGCTCGCATTTGTCGTCTTAGCAATCTGTAAAAGAGAGGCTGCCTGACCCATGTTGCACTGCAACCGATGATGCCGATCTAATCGCCAGAATCAAATTATGAATTTGCACCCTCTACAATAAATCGTCACCGTCTCGTACGTAAAAAATCGAGGTTACATTTTAAAATATTGTATTCATCTTCCCCCAGAAATGCTGATCATGTCGTGTATCAAGGGTTGGAGGTAAGAACCCACAGAGCAGAATCCTGCACCTTGTCTGAAGTGGCCTGTATCCTCTTGTCACCCTGCAGGGTCACATACTTCTTGTTATCGTCTGCACGGATGGCCCAATATTGCCCTTGCTTCTCGAAAGAGAAGTACTCCCAACCGAGTGCAATTCTTCGGTTGGCCATGAGTGGTTGATCTCCTTTGGCCTCAGCACAGACGTACTGAGAGATCTTGACATCTTGTACGGAGAACAAGTTGTCCTTTCCTTGTATGGCCGCTACCAGATATCGAGTCGCCTGCTGTCTCGTTCCACTGGCTCTGACGTATACATCAGCTGCGTTGGAAATGAGGTAGAGACCGGCGGACTTGGAAGAGATGTAGAAGTAGTTGCTGCCGGTCAGATTTCCACTTGTGGGTGCAGGAGCGGCCGTGGTTGTACTTGGCATAGTCGTGGAGCTCCGACTGGTAGTCGTGCTGGACTTCGTGGTTGACGGAACTTTGAGACGGGGATTGTATTGATGTGGGCCTTCTCATCAACCATTATCTACGGCACGTCCACTTCTGCTTCTACGTCATCCATTACTTCTGCAGTGGTCGTAGTTGATGTGGGAGTTGCGGTAGTGATATTCGACGCATCAGCGGTGATGATGAACAGAGTGGCGTCAGTGACTGTGCCAGCAGAAGTCTTGAGCGTTCCGTCAGCTTGTACCTCAGCGTACATCTTGTTGCTGTTGGCAACGATGGCCCAGTACTGTCCCACTTGCTTGAACTGTTCTGGTAAGATTTCATGACACAGGCAGCAACATTTCACCTGAAATGACTCCCATCCTCCCACCTCAGCTGTACTGGCGGTGACCATCCCTCCATTACCTCCAGATATGTATTTGCCCGTAGTTTGAGATTTTATGCTGAAACCTCCTGGCATCCACTGAATGATATATCTCCCGGCTTGTGTTGGCAATGCTGGTGACGTCAGATATGTCATCTGAGAGCGACGTCCGACCTTTGGCCTTGACAGGGGAACTTTCATTGACATAATATCCCGTGGATTTACTGAGAAGAGTGACACAGATGTCTGTTAGAGGTGTGGGAACGCCTGCTGAGCTGCAGATGCCGTTTGTACCACGTGTGGCAATGAAGTGCAGTGTGTTCGTGTTTGAGTTGCCAGAGCCCCAAGCTGACAGCGTGGCTGCTTCCTGCCATGTTTCAGCCAGAAGTGTCAACATACGTCGCTGACCTTGTAAGCTGCAACAGGGTCCCATGTGGCATGAGCTGCATAGATGACACTCCTCCAGTCGTCAGCCACACTAGGGTCGTTGAACTCCTTTGCACTGTATGCATACATGGCTGGACCCCACACAGCATCGACCACTTCTTCAGTGATGGGAGTGAGAGGCAAGATCTGGATGGCAGCGATCTCTAGTCTCTGGTTGCCCCACCATCTATTTCATAAGAAGTTCATGGATCCATTTGATCTCGATATCTTTCACTCACAGCCACTGTCCAGAAGAATCGGTCAGGAGATTACCAGCTGTAGCCATATCTCTGTAAGCCTTCTCGGGTAAGCTGGATCATTCGTGTCGTCCTTGAGATGCCAGTATCTTCTGTTCGAATGGATCTCTGTGGCCAGCAAGAGACGAGCAAAGTCGATGAGGTTCTGATCGTTTGTGACGAGACCGAAAGTGTAGAGACCGTAGTATCCATTGACGGCCTCCGATGTGGACTCCTCGTTTCTGAAAGCACCGTTATATGGTACGCCAGATGCCCAGGAGAGACCTGCGTACCAGTCCTTGTGTCTGTACAGCCTGTCAGTCGAAAAGTCGATGGAAATTCGATCACCTAGCAACGGTGAAGAAGGGATCCTGTGGAGACGGATTACCGATGTCATCTTGACTGCAAGAAGGATCGATGGGCTTGTTGGGTGTCCACTTGATGCTCGTCAAGGGAAGAGTCAAGACAAGAGGATTGGCCTCCACAGCTGCAATACGTTAATCCAGTAGTGGATCATCACACATTCTCACCTTTCATGTATCCCTTAATCGTCAAGTATTGTAAAGCAACATACTTGGTTGTACGTGACAGCTGGTCTCTGTGGTGAGGCCACGTCATTACGAGAAGGTCTCCGGTGCCGTTGGTGTTGAACTTGTACTGCACTGTGGCCATATCGTTGCTCACTTGGTATGTCACCTGCGCGCTCTTTGCATACACTGACATGTACTTGTCCAGCACTGACTCGTCAGCTGCCTCCTTCAGTTTGGCCACTCGCACTGCTCCCTTGTACGCTGAGCTGACTGTCAGAGACTGAGCTGAGGTAGTGAGGCTGACAGGGCCAGAGAGGACATAGACGAGCCAAGTGAGTCCGTTCTGCGTCACCACCTGTCGCGTTATAGATGGAAGAGGGAGGGTAATGCACCTTGAACTTGGAGGCAGTTTTGGTGTTACCGATGGCCTCACCATTGACAGATCTTGCCGTGATCTGAGGTTTGAGGCCTGCGAACTAACCTCATGGGTGGTGAGATTGTTGACCGTCTGACCCATTACGATCCTCGTGGTCATTAAGACTCCCCAGTATTTCGTAAGGCGTCACAAGAACGTATGGCCTCCCTTGTTGGCGCCGTGGGGTCTCCACAGAAAACCACGAAAACTTCCGGCAATGGAAGATAAAAGAGATTTCAATCCACGGTCTTCCATTTCAAATGGTTTATTGTTGGTCTCCCAACGTGATAATCGTGTCGTGCACTACGAATTAAGCGGAGGTAAGAGTCCACAAGGCAGAGTCCTGCACCTTGTCTGAAGTAGCCTGCGTTCTCTTGTCACTCTGGACAGCCACGTACTTCTTGTTATCGTCCGCACGAATGGCCCAGTACTGTCCCTGCTTCTCGAAAGAGAAAGACTCCCAGCCAGAAGGGCTTCCTCGGTTGGCGATGAGAGGCTGATCTCCGTTGCTGTCAGCGCAGACGTACTGAGAGGTTTTGACGTCTTGAACAGAGAACAAGTTGTCCTTTCCTTGTATGGCCGCTACCAGATATCGAGTCGCCTGCTGTCTCGTTCCGTTGACTCTGACGTACTGATCGGTAGCGCTGGAAGTGAGGTAGAGACCGGCGGACTTGGAAGAGATGTAGAAGTAGTTGCTGCCGGTCAGATTTCCACTTGTGGGTGCAGGGGCGGCCGTGGTCGTGCTCAACTTGGTCGTTGTGCTCTGCTTGGAGGAGGTGGGAATGGCAGTGGTGGACTTTGAAGTGGGAGCGGCAGTGGTGGTGGGAACAGATCCATCGGAGCTGATGGTGAACAGAGTGGCGTCAGTGGCCGAGCCAGCGGTGGTCTTGAGCGTTCCATCAGCTTGTACCTCAGCGTACATCTTGTTGCTGTTGGCAACGATGGCCCAGTACTGTCCCACTTGCTTGAACTATACAACGCGTCAGACGTCACGATATCGGATGTGACATTTCACCTGGAAGGATTCCCATCCCTTTGCTTCGGCTGAACCAGCGGTGACGGTACCTCCGTTGCCACCGGATACGTACTTACCGGTTGTCTGGGAGACCACGGTGAAGCCTCCGGGCATCCACTGGATCTTGTACTTGCCAGCCTGGGCCGCCGCGACTGATGACGTCATCAGATGTGATGTCTTCGTACGACATCTTACCCTTGGCTTTGGGGGTAGAACCACCATCTAGGTATTGGCCGGTGGACTTGCTGAGAAGAGTGACGAAAACGTCTGTTGGAGGTGTGGGAACGCCTGCTGAGCTGCAGATGCCGTTTGTACCACGTGTGGCAATGAAGTGCAGTGTGTTCGTGTTTGAGTTGCCAGAGCCCCAAGCTGACAGCGTGGCTGCTTCCTGCGATGCTTCAGCCAGAACTGTCAACATACGTCGCTGACCTTGTAAGCTGCAACAGGGTCCCATGTGGCATGAGCTGCATAGATGACACTCCTCCAGTCGTCAGCCACGCTAGGATCGTTGAACTCCTTTGCACTGTATGCATACATGGCTGGACCCCACACAGCATCGACCACTTCTTCAGTGATGGGAGTGAGAGGCAAGATCTGGATGGCAGCGATCTCTAGTCTCTGGTTGCCCCACCATCTATACGACAATCAGTATCCACGCGATGACGTCACACGTATGATATCTCCACGACTCGTACTCACAGCCACTGTCCAGAAGAATCACTCATGAGATTACCCGCGGTAGCAAGATCTCTGTATCCCTTTTCGGGGTAAGCTGGATCGTTTGTGTCATCCTTCAGATGCCAGTATCTTCTGTTCGAATGGATCTCTGTGGCCAGCAAGAGACGAGCAAAGTCGATGAGGTTCTGATCGTTTGTGACGAGACCGAAAGTGTAGAGACCGTAGTAGCCGTTAACGGCCTCCGTGGTAGATTCTTCATCTCTGTTACCAGCGTTGTTCGCAACACCAGATGCCCACGAATGACCTGCGTACCAGTCCTTGTGTCTGTACAACATGTCAGTCGAAAAGTCAATGGAAATTTGATCACCTGGTGACAGTGAAGAAAGGGTCCTTTGGTGACGGATTTCCGATGTCACGTGCCAGCGACTGCAGGAATGGCTTCGCTCTCGCCAGCCATGCAGAGTCATACTTGCCCAGCACTGACCCGCCATACAAGAAGTAGCCATAGTGGAAGTCTGTCTCTCGTCATTCTTCACGGCTCGATGTCTGCATTCTGTTCTCACGGTGATCGTTGTAGTAGCCGTTGCCGAAATCCTGACCGGGGTTCGTTGCGGCTTGGCTGGACACGATACCACCCCATCTCGTCTCGTATGCTGCCGGACTTCCCGCCTTTCCGTTCAACCAAGGCTCGAAGGAATCACGAAGAACGTTCAAGATGGTGTTCAATAGATCCTGACGCCCAACTTGATCGGCGATGGCAGCGAGTCTGGCCAGTCGACCGAAAGAGCCACCCCAGAAGTACATGTCCTGTCGGAGTCAGTAGCTGATAGATGGTACGGAGGAGCCGTGGAAGATCCGAGGAACTTACGTTGGGAAAGCTCGAAGTGGCGTGGTTGACTTCGTACTCTAAGCTCTTCTGCAGCTCTTGACTGCAAGAAGGATCGATGGGCTTGTTGGGTGTCCACTTGATGCTCGTCAAGGGAAGAGTCAAGACAAGAGGATTGGCCTCCACAGCTACGATACGTTAATCCAGTGGATCATCACATTCTCACCTTTCATGTATCCCTTGATCGTCAGGTATTGCAGAGGCTGATACTTGGTCGAGCCGGACAATTGATCTCTGTGGTGAGGCCACGTCAGCACTAAGAGGCTTCCGGTACCGTTGGTGTTGAACTTGTACTGCACTGTGGCCACATCGTTGCTCACTTGGTATGTCACCTGCGCGCTCTTTGCATACACTGACATGTACTTGTCCAGCACTGACTCGTCAGCTGCCTCCTTCAGCTTGGCCACTCGCACTGCTCCCTTGTACGCTGAGCTGACTGTCAGAGACTGAGCTGAGGTAGTGAGGCTGACAGGGCCAGAGAGGACATAGACGAGCCAAGTGAGTCCGTTCTGCGTCACCACCTGTCGCGTTGTAGATGGAAGAGGGGGGGTGACGTACCTTGAATTTGGAGGCGGTGGTCGTGTTACCGACAGTCTGTCCGTTGACCGAGACGAAGGCGTCTTTGTTCTGCGCCGTGATCTGAGGTTTGAGACCTGCGAACTGCGAACAGATCAACATGGTGATGATGAAGAG
Organism: Planoprotostelium fungivorum; assembly: GCA_003024175.1. Lineage (NCBI taxonomy): Eukaryota > Evosea > Variosea > Cavosteliida > Cavosteliaceae > Planoprotostelium > Planoprotostelium fungivorum. The sequence continues at coordinate 245,484 of MDYQ01000004.1, read as the reverse complement.
ATGGACAGAACGCCCGATGATGGAGAGATGAATGTGAGAGATGATGAGAACATGAATCGTGGAGACCGTTACGTACCTCGAAGGTTAGATAAGGACTGCCCTGCACCAAGTAAGAAGTGAACGTGTTGCCGTTCGATGTCCATTGCAGTGTCACTGACAGCTCATCGAAAGCTGTGGCAGTGTAGGTGTTGAGGTCAGTCGAAGTGAACAGCTCAGCAGGTCCGACAGAGAGCTCCGGCTTGTAAGGCATGTGAACGGAGGTACCATCGAAATCTCTGTTCTGAGGGAGGCCGAAGGTCACACCTGAAGAACATCAGATGGATCCGAATGGATATGGGATGGAATACCTGAAGGAGCGGCCTGAGCTTGGAATGGAAATGGACCGGCGATGTATCTGAGAGATTGGAGTTAGGATGGGTAAAAGATTCGGATGGACCCACGATTTCTGATCTCCAACACCGAGACCATTCCACCAGGCATTCTACAAAGAGTTAATGTGTGGATGATTCGAAAGACATGCTTACAGTGGGGAAAGGACCCTTCAAATTTCGAAATAGGGGACCAGGTGCGGCTCCACATTCCACCTATAAACTCTTCAATACATGACGATGTGGTGCTGCGTCTCACAGTGGGAAAGCTTGGCTTGTCAGTCGAGATGGGCGGAACGTCTACAGCCGCAGAAAGACCTAAGATGTTCAATCGATGTCGAAGTACGAGTCGTAATCAGTCTCACCTACGAGGGCCAACAGAAGGAGGCCTGTTGACTTCATGGGTGATGGGTTATAATGGCTCCTGCACCTGTCTCGCAGTAATATTCAGAGCTCGTTAACTACCGCAACCCCTGTGGCAGCAATATTGACGGCAGATTCTGTTGACGAGTGGACGACGTATGATCCGACCGTGGCGTTCAGGCCGTCGTCAGTAGCCAGTCAAACAGACAAGACCATTTGCACACAGACTGTGTGTTCGTCACGAATAAGAACAGTGTCACAGAAGTTCTTCAGACGGTTCGATCGTCCTCATCGTCGTATTCAGCACTGGTACTTTCTACATTATGTTCGGTTCATCATTCAGTGATAGACACTCAACCCTCATCGATTCTATGTTGAGGACGGAGAGTCGCGGTTCATCCGTGACCACTGGTAGAAGAAACAAAAATCTCATACCAGAATCAGAGAAGGACCTTGTAGACAAAGACACGAACTGCCCTTCTCGTGAGACCTCACACAACGCGCGCGGATTGATGAATTTCTCATTTGAGGTCTCACAGACACAGCAGCCATTTCCTCTTAAAGCTGGAAGTGCATATCAGGAAAAGGTGAAGCCCTTTCGACGCTGACCTCTATCACCTCCCATCGAGTTTGATTGAAATGATGGGGGGAACACGTATTTCATGAAATTTCATCGGTTATCCGATCTGATGGCTCTGTGAGGAGTTCTTGAGAATCGCAACAACTCCCACGTTGACTGAAAAGACGCCCCGCACAGAAGCATACAGACAGTTCATTCGCTCGGAGAAGATGCCAGACGTGATGCAGACACCACAGTCGCACGAATTCACATCGAGTGATTGGTATAGTGGAGAGATCATTCGAGAGATGCAACACAGGTGAGAGATCTTGGTTAGGTTTCGATTTGACCAACTCCTCAGCTGGTTCTTTGGAGACATGTCTTCGTCAACGGCCAATCGTCTTCTCAGGCGTCAAGACGAGGGGACTTATGTCATCAGATGTAGTGGTACTGTGCCAGGAGATTATGCGATCTCTGTTGTCATAGGAAGAAAAGTTAGTGAGTGTCCTCCATCACGTTCTTCTCTTACTGATGTGTGGCAGGACATTACCGGGTCAACTACAGAAAAGACAAGAACTCTGTGGATCCTGTCTATATCCTAGTCTTGGCCGAGAAGAGATACCATTATTCCTCACTAGAGAGTCTCGTGCGGAACTGCTCTTCATGCAACATGCTCACGACACGTGACGGTTCCTTCGTAGGGTTGGGGAGACTATCCACACCGTTACGAAAGCCCATTCAAGCTTAGTGCGCTGTACACACTACAAAATTTTGACGGGAGAAAAACGATGAAATGAGAGGATGAGAGTTGTCACAACGAGCGGCTCGACGCGTGAGGTAGCTCTCGATGACGAGTCCATCCAAATTGCGGTAATGAAGGAGATAAAATGATGACCGTAAAACGTGCTCCTATTATAGACTATTGATCAGCGTCATCGGTCATCATCGATCATTTGTTTGTGAACAGGATGTAACTCTTCCCTATGTGACGCCTCATAATACTTCGTCGGTTCAAATTTGTTCAATATTCTCTCCGCTCTTTCCGTTCTCCTTTTATTTCAATTTAGTCATACGTTCATAAGCTTAGCGGCTCGCAGTATTGGCGAAGCTTTGCATTCTCTCGCTGTATTTGCCAAGTCCACACACGTGTCGCCCGCATTCTCGACCATTTTCCAAAACAGCACACCGATCAGCAACACTGAAGGCGATAGCCCGTCCTGGACCGAATTGCAATTGATCTCTGGCAAGATCGCCCCATTCACGAACCTCTAATCAAGTCATCATGACGCTGGTCCGTTGTTTTTGTTCAATGAAAAAACCAAGGAAAACCCGATTCCGGAATCCTCGGTGGAACAACCAGACACCCAACAACAAACGCAAGTTCAACGATGAGCAACACACACACTTGGTTCGAAGAGACACTCAAGCAATTATTAGAATCGCCTTACATTCACTTTCCAAAGCCACCACCAGGATTACATCTTGGACATGGACCGGTCGACCTCTTCAGCACGAGATTCAACAATAACTTTCGTGGAACTGTTGGCATGGTCAATGGAACGGAGGTCAGTACAACTTCACCATTTCATTCTCTTCGATTGCTGAACATGTCACAGGTGGATCACGATGGATTGAAGGCAGTTCTCTTGGCATTACAGAGCCATTACGATCGCAATTCTCAGTTCACTTCTTCACAAGGAGAGAGAAATACCGTCGTCAGTGAGATATCATTACCAGATGGACCCTTGAAGGTGGAGGCGATGATCAACGAGGCCAAAACTATCGAGCTCGTCAAGTTCGAGGGACCCGAGAGCCTCTTTGTGAAGAAAGAACAACCAGGACAAGAATAAATGACATCGACATGAGACATCAGAACGCCACTCATTTCCACTCAGCGCTCGAACTCTAAACATTTATTGCGAACCATTTGGACGAGAGCATGGAGGAAACTCTGTATCCTCTTTCAGATGGTCTCTCTCGTAGTTCCATTGGTAGTCGCTCTCTCCTCCGTATACCTTCTCGTATTGCATGCCGTCTGCTACCTCGGCCAGTGGGTTGCTCTTCTTCAGATCCTTCATCATGTGGATCTTGCTCTTTGTCGTCTCATCCACGAACGGGCTGATGGCACCCCAGAAGGCATGCCAGTACCACGGTGCGTTGAAGAGGAAGGCGGCTCCCAGCCTCTCTGGATAATGGTTCTGAACGATTCCGATGACTTCCTTTGCGATCTGCGATTCCATCAGACGATGTGACTCTTAAGAGGGATGATGAGTCACCTTGATGGCGGGGACACCTGTTGGACCTCCTTTGATCTTGTGGTCTTGATAATCGACGACCCACACGACCTTCTCGACACCTTCATGCGAATGAGATCGACTGTGAAAGATGGATGCTTCGGTTCTCACCTGGTATCTTCTCTGCAGCCATGCTCGCTTTCTCCATCATATAAATAAAGTATTTGATCTTGATCTCCTTCACCTGCTCGTCGTCAGTCTTGGACGTCGATTGGGTTGAATGATGATCGTCTTCACCTCAGCACCCGTGTTATCGTAACCGGGTTTCAGATACATGATGGGTCTTCCCGTCTTATCCCTCCCTGAGCGGTAAAGCTTGCCTCCATTCTGCATTAAAAGGTGAGTGAAGAGGAAAAAGGAGTCATGACTGACCTTCATCTCACAGTCCACTTCTTGTGCCGTTATGGAGTCTGGTCTAACTGCTCTTCTCCACTCCAATGTATTGAGAATCATAGACATCGATTTCTTTAGGTCATAATCTCTGGCACGAAGATATCTGCTGTCTTATTAGTACATTGATTCGTGATAATTCGGGTTCTGTGCGAAGAAAATGCAGAATTATATGTGATCGATTACCTCAGAAGACAGCCATCGTTCGTCCATTTCGCCTCCCAATCCTCTTTCAAATGGGGCTGTAAGTCTTTGTGAAATTGTTCTAGGACTGCGATCTGTTTGGCTGTGAGATTGGCTCTGTGACAAAACGAGGTCTGTCGCTCCACAGTTGCATTCTATATGCAATCAGTCCTGTCGAACTCATCTTACGAACTCACATGTTGTGCCGCAACATCTTCTGCATGTTGCGTTGCCTTCAGTGTGGAGTCTGAGGCAGATATAGACAGCTGATTGATATTCTCGTGCATGGTGTCACTCTCGCACCTGGTGGTCGATGTCTTGATTTGCGAACTTTGCTCGAAGACTGCGACTGTTGCTCCGCGGAAGAAAGTTCCTCGAAGGACTTTGATCGGCGAGATCTCGCGGGCCGAAATCCGATGCCTCCGTTTGTCCCTATCCGATAATGGATGAGCTGGGGCCTCAGAGGCTGACAGGGTCAGGGGCTGAGTTGGATGCTTCCGAAGAATTAAATGAGACACAAAAGGGTAGTGATGGTGATGCCGTCCCAGGATGTCAAAGATCTGTTGAAGTCCATGTTGTTCGATCTCAGTGGAAACACTGTGCAAGTGTGGTGGTGGTCGCTCGACCTGGTCGAGAAGGTGTTGCATATATCGGTGTGAACATCTCAGAGCTGAATTGTACCAAATTTGAGATGTCAGCTTGACATTCCAGAAATTTCTCAATTTTCTTTTTTCTGAGAGATCACATCACATCACATCGCAAAAACATGGCCAGGCTCAAGAGTAAGAGTAAGGGACGACCCAAGTTGAAGTCAGTCGATCCGTTCAGCGCTAAAGCGAGAGCTGCTTCCGGTTCGTAACTTTCCCATCATCTATTGATCATCTGATCGTTTCTAGAGGCGGACAAAGACCCCACCATTTCAAAAGGAGATGATGAGAAGGTGCGAGATTTTATGAGATGCATTACTGTGCTAAAGCACAGCACTAGCTACCTCGAAAATTCACAGAGATGATCAAGCTTACGAAACGTGTCGAAGGTGATTGTCTTGTTTGATCGATACCATCGATCTCATAGATACAGCTGGGCCGAAACCGAAGAAAAAGAAGGAGAAAGTAGTACCCGAAGAAGGTGTATACGCTCATTCTGATGTGAGTCCTCACCCGTAATTCTTCATCACCAACTATGTACAGGGAAGATATAGTGTCGCGGGCAAACAAATTGCTAAAGTGAGTTTTTCTTTGCCTTCATCAGTGATGACATCGAGTCATTCAACTCCAGATTGCCAACATGAAGCCCTACACGGGTGAATCTATGGAGAGATTTGAAAAGAGAATCAAGTACGCCACGAAAGACGCCAGAAGAGGTGAACTCATCATCCATCAGATATAGACGATCATCCACGCTGCCGATGAGACTGATGACAGACAGTGATGCAAAATGCCCCCGAAGAGACAGAACTGACCAACAAGAAGAAGAAAAAATTGGCCTTCTACGACAAGAGGAAGAAACAGAGAATCGAAAAGAAGTACGGCAAGCTGAACCAACAACAAGGAGGAGGAGACAGCAGCGATTCGGACGAAGACAACGAAGATGAGGTCCGTTCTTACCTCATCACGATGACTCATTGCATGTCAGATGAGAAGAGAGACGAAAGAGGAGAGGATGAAATCGTTCGAATTGAGAAGAGACCAAGTGGAATTCGGTGAAGTGGCACAGAAGCCTCCCATACTGTCCGTGTTACCAAAGAGAAAGAAGGTGAAACCATTCGATGCAACTTCACCTCCTGACGAGTGAACAGAACACACAGAAGAAGCAAGAAGTTGTCGAAGAAGAAGAGAACAGACTGCAAGGATCGGGGTTCAAATGGAAGAATGCCGACGAGGGTGAGATCCACCCTCTTCACGTGTGATGACGATGAGCAGTTGAGAAGGCGGAGAAGCAGAGAGAGAAGACAAAACGGAAGAGAGAGCAAGAGTTAGACCCCAGACTCGTCGCAGAGCAACAGAGGATGGAACTGTTGAGAGGCAAAGTCATGAAGGCATACAAAGACGCGAAGAACAGAAAAGAGAAGATATTCAACCAACTTCCCATCGGATAAAAAATGTTCTCGTTCTACAATCCTTTATGTGGGGACGAACTGATTCAGTTCCCCAAAGACATCATCATCTTCTTCTTCCTCATCGTTGACTTCGATGGTCGGTGGCTTCAAGAGCTCGGCCGTGTCCATCTCTGCGGCCACCTGCTCGATGGACAGGGTGGGATGATCTTCTTCCTTGTCCTCCTTCGCCTTGTCCTTCTCGCTTGACTTTTTCTTCTTTGTCTTCTTCGTTGCCCCTGGCACCTCTAATTTGATGGGAAGAGGTTTCAACTGCTTCGGTGTTGGAACCTTTGCAGGAGCCGCAGGTGTCTTTGGTTTCGCTGAGAATTGGGAGACCGTAGAGAGGTTCTTTCGAATATCGTTCGAAGGTGACTTGTCCTTGTTGTTCTTCTTGGAGGGTAAGGCTGTCTTCTTTCTCTTCTGTTGGAGCTGTCTCTCTTCTTCCCTCAAGATCTCTAGTTCTTCGAGAACGTTCTTCTCCTTCTCTCTCAGTTCGGCCGTCTCTTCTCTGGCCTTCTCGATGCCCCTACGTATCTCCCTGGACAAGTGTCAGTCATCTCATCGCACACCTTCATGTGGACTCACTCTATCTTATGTTCGTGATTCTTACTCCAATCATTGCTCAATGTGTTCTGTTCTTCCAGCTGTGCTTCCAATTGTGCCTTCAGAGTCTGTTCCGTGGCCAGCGTGGCTTGTAGTTCTTTGATCTTGCCGTCGTAATCTTCCTGCATCTTCTCCATGTCTTCCTCTCTATCTTTCAGTTTCGCCCTCTCGTCTTTCAGTTGCGTCTGAACTTCGGCCAATTTCTTCAACAGCTGCTTCACTTCTGACTGCGTATCCTCTTTGACCTGAGATATCTGCTGCTCTATGCCGTATTAGAATGATCGTGACTCGAAGATGTTCACCTGTAGTCTTGATGACTCTTTGTGCGCTGATCACTGCCTCGGACTGAGCCTCTAGTTCTGCCTCCTTTGCAGGCAGCCTCGTCTGCACTTCGTCAGATACAACCACCCTCTATCGTCTTCACCTTCTCTTCTTTCAGCCGGAGGATCTCCTCTTTCAGAGGTGCGACTTGTTGATTCTGCGCTGCGTCAGTCTCGGTACCCCATCACCCTCACCTTCTTCAGCAACCGATTTCGATTGCACAGGGACTTGATCTTCTGTAAGGTGGAATGGTTCAATTGATTCCCTCTCAGGTGAATGGAGATCAACTTTTGGTTTTCCATGAAATGCTCGCACATGGACCTCCCTGCGCTTTCTGATAAAAAGTTGTCGTCTAATTTCAGGTTGATCATCACATCATTCTTCTCTAATGAACGAGCGAGGGCGATACCTGAGAGAGTGAATTCATTTTAACGGTGACAACACCGTCACCTCCGTCTTCGCTGATCTTTGACGAACTGAGATCCAAAGTCTGTATTGACATCGCAGATCTGTTATAATCAACGACGAAATTTTACATCCATTCTTCTCACTGGCTGAATCTCTTTGCTAACTCGATGATGACGTCATTTCCCAAGTTGTTGACTCCCATACTGAGATTCACCAGCATCGGATGCTCCACCAGGCTGTGCACCACGGCGAGACCACCATTGGGCTGAATCAGATGAGATGATTTCATCTCTTCAATCGACTCACTCCTATGTTGTTTCCACTGATGTTGATGGTCGAAATCGTCGAATTGATCGACAAGGCCTCTGCGATCGACGTGGCTCCCCAATCACCCATGTTGTTGTGAGATAGATTGATGGTCACGATGCCTTGGTTGAGTTTGAGAGCCTCTCCAATGGCACTGACTCCTCTCGAGCCCAATTTGTTGTGGGATAGATTGAGGAAGGAGATGTTGCCGCGGCTGTTGATCACTTGTGCCACAGCCATACCCACTTCGGGCCCCATATTATTGTTGGACAAGTCGACGTGTTTGAGCTGATCGTTGTAGTTCATCGACTCCACGATGGTGATACCACCTCGCGTCGACAGATGGTTGTCGGACAGGAGTAATGTCGACAGAGATTTGTTCATTCGGAGCATTCTGGCGATGGCATCCGATCCTCTCGTGGTCGTCTGACCCACCACGTTACGATTCAGACCGAGATATGTGAGAGACTCGTTCTTCTCCAGACCCTAATGATGATGCTGAGATGGATGTAAAGAAGGGGACCGACCTCAGAAATGGCGATCGCTGCTTCGTATCCCAGTTTGTTGTCGTGCCAAAGTGTCTGAGGTTTCGATGTACCTAATTCTAGTACTTGAAGCTGGGATGTTTCAATTTTTGCGATCTTGATGAAATATGTGGATACTCACCGTCTTATTCATCTTCAAAGCATCCCCGATGGATTTTCCTCCATCATCCCAGATGTCATTGCATGCCAAGTTCAGCTCAGATATGAAACACTGAGGAGACAATAATAGTTCCACGATGGCCATGGCACCGTTATCTTTGATCACTATCCTCTGTGAGCGTCCGTCCGTCACATGAGATCTCACTATTCGCCTGCAGGTTCAAAGTGCGTACTTGATTGTTATTCTTCAGCACCTTACTAATCGCTGCGGCTGCGATGGGTCCCAATCTGTGGACAATCAGCCACTCGAGATACCGTGAATGGAAGACGCTAACGACGGGTTCTCACCGATTCTCTCTCAGCTCGAAGACACCATCGCGGCATCGCTGTTGGACCAGTTTTTTGAAAGCTGCCGCATCATCTTTCTTCGGTCGGTCGCCCGTATCCTTGCATTGGGCGATGAATATGTCTGTGATGTACTCTGCGGCGATCATCACTGACAGCAACCTTTCATCACAGAGGCTTGCTATAAATAGCGGATTTTTGTCTCTCGGTAGGTTGTAGAGGGGATGAAATACTGTACCAAGCAGACAGTGATCTCTGTGTCTGTGTGGATCTCTCTCAGTGTCCGCATAACAAGCATAGAGGTGATCGATTCGATTCAGCAAACCCAAAATATCTTTCTATATTCGAATCTACAATGCAATGACCAAGATTTGCGCTTCCAATATTTCACAAGGACAACAACATGAAGAAGTTGACGGCGGCCTGGAAGGCCGATTCTAGTTCATCACAGCAACAGAAGTTACACGAAAAGATGAGTGGATCGGATGGAGTCAAACAACAGGCGGCAGTGAGTGACGTCGTCACGATTCGTCTCACCCATACAGGAGCTCAACCTCAGCAAGGTTCAATTGAGAGACCTCCAACAACAATTAGAGGAGCAGGGCAAGGTGTGTCCGTCATGTTATCACATCGACCCTCTCGATTGATTACGACTCAGGCGTCCAACTCCCTGACCGAGGTCGGGAGAAATCTCGCCGACACCCTCAGAAGATACTCTCAAAACATGTCAGAGATGAACGCCAACTCACCATTGGGTGAGACTCTATACGCCCCTTTGAAGTTGATCGCAGTCAGCTCACTGTGTCGTGAGGATGTTTGAATCTCAGAGAACGATCGAGGATGCTCGTATGGACATGGTAATTCTTCGTCTCTAACCCTTCTCATGCGATCACAGATCAACAGCATCAACACGGCAGTCACAAACCCCATCAAAAAGATGGTCGGGGGAGAGATCAAAGATGCGCTGGTGAGCATGTCATTCACAAATCTATCTCATCCAACTGCAGGCTCTCGAACCGAAATACGAGAAGACCAAAGTTACTCTGGAGGAATTAGAGGACAAACTGAAGAAGATGGGTGAAAAATCCAAAGTCAACACCGCCAAAGTCTCCGAGGTGAGCGATGTCATCTGTGCCTCCATCACGATCATCCGTCTCATCATCACATCTGACGAATCGACAGGCCGAAAGCGAGAGAGATGCGGCCAAGCAGAATTTCCAGGCCACAGAGAAGGAAACCATCGAAGCACTCACCAGCGCAAACAGCAAGATCAATTTCGAGGTGCGATGACGTCACGCCACGTCACACTCACTCGTCGTAGATCTTGGCTCGTCTGGTCTATTACCTCGAAGCCCAGCAGGAGTATTACGATTCCATGGCAACCAAATTGTCCGCCCTCTTACCCGAATTGCAAGAGTACAGGGAGTACATCGACGACAAGATGTCAGAATTCGAGCGGGAACACCCTGGCGTGGCCCTCGAGAGAGTCTTACAGCCGAGAGCGAAGAAGGGTGGGCCGTACCCGATCTGTACGTCCGAAATGTGACGGAGATTTCAGTGGGAAAAAACCTCGAGATGTCAAAGAGTGCAGAGAGGGCCGTCGTCAGTGAAGAAGAACAACCGATCGAGAACGATCCAAAATTAGACTTTCAGAAGAAGCAGAGGACACTGCAGACTATCGTCAGAACAGAGAGGGGCTATCTGAACGGCCTCAAAGTCATCAAAGAGGTAACGAAATGCGATGACGTGTGATGACGTCATCAGGAGTACCACGCCACCCTGACGAAATTGTCAAAAGACCCGAAGAACAAAGTGGCCGAGGAGGTGGGAGAATGATGAAATTTCGATTGAATTTCCGCAGGATGTCAACGTCATCTTTGCCCACATCGATGAACTGTACAACCTTCACAACAAACTTTTCACCGAATTGGACAAGGCCTCCGACGCTTTTCCCGCCATTTCCGTCGCGAGCATATTCCGAGCCAAGGTGACCGTCTACAACCCGCCAACGAACTAACGTCAAAAAGGAGAGTGCCTTCCAAGTGTATTTACAGTTTATGAACAACTACGCCATCTCTCTAGATCGTTACGATCAGCTCAAGAGACAGAACAAGACCGTCTCAACAGCACTCAAATCAACAGAGAAGAACGAGAAGCCACTCGATGCCTTCTATGAATCCATCAGCACTCGGCTGCAGCAGTACGAGATCTGGTTAGAGGTACGTCGACACGGTCCGGGCCAAATTCGCGCGATGTTGACGGCCGAGCAGGAGATGTTGGTGTCTACACCGACCACGGATGCAGAATTTTCTCAATTGGACGAAGTCTTACACAAACTGACCGAACTGAACGACAAGTTAAAGGAGACGGGAGGCAAGGCCGGATCTCTCACGGACGTCATGAACGTACAGAAGCGGTTGTCCGGATTCCAGGTACGTACCGTACGTATTTACGTACCTGACTCGACCAGGACGAGCTGCTGGACACGGATCGAAAGTACATACGAGAGGGTCCTTTGATGATACTGGAAGACAAGGGAAGAGAGGGACAGAAGGTCACCAACTACTACGTCTTCCTCTTTAACGATTTGTTCATCTACGCATCCAAGGTGTGATGACGTCACGATTCGTCACGTGACATCATCCAGGCCACCATCACCGATCGAATGGCCGCCATGAGATCCTCTCGCATGGACGTTGCCCTGGGAAACGACACGTACATCTACAAGGGTCACTTCTACACGAACAACATGCAAGTCGTCAACACGGACATCGAGATACAAGGTGGAGTGTCTGTCACCTCTTTACGTGTCGCTGACGTTGCCAGGCATGAAGAATGCATTTCACATCGTGGCCAACGATAAATTGTCGATGAATGTGGGGGCGTTGACGAATTTCGATAAGATGGAGTGGATGAAGGCTCTACAATCAGCCATCGTGGATTCTCAGGCCAAGAAGGGTGGGTGCATCTACAACGAGGAAGTGTAATGAAGTGTGACAGTGTACGGGGTGGCGTTGGATACGGTGATGAGTCAGCCTGGTAACAAGGGACACGCCGTGTTACCTGTCATCGAAAAGATGGTTACGTACATACTGAACAACGGTGACTTCACTGAAATCTCACGATGTTGGCTGATTGTAGATCAGGTATCAACAACGAGGGATTGTTCCGTTTATCCGGCAGCGCAACCTACATGGAAGAAACGAAAAACCTGGTGGGACATCATGACATCTCAACTTCCACTGACGACATCTCAGATCGACCGAGGAAAAGACCCAGAATGGAAGGGGGTAGACATCAATGCGGTGGCAGGTCTGCTCAAATTGTGGCTGAGAGAATTACCCGAGCCACTCCTCACCTTCCAGCACTATGACGATTGGATTCAAGTGGCAAGTGAGTGTGATGACGTCACTACACGTCACGATGACGTCATACGAAACTGATGACGTCACAGAGAAGGAGGACAAGTTGGAGGCACTTCGATCGGCGAGGGAGCTGCTGCCCAGGTTGCCCATGTTCAATCGATTTCATTTGGACATGATCGTTCGCATGTTGGTGTTAGTCTCGAAGAATGCAGATAAGAACAAGATGCAACCTTCGAATCTGAGGTGAAATCGTTCGTCTATCTTTTCATGGAAATTGAAGAGTGCAGTATCATCTTTGGTCCAGGACTGATGGGGAAGAAGAACGCAGATCCGTTTGATACTTCCGATTACAAGTACGTCTACACCATCGTGCAGATGTTCATGCTGGACTGTGAGGGACTCTTCCAGGTGAGACACGATCGTCATCATCGTCTCATCCATCATCACGCGTGTCATCATGATCTGACGGAGACGATAGAAGGTGGAAGAAGAGAAGAGGAATTACGAAGATCAGCAACAGAAAGAAATGCAGGAGAAGAAGGAACAAGAGACGAGCGACAGAGAGAGGGACAGACAGAGCGTGAGTTTCATTCTCCATCGACTTATATCTCATACCATTCAGATGATCGAAGTGAAGAAGAAACAAGAAGAACAAGTGAGACAGCAGAAGGAAGACAAGGAGAGGAAAGAGAGAGAAGACAAGGAGAAGATGTCCAATGCAGAGATCACGAAACAGAGAGAGTGAGTTTGTGTTGACATCACCTCTGCTCACCCTCCACAGAGAGAAAGAGAAGATCGAATTGAAAGAAGAGAACGAGAAGAATCAGAGGATCATGAGGGAGAGGGAGATCGAGAGAGACAAGATGTTGGCCGAGAATCACAAACAGCTGGAGGAGGAGAGAGCGAAGGTGGCCCAGTTGGAGAAGGAGAGAAGGGACGAAGAAGAGAGGAGGAGGATCGCGGCGGAGAAGAAGGCTATAGCTGACGCTGAGATCAAGAAGATGTTGGAAGAAGAGCAGGCCAGACTTCGAGCAGAGAGAGAAAACGCAGCGAAAAAGTGAGGACTCTTCATCTTCCATCATCGACATCATCATGTCGTGGCGAGAAGAGGATAAATAGAATTCGGATCTGAATGTAGAAAAGGAAAGCGCAAGAGAAAGAAGAGTCGGACGATGATGATGCACCCGAGTGTGCTGGTTGTAAGAAGAAGATCGAAGATGGAGGCATCAGAGCTGCCAACAACAACTGGCACGAGGAGTGTTTCGCTTGTTCTCAGTGTGGCAAAGCCTTACAGGGAGAGTTCAACACGAAGGTGATACCACACGACATGTCATCTTGGTGATGGAAGATCTGATGATGAACAGGATGGAAAATTGTACTGTAGAGAAGATTATGCCAAATTGAATGCAAAGACGTGCGGTGGCTGTGGGCAGCCTATCGCAGGTCCATTCTTAAAGGCAATGAACAAGGTGAAAGGAGACGCACGATCGCACAAGTTCTAATGAACCTCAGGAGTGGCATCAAGCCTGCTTCGTGTGTAAGAACTGCAAGGGAAGTTTCGCCTCTGGTTTCTTTGAGAAGCACGGAGCTGCTCTCTGCAAGAACTGCATCACAAAGGAATAGACATGAACTTGTTCAATTCGTCTTCTTTATTAGTATTTAGATGGAGAGGTGAGAATCAATGATATGGATGGGAGAGAAGGTGAATTCGGATCTGTCTTGTGATTGAGGAAATGCGACATCTCATCGAATTCTCTAAGCTATCCAATCTCGTGGGAACTCTTCCCACAATGCTCCGCAATCTGCTCCATTCAGGGGCCCAACATCCCACAGCTTCTCCACTTTCACATGGAGGGCTCCGTCGACACGCTCTTCACTTCATCTCAGTATCAGTCTCCATGATGTGATAGACACTCTCTCGTAGTGAAACCGTCAATTCAAGTTTATCTTAAGGGTGGAGGGCTGGACTATGCGAACTCGTTCGGTCGCTAGTGAGTAGATGGTGTCAAGGTGACCCTCCTTTACTTCGGATAATGTATCTGCTGAGGCTGAAGAATGGACCAATCTGGCGTGTTCAAGCCCCACTCATCACTAAACGGCATACACCTCGTGGGTACTAAAATATAAACAGAGAAGAAACTGATTTGATACATATTTATTGCCTTTACACATCATCACCTCTCTTCACAGTAACACTCTTGACATACACCCTTCTTCGCGTGTGGCACGTGGTGATCCAATATCTCCTTCACTCGTCTCGACGTCGTGACGATCCAAGGGTCAAATCGGATGATACTGCTCCTCCACATCGTGATCCTCTTGCTGGACAAGAGAAGTCGCACCGTTGCTTCGTCTCCCTTCCAGCATGGGTAAAGAAGAGCAATGGGTAGGTTTACGTCGATCTCCAATCGAGATAAGAAGAATGATATGGCTGCTTGATCGGATCGAAAGACGGCAGCTAAATAGTGAAAGGAATCAAAGGCATACAGACGGTCGGCCGTCTGTCTGAAACAGGACGAGCATTGTCGGATGTTCTTCCACACTCTCAGGTGGTCCAATGACTTGCACTTGTGCGTTTGAATTCGCTCGACAGTCTTCCTGAGTGTATGGTCTATCTGACTTGTGCTCCACGTGATACCGGCAGATGTCACCCTGCAGCTGCATTGTTGTCTGGTGAAGGAATCAGACTTCGCATGACCCCTGAAGACGAACCTATTTCAATGAGCAATCGTGTATTCGACGTCGTATGCACCCAAAGATGAGATCTCGCATCTCTTCTACCTCCATGATGTGGGGAATCGGTACGCATGGGTTCCTGAGATTCAACCTCTTTCAATTTTGGATGGTATTCGAGAGAGCGTTCGTCGTTATGTATCGGGTGTCAGGGGCCCCTGACAGCGGGTTTGTCGTGACACCCAACAGAAAAATTACTCAGCGTGTCCTATGATTTGGTTTTTCTGGTTGGTGTCCATGCATTTGGATCACTAATTTTTTTGTCGTGCATATTCCAGTAGTCGGGAGAAGTGATCCATTCTCAATGCACCATTTGACTACCAACCGGAAAAACCGAATCATATGCTCCATTTTGGAGTCCATATCAATTTAGCCTCTAGACACCATGTAATTTTCCAAGTAGTGATTCGAATCATCTTTGATAATCAACATCATTGGACACTTTTTCCCGAACGATCGACGCTCGATGTCACATCATCAATCTCATCTGGTGCGAAAAGAACGAGAAAGTCAAGTCCGAAATGATTTATTTAAAACACAAGGGCGATGGCGATCATCGCGACAAAACTGACAGACAGAGCTGTGGCAGAGCCAGTCTGTCCTCTGTTTTGGGTGTTCTGTGGTGTGTTTTCTGTCGTCTCTTGCGAAGTGCTGGGCACCACCGATGACGATGTGACGGCAACCGATGATGTCGCCGGAGTGCTGGTGGAAGAAGACGTGGAAGAGGTAGAGCTCGTCGATGAAGTGGAAGACGTCGTCGATGTCGTCGATGATGTCGTCGATGTCGTCGATGATGTCGTGAAGGTGGAGCTGGTGGTGGAAGTGATTGGTTTGGCCACACCGTAACCTTCAAAGTAGCAGGCGCCCGGAGTGGTCCAGTGTTGAGAGAAGTACTGGTTCATCAGATAAGAAGCCTTCTGTGCGGGGTTGCAGTAGGTATAAGCTCCGGTAGAG
Source organism: Planoprotostelium fungivorum (assembly GCA_003024175.1). Taxonomy (NCBI): domain Eukaryota; phylum Evosea; class Variosea; order Cavosteliida; family Cavosteliaceae; genus Planoprotostelium; species Planoprotostelium fungivorum. The sequence goes on along the minus strand of MDYQ01000004.1, from coordinate 229,550 downwards.
ATAGTCTGGCACCACTGTGGACTCTGCGTGCACAGGAAATCTTGAATCTGACCGAGGACGGTCAAGTTGAAGTTGGCAGGATCTTCTGAGGAGGTACGACAGTCTAAACCTTGGTACATGGTGTGGCAGACGTCAGAGGCGATGGTTCCCTGAGGTTGGTAGGTGCTGGAGGCAGTAGAGCCGGTGAAGTGACTCTTGGGAGTGAAGGCACCATCACATGTGAGGGCGAGGGGGTTTCCATACTTGAACGTCTTGTGATCTTGGTAGATGATACCGAAAGTAGACTCGACGGCTCCGGCATCATCGGCACCCTTGTTGCCCTCTGCATGACGAGTCAGATGAGAGAATAAAATGGAATAAAATCATTTACCGTCGAAGGCCTCGAAGTAGAAGTAACGGACGTCGTTCTGGTTGCACCAGCAGACTGCCTTCTGGAAGTAAGTCTGAGCGTTGGCCATGCTTGGGACAGAGTTTCCCTTGTTGAAACCTCCGGAGGGCCAGCCGATCTCTCCCAACCAGATCTCTTTGTTGGGTGCCTGCTGTTGGACCCATGCGATGTCGGCGGCGAAACGGTTGGTGGCGGCATCGATGGTGTCTCCAACCCAGAAGGGGAAGACATTGACCCTGTGGAATGTGAGATGGTGTATGATGTAGATGTAGACTCACATGACGACATCGACGACGGCGAGGAGTTCGGGAGGGGTGAGAATATCGACGTGGCTGACTGGGATCTTGTTACCTCCAAGATCGGTTCTGATCTTCTGGACATCCTTCACGGCCTGGACGATGACGGTAGAGTTGAGACCGGTGGTCTTGTTGACTCCGTAACGGTAGAGATCTTCTGATCCTACGGTGATACCAAAGATGTTGTTCCAGCCGTAAGCTTGAACGATCTCGACGAGTTCTTGCTTCTCGGCGATGAAGCGATCCTCGGGTCCGGCCTTGAGATCGGTTTAGAGGACGAAGACGTAAATGGATGCTTCACCTGCAGGCCCAGCATGACCTTGATACCGGTGGCGGCGGCGGCCCTCATAACGTTGTGACCTCCATCGCACTCGATGAGGTTGTAGATCTTGACGACCTCTGAAAAGGTAGAGATGAGTTGGATGTCGGCGAGGACATCAGAGTACTGAGAGCACTTGCCGCTGGGCAGGTAGATACCGTAGTTGATTCCCTTCAACTTGACTGCCTCAGACACAGAAGAGAGGCACGTGATGGCAAGGAGTATAGATAAGATGATTTTCGTCGTTGATTGCATGTTGTTGATTCGTGTTCGTGAGCGTAGTGGTAGCGTTTGTTTCGTGTTCGTGGCTATGCTTCCTTCCAACCAGGTCCCATGAGGGGAGGGGAAAACAGCTGAAACTTCACCACGACAATCCAAAGGCCCCTCTTTATCTCACATCCAGCTCAACTCGACCTGGGAACTCCACACGTGCTGCTGAACCGATAGACATTTCCCGGAAATCTGGCCGTCCTTTGAGACCGGGTATTATCTCTACAACGGTTCTGCTGTACGCGAAGAAGAAACGACTCAGCGAAGAGGGTGAGTGGCTGTCTAAGCGGCATCAGAAGAGGTTCAATGCTGAAAGAAGCAGCTAAATGGGTGCGTAAGGGGCAGGTGCATAACAGGTTGGTCGCGGAATGAAGGAACGGAAGAGAATCAGAGTGGTAACGAGTACTCGAGATCGGGGAGTTTCGCAAGTACTTGCGTCTGGTATCTACAGAGATAAAGGATGCACCCGATGTTCACGTCTGAGCAGCAGCAATAGAGAGGGGAATTGTATCGTCCACTGCCTCAGATGTCCCGATCGATTATCTCTTCCACCGACGTCGCGGCAGTGAATGATGTATGTTCGATCGAAGCCGAGGTGATGTTGTCATATACCTACACGACAAATCTCTATCGTCTCGAAGGTCTATGAATCTGTCGCTCAGCATCTCACGCTTGTTGCTGTCTTTCGTGACTCATTGTCTTCTCTAAATTCTGGCTCTTCTAGACCTCACACGCTCGTCAAACAGATCCAAACTAGGTTGAAGATCCGGGCTCTATTCGTAACTATCCAGGCAATTGTATCTCAGATCATCCTCTAAAGCTCATTGCCATTTATTTGCATTGAAATTTCAAGATGAAAGTCACGTGCCACATTCAATTTCGCTCAAAGAAAGGAAGATGAAATATGTCTCAGCGACTTTTCGCTGACGCATCACATGAGAAAGGAAGTGGTGAAGCTCACCACTTCATAATTCAACTAACACGAACAACATGAACACGCAGAACTTAAACAACACCACGAACATGCCCGTTAAGAGCGAGGTCATCGTCAAAGACACCGTCGTCCGCGAGCACATCCACCCCGTAGAGAAGGAGGAGATCCAACCAGGTGAACCTCTGAACGAGTGCATCTCATGTTCCCTGACATCATATGCGTAGTCATCCACCGCGAACGCGAACAATTAGAGGTCAAGCAAGTCACCCAAAAGCTTCACGAGACGACCATCGAGCCCACGCTCATCGAGAAGGGACAACTACCCGCCGAGTACAGAGAGGCTGTCATCGAGAAGGCCGCCCCATTACCCGAGAATGTAATTCTCCCATCGAGAGACGTGGACGCCACCCTTAGAACACAAGTCGTTCACCAGCCCATCGTCAACGAGATCGTTAAGAAGACAGTCATCGAAGAGATCCAACCCGTCCTCGAGAAGGACATCATCGCCCCCACCATCATCCAAGAGACACAACCTATCTACGAGAAGGTGAATTCCATCACGATCGAAATGTCACCTTTGTCTCATTCTCAACAGATCATCGAGGCACCCATCGTCACCCGCGAGGTCCGTGAAGTCCAAGAGCTGGGCACCCGCTCTGCATCTCACACGGCTCCCATCGTAGAGGAGAAGATCGTCATCGTAGAGACAGAGACACCCATCGTCGCACCATCTGCCCCTCTCGTCGATGTCCTCCCCGCTGTTAAGGAGGTACCCATCCAGCCCATCGGCCAACAAGTACCTCTCCAAGCCGCTCCACCAGTCGTCCTCTTAACCGCCAGAGGACTGAAGAAGATCTAAAGAGAGTTGGATCTGAATGTGTCTATAAATTATATTTCTCATGGAGCTGTCGCTGGTGTATCGTGGTAACAGAATGGTCCGTAGAAACATTTCTCAAGAAGGAGAGAACCTTCCATTTAGAGGAGGCTGATGATGACAGCACGGGAACAGAAATGAATTATAATGCACATACATAGAGAGTCGTCCTCTCTCTTTTATTCTATGACCTCGTCTCTTCTGGTGATGATTCCGTCTTCGGTGATGTGATGCAGCTCTTCTCTCTCATCTTTGGCTCATCGTGTTGTCTCTGTCTTCGATTCTGAAACCAAATCTGTATCTTTCTCTGTGTGGTGTTGTACCTTGTGGCCAGCTCTTGCCTGCGATTCAGGGCAGGGTAAGGGTTCTTCTTGTACTCCAGCTGCAGCTCCTCCTGTTGCCCTTTGGAGAAGAATTTCCTCTCTATCAAAATCATCAGACGATGGATGATCGTCCACGATGGTCGGATCACCTCTACAGTCTGGATGCTTGGATTGTGGCCGCACCGCTTCCGTCGGGTCGAAGTAGAAGACGTGTGGCCTTTGAAGTAAGAACTCTCGTCGCTCGACGCGATGATGATTGAAATGAGGGATGCACAAGAGTTGAGCGATCTCCATCGGCTGTCTGATGTGAATCTGAGCATTAGTAACCGTTGTCAACTTAATGGTTCCCAGTTGGTCCGCTGGAGGAAAATATCATTTAAAGAAGACACGTGCATATTTCACGAGAAGGAAGGAGGCTCTATGTACGTTCATTTCAGTGCGACACATCACAGATGGCTGTCTCTGAAGAGAGGTGCACGACTTTGGAGGTGTAGTCCACCGTGAGAGGTTGTCTGAACTCGATCCTCTCCTTTTCGGATGCGCAGTTGATGTATAGAACATCGTCGGCATGCATGAAGCCGTAACCTTCGTGGACGTGGCCGAACAGATGAATCTTAGGTTTGATCTCCATTGTCCTCTTTCTGTGGTGAATGAGAGAAGAGGTGATGATGTACGATCGGCACCTCAGCTCTTGACATCCCCAATTTATGTTCTTTCTCGTCAAGTCCAGGATGTTTGCTGGTGGTATATGTGTGATCAATATCTGCCGATGATCGGCAGAACGTCATGATGTTCCTCTCACGTCTACATCTGGCGGAATCATGTTCCATTTCAAACCCCTCGCTTCTCTTGAAAGTCCAAATCCCATGTTTCGAGAGTTGTTCCAGGGGCTTCCCCACATCTATCAGAACATCAGAACTCATGATCTGTTTGTCGAAATATTGAGACACATTTGTTTTGCATCTTGATCGATTTCACAGGAAATGAAGAGGATGGATGAAGATAGCCAGGTGAAGATGATGTGACGTACCTTGATGCCCAATACTTCGACACCAGAGTCCTGTAGATAGATGGCGTTCGTTAGAGTGGATCGAACGTCTTGAATTGGCATTTGTTGCAGTAAGATGTCGTGATTCCTGCTCGAACGTTCGTTGATGATTTCATCACATACATTCACCCTGCCACAACGATCTTATACGGATGAGGTAGACTCCCAAGCCAATGATTGAATTCTTGCAAATCCTCTATTCTCTTGAGCTTCTGACCGAAATCACCGCAGTGTATGAAGATGTGACCATCAGGAATTTTCAATAGCCCGTGGTGAAAGTGAGTGTCACTAGTGCAGACCAGTTTGATCTCTTGGTGATTATCATGCGTCATGTCATCTTGTGTTGCGTCTCGTGCACCCTGATGTTCTAGTTGTAGTTCTGGTGACGGCTTTTCATGAAGCTAGACATGATTTTTTGGGTCAATCGACATAAAAGTTGATAATATAGAAGCGGTATGATGCTTGGGTGATCACATCGGTGCGAGAGTAAAAAGTAGGACACGGGGGCTTCCCAATTGGTCTCCCACATTAGTACTGGCCTCGCCCACATCAGCTTACATTTCGAGTTCGGCATGGGATCGAAGGTTGTCTGATAGGTATGATCCTACCTGCTGCTCTTCTTCCTCTGTTTATGCGATATCCACTTCAAAGCAAAATTTTAACTTTTTTTCTCGCCTCGTTGTAGATTGATTCGATCTGATAGGACGCGAAGTCACAACAGATGGATGTGGTGTATAGTCACAGATGTTCAGACACGATGAGACATCATCACTTGGTGCATCACAACTTGTATTCGTTCTCCTTTAGAATCGTATTTCGAAATTGGTGTGAACGGTGTAGTCCCTAGGCAAGTTGACAGTCAAGATGTGATCGTTCTGGTTCCAATCGTGGCTGATGTTTCCCTTCTGAGGATTCACGGACACGGTTCCAACAGAATCCACACCCATGATGACCACCTTCTCCACCACCAAGTTGTTCGCATCTCCGTAGCCGTTCTTCACGACACGATACGTGAAGCTGTTGCTCGTGGCCGTGAAGTCGATCTCGCTGTACTGTCCTCCGACGTTGATAGACTCTCCATCTACAACGCTTCAGTTCCTCTTTCATACTACGATCTCACCGTCCAAGTAGAGGAGACCCTGTGCCGTCTTGTTCTGACTGAGAGGGACCAGTAGAGTGAACGGATTCTTTCTCGAATCTCTCGTAGAGTAAGAAGGCCTCTGCTGTGGAATGACGACACCGCCGCGTAAGTGGAGGTTGATCTTGTCGATGGGTGCGTCGAAGGTGTACCAGCCGTCGTTGGATTTTCCGACGACTTTTCTCGTGTAGTAGTCGTACCAGATGGAGGCGGGGGGTAGGTAGGCTCTCACGTTGGTCTTTCCTTGCTCTAGAACGGGAGATACGAGGAAACTGAGAAGAATTAGAATGGAGGAGGGAAAGGAAGTTTACCCTGGACCGATGAGGAACTGGTTGTTGATGCCGTAGGTGGTGGTGTCGGATGGAAATTCGAAGAAAAGAGCTCTCATGACGGTAGAACCTGACAGACGATCAACATCATCGTCACGATCGCATCATCGATCATCAAAGATCATCACGATCACGCATCATCACGATCTCACCTCTTCCAACGTGACTCATCCACTGCAAAGTGTAGTAATAAGGCAACAACCAGTACTTGATGTTGATGACGTTCCTTCCAATCTTCGCCACGCTGTCCCACTGGTACAACTCTTGACCCTTCGTACCGATGATGTTGTGGTTTCTCGTGAAAGGGTAGAAAGCTCCCAATTCAATCCAGCGGCTGCACAGTTCTTCTGTTGTATCCCAGAAGAAGCCACAGATATCAGCACCCACCATCTCCATGCCACCCATGGACAAGGTCAAGATCTGACGGATGGAGTTACGCATGGATACGTAAGAGGAGAAATTGTCCCCTGGGAAACGTAAGTACGTCTACACTCTGCGTCCGTCACCGGTCCAGTGAGCACCGCGGGATCCAGCTCCAGCGAATGAAGAGCGGGAGAGAATGAAAGCTCTCTTTCCTCTGATCTTCTCCATGGCAGATGTGGTGGCCATCATCTCCATGTAACCGTGGAGATTGTGAGCGTCGTATTCTAATACGCCTCCGTAGTGCTTGGCGTCCAGAGACATCGTCACCGTCTTCAGTGGCTGTCGGTTTCCTCTGTTGTTCACGCTGTAAGGAGGATTGTTCACGTCACGCTTCTTGCATTCTCCGTTGCACTGGTTGGACAGCTGGGAAGGTACGTGTGAGTACGTACGTAAGGTACGTATCACTCACTTCGTTCATATCGATCCAGACACCGTCAAAACCGACTTGATTGTGGGCCCCGGCTGCGGAGCGGTACCACCAATCGGCTGAGCTGGGGTGGAACCAATCTGTACTTCCGGTCAATTCCCGCCACGTAACGTACGTCTGTCACCTGGGAAGTGAACTTCTCCCGGCCAGACTTTTCCCAAGAAAGGTTGACCGTTGGCATTTTGGGTCCAGAGTCCCAGACGATCGGCTTCATCGTACACGCCGTACCCCTTCTCGATCTTGATTCCGGGATCTACAACCAGTCAGATCGACACCCACACCGACTCACCGATGATGTTGACGTAGTGCTGCCCGTTGCGGTGGAGTTCATCTACAAATGGACCCATTTGGGCGGGGTTGTATTTCTGTGGGTCGTACGTCCAGCACTTGTAGTGGTCCATGTAATCAATGTCAGACCAGATGGTCTCCAGTGGAATATTTACGTCTCTGTATTTCTTCACGACCTCCTTCAAATTGTTCGTGTCAGAATATCCCCATCTACATTGATGGTAACCCAAAGACTGTGACGTCATCAGACGAAATTTCGTGGAAGTTTTGGTGAAATTTTTGGGAAGTGGCTCACCCAATAGGGTTGCTGGTAGGGTCTTCCCACGAGCTCGTTGTAGTTGGTCATAACGTCTTCAGGTCTCGGTCCGTCGAATATGTAGAGGTCCAGGATACCACCCGTCACTCGGTACATCAGCACGTCCGCATCTGAAATCTGCGACAGCGACACGTCCATGGCATTGCTGTTGTGCAAGTACACGCCGTGTGTCGCACCACCCTTACGTACGTCCAAGTACGCAGCGTAAGATCCGTACCTGACGAGTGTCACCATGGTGACGTCACATGACACGGTGTCGCATTCGAATGAAACGGCAGCCTCACAGGTTCTGATTCTCTGGGTCGGCGTTGTCGTTGTTCCACATTGTGTACGTGGTGTAGCCCAATTTGATATCACGAATAGACTCTCCCAAACCAAAGAGGGCAGAATTCTTCGGTAGGCGCGTGGCCAGCTGCAGGTACTGGTCTTTGAACTGTCTGAGAGTCAGTGAAATTCCGATGAAATTTCGGGTTACGTACGACCAAGTTGCTGAGGCCGAGGGGGGAGACGTTGGTGTCGAACAAGACTTGGTTGTCCGATTTTCTCGTAATTTTCAGAGTGAAGGGGGACTTGTTGAATTTCACGCTGAATTTCGAGTCGTTCTCACTGGTGAAGGGAGACTGTACTGTCTTACACTGGGATGACATCTCGATGAAATTCACCTTGTCGGTCAAGAGGAAAGAAGGGGGCTCCCAACGACTCTTGCCAGCGTCCCTGAAGCTGAAGCGTAATCGATCGGCTGATGTTCATCAGATCGGTCAGTGAATGTCTTTACCCTTCTCGAACGTCAGCTCGAAGTGAACTCGTCTGATGTCATCTCCAAACTGGGCCACACCCTGCCGAGCGTCAGCGTAATGATTGTAGATCGTCGCAAACATTTGAAACGGTCAGGGTGCCGTCGTAGCCGTGGTCGTTCTGGTTGATGGACTCGGCATCGTAGCGGGTGCCGCTGCGGGCGGCATTTCTTCCATAGATGAAACCGCTGCTGCTGCAGGTGTCATTGATACCTGAAGAAATGAGTCCTTGTCTATCTTCTGAACGTTTGGCTCACGGATGGTGGGGGTATCTTGTTTCAACCAACACTTCTGTACGTCGTGTGAGATGATGGGAATCATGCGGGAAGATGGAGAGAAGCACGATGGACGAGGGCAGTAGATGACGTGTGGATCGATGAGTCACCTTGTCACAGTTACTCATGGACCAAGCGAGGCAGCTGGGATTCTCTGCGCACATCTTCTGGCATGTGAATGGATCCACGACTCCCATCGACTGAAAAGAATAAATTCATCTCTCATTTACATCGGCGGCTCACGTAACCCTCTCCAAAGTAATCTTCACCATACAGTTGACTTCCCGCCTGGGTGTCTCCTCTACCGTTGATGACTCCAGTGACGTGATTGTCGGCGTCCATCAAACCAAAGACCCTCGATTTCAAGTAACATTGGTTCGAGCTGTATGTGAAGGCATTGCATCGAGTATTCACGAGACACTTGACTTGGCAGTCCTGAGGAGAAGTGGCTGCGATGGGCATGTTTGGGAGTTCACCTGTGGATATGAGACATCCATAAGATATTGGATCCCTTACCTCCCCAATGGTCCTTGCTCTGAACGAGATCTCCACAGTTGTTGCAGGTGGCTCTTCCACTGATGACTCCACTGGCTCGATTGGGATTTGCATTGACGACAGACACCCCATTCTTCAACCAACAATCATGACCTCCTGTGTCGAAGGACCAAGCAGAACATCCTTGATCGTTCGCGCACTGAGACTGGCAATCATTTACATTGGATGCGGTCGTGGCTCTGAGATCGTTTCCCCACAATTCGGTGTTGGGATTGATTTGACCCAATTCAAAGGCGGACACCAACCATGATGCGAAGAGGAGTAGACACAGCTTCTTCATGGTTGTTTGTTTGATTTTGTTGTGCAGCTTGTCTCTATGCCATGTCACGGATGAAGCGAAGGACAATTCTGACTGACATCTTTGTCGATTATGACAACTCTCGAGGCGATCGACCTTAAGCCACCGAAGCGCTTCACGTTAATGAACGTGCCATGTCTCGTACTGATCATCTCAAAACCAACGCGGAACATTTGCAAGTGCCAGAGATCATCATCATCTACGTCTTTATTGCAGATATAAAGTTGTTCTTTTGGGACAACACCTGCGTGGGTCAATCGACACCGTCGAGCCTCAGCGGATGCAACATCACCTGATCGTCACTCTTCAATTCTTTCTGCGTCGATTGGACGAGCTCGAACAGATGCATGGACCAATACTCGTAGTTGTCGATGTTTAGCTCTTTCGCCTTCTCATTCAACTCCCACAGTTTTTTGTTGAGACAGCACGGGGCCAAAATCATCGCTGCGACCTGAGAGAGTCAACAGTGATGTCTACTTTTACGCCATAGAAGAGGAAGAAGACGAGAGATGATGATGTGTAGACGTGGAGTACGATGATGATGTCGATGGATGATGCACCTCAGGATGGTTGTTGTAAGCGTCAACGAAATCGATCGACAGTTGACCACACAGATGAGTTCCCAGCATGATGCCGATCTTGCCTCGAAGTGTCTCCACCATCCAATCTTGAAATTGTTCCTTGTGAACGTCCATATATACCATCTCGATGTTTGGCAAGCTCTTCAGATGTCTGTGCGAGGATTTAATTTTCCATCGACACGAGATGATGGAACCCACTTTACGTTCATGAAGCGATCATTGTCGATCATCTTGATCTTCAAGTCTGGAAATTTGAAAGTGAGCAAGACGGAAGCGAAACCTTTTCCAGAGCAGACGTCAAGGAGGACGATGGTGGGGCACTCTGTTCCCTCGTGTCGATGTTTGATCTGTTCGATCATCTTTTTGACTTGTCGGTATACCGAGTAGGATTCTGTCATCTCTTTCTGGTTTTCAATCAGATGATGTGATGCATCGAATGGTGAGGATGGGTGAGGAGGTGAGAGTTATCACTTTGAGAGCCTTATGGTTGAGGAGAGAATAAAAATTTGGGTCTGCTCGAATCTGAGGAACGAATGGTTGAGAGAGCCATTTCCTGAGATAGACATGCTCTCCTTCTATGCCTCTCTCCATCACAAAATCGAAAACTCTCTTCGTGGTCACATCGACCTCTTTTGTTTCTCTCTGGATCTGAGAAGTCAAGTCAGAGCTGAATGTTGCGAGATCACATCACAAAGAGATGGAATTACCTTATCATGTTGTTTCTTCGCCTCTCGTTGCTTGTCATTTTGTCTCCTCTTCTCGATCTCCTCTTTCAATTCGGGATGATCGATCAATTGTTGTCTTCTCTTCCGTCGCTTGTCTGTCCATGAACATTTTGGCAGAGGCACTCTGTGATCTCTCTTCTCTCTTGGAAATGTACTCTCATCACGAGTATTGCCTGATAGAGTGACAGTAGAAGCGAGTGCTTCTGTTGTTTCGATCTTCAGTTCCTCTTCCATCATCAATGAAGATGCGATGCTGCCGATGTGATGAGATGAGAAATTGATTTCGGTGATTGAATTTAATTTTCCAGCAAACTGTGATCACGGAGGATTTTGACCTTCATCTACTCTGTATATGTATTGTGAATAGTGTTGGAATACTATCGATAAGTAGGCATGATCGGATTCACGGTGTACACCACCAGTGCTGCAACGTATTGATCAGGTTGCCACCTCCTAAATGATGAACATATCGAGAGTGGTTGACGGTCTTACTGAGGTTGGTTCAGTTCGAGGTAATAAATAGTCAAAAAGGTCTGCTCTTATCGATTTAGAAGTGTTGTAAAAGAGATGCGCGCGCGAAAAATTTTCATTTTTCAAAAAGGGACCTCCTTCCGCCTCGACTTGTCTTAGACCAAGGCAAGAGCAATAGGGTATGAGTATGTCTGCATATCTTCCTACCTTCAGCTCTTCCATTTTCCATCGATCCTCCCTCTCGAGACTCTCAACCTCTACCAATCGACTAGTAGATCCACTGACTCCTATCCATCCATTCTTTTCCTCGATCCACATCCATTTAACATTTCGATTATATGCATTACCATGTACTCACACTGACCTTTCAGAGTGTCTATAACTCTTTCTAACGCTGTTGCAGGTGTCCCCGGACCGTTCGGAAGGCGGAGGGAAACCCACAATTTTTTGCGGTCAACTTCACGGTGACCTGATTATGCGGGCACCCCAGGAAGCATCTTCTCGGCTTTTTAAAGCTTAGATCAAGGTACGGTTGCGATTTCTCTTCACCATAACACATCATCATCACTCATCAGGATTTCTGACTCGAAAACAGTGTAGTATCTGTTCTTATCAGTTTAGTCGACTGATAGCCCTGGGTACTCCAGGGCATCCGACTAAATTAATTTTTCTCTCGGGTGAGAGGGTCAACACCGGAGCTTGCGAAGGTGCCTCTTACACGGATGAATTCAGCATTGCACTGAAGCTGACTTTCGTCCACCGTTCAAATGATCAAAAGACCCGAAAATGTAAGATAGTCGTCTAGAAACGATTATATACAAACAACGAGGAAAAATCACTCGTAGTGCAAAAAGTGACCCACAGCTCGAAGGCACGGGATACTGTTCATGCATAAGTTCGATTGATGATACTTCGGTAACCTGTCGAAAATGGAGCCACGTCAATGTCTCGTCGTTCACGCCACGATCAATCTTCATCATCTAAGCATGACATCATCGACGAACACCATCGAGTCATCTCGACATCATCACCTATGTCGCACGATCATTATCACGTATACATCGTTCGAATACTGCGTGGACAACGGCATCATGAAGAGATTTCATCGGATCTTCCAGCACGAGGATGGTAGAATTGTCGTCAACGTCATGAAGAAAAGGGTCAGCATTCTCAAACGGCGAGATCGCGTCAGAATCGTCGACGTAGAGACTTCTCGCATAAGTTTGAGCCGCGTGGTACTTAAATAGGCCAGACATACGATTGGGTAGAGTTGATGTACGATACGTTGATAGCATAGATACGCTGCGAAAGTGATTCTTTTGCGATTCAGTACGTGTCCGTGATGGTGTTATTACAGTCAGATTATGCATTTCGAATGCTTTCGATCGTTTAGAGAGCAGGTGTATGGACATCCTTCTACATACTCAGAAGATACGAGACTTCCAAAATCATCTATACGCTTTATTCACAGCTCATTACACCCAGCCTCCAATTCTGTATCGATTGACTGCTCCGACTTTTCCTGAAGACGTGTCAACATCGTCGCCACGTCCCATGACCTTCCACCTTATCCCCATAGCCCTTCCATTTTGCTCTGCGATTCTGAAACCAGATCTGAACCTTCGATTCTGTCATCTTCGGTGTTCTCATTCGCACTCACCTTCCGTGGAGTCGTCTGCAGCGTATCTGCGATCTGTCTCCTGGTCTTCATCGATGGATATGGACACGACTGAAAGATGACCTCTAGACTATCTCTCTGTAGTTTCGGAATGCTCTGACGCTTCTTTAGAACGCCGTTGGAAACCGGAATATCGATCGTCAGTTTTCGTGTGTTGTCTGATGGTGGATGAGCGACGGATGAGATGAAAGGTCAAGTGGTCGTCACCTGTGGGACTGTATGGAATGCTGTGGATCTCAACAGGTGAAGAGGGTGAAAGGGGTGCTGCTCTACTTCCAGCGTCCGACACGGTGGGAAAGACTTCTGAGCCGACCCATCTGATGTTCGGCTCCTCTATCACGGAGACGAGCGGGGGTAGCTGCTGTGGGTGGAGCATGCCTCGGCGGTAACTGAGTTCTTCTTGAAAAGCGGAGGGGTGGTACTCCAATTGAGTTCTCAAACCGTCCAAGAGAAGGTGCAAGTCTGCCATCTGATGAACGTCAGCGTTTAGAGATGAGTGATGAAGGTACCGACTGCATGATGGCTCGTTTCAGTCCTTCGTGCTCGACGTAAGCGATGTTTCCCGCCGCACGTGAGATAGTTTCGAACGCCTGCAACGCTTCAGCTCCTCCTGCAGCTCCTCACAATTCACCTTCTGAAAGTAAGGATCAGTGTTCATCCAGTGAGTGGTCGTCTTGATTCCAATGTCTCTGAACCCTTCCATCCTCTCGTGGTGGGTTTCGTTCGTGTTTCTTGCTAGTGCCGAACAATACTATGTGGAATGAATTTCTCCGCCTCCGGTTATTTTGACGTTAAGGTGGGGTTCATTACACATTTCGGCCTCTATCGTGAGTAAAGAGAGTACTTCGGGTCTATTTCGATCTATCTCGTGACATTCCAGCGAGAACAGCATGGTACAACGTGTTTATCTGTCAATTCGTTATTGGAATAGAGCAAAACGGTTGGTAACGTGGTTGGATCGCAGAGTGCGATGAGAACGCGTTCCGAATACACCGCCCGCTTATGGATGCAGGAACCATCACCGCTGCGATATCTTAATGCGGTGGGGGATGACGATAGCAGGATGAAATGAAGGAAGATGAACGTACGAGTTCATCTACGAGGCGATCATTTGGTGTCGTTGCGATCGCTGAGAACCTCACGATACATAGCCGCAGCGGAGCATTCGAGCGGCTACCTCGGGATACTCATCGGTCGAGTTCTGTGAATTAAGTTATCATACCGCACGTTAAAAATAGGCGATAGAGAAGGTGAGACCATCGGGCTTGTCCTTATCCTTCCTATGTTCAACGGGATCTTGCCTTCTTCCCTTCCGTATATCAGTACAGTTGCCAGGAACGTCAGCCCAATCTGTTGTCTGGTGACCACAGATTCGAGAAAATCCTCTGACTTCCACTCCTGTAGGCGATGCGGTGTGTCTGTCGTGCTGCATCATCGTGTCGGCGTTTCCAAGTGAATGTGAAGGTGAGCATAGGCACCTCTTCATAGTATAAACAGCATCGATCGACTTGTGATGTGACCGAACGATCATCCTGTGTTCGTATTGCAATTGTACAAAACGCTGCGAAGATCTTCAGGAATATCATCGATGACGCTTTTATCCACTGTGCTCTGCCCTATTTCAGATGGCTGTTCGATAATGAGTGTAACCGAGAGGAAATCGGATGAGAGGAAGAAGAATAGAACACAAAATGGAGCAGCTTTTATAGACGTAGGCAATTCACCTTCGAACCCACCGCGAAAATCAGATGGTATACAAAAACGGTTGGTCACGTGATCCCAACGAGGGACCAGATCAGCTCATTCTTTACATCCGATCCTTTCGACATGGTGAATATCCTTTCGTCTCACCTGCATCTATACTTCAGACACACTGACACCGAAGGTAGGCCGATACTACCGATGTTCCTCAAGAGATAATCGACGACTTTAAGAAGTTCAAGTCTTCCAACAAGCAGAACACCGCCATTATCTGTGAGTCACCTTTCATCTCGCGAATCCTCACACCCTTCCAGTCAAAGTCAACAAGGATACCCTCTCCGTCGAACAGGAGGAGACTTTAGACAATGTGACCATGGAAGAGATCGCAGAATACATGCCTGAGATCTCCCCAAGGTGGGGCCTGAATCTCATTCTGTAATGCATTCACTCTAGAATGCATTCTTACCACGTCAACTCGAAAGGCGAGATTGTTTCTGACCACTGACAGATTCATCGCCTACAGCTACAAGCACACTCACGCCGATGGAAGAATGTCTCTCCCCCTCGTCTTCATTTACTACTGCCCCAGAGACATCTCCCCCGTCTTGAACATGTTGTACTCCTCCACGAAGACCAAGTTGCAGACTAAGCTCCAGATCATGAAGGTGTGTCTTCCATCGAACCAGATCTGATCCCATTCAGACCTTCGACATCCAAGAATCAGAAGCCATGACCACTCAGTGGTTGAAGGACAAGCTCAAGTTTTTCGACTAATCGATCTCATCGACCTACGAACAAGTAGACGACCTCTATAAACCAAGAATAATCTTCTGTACACGTTCCATTTATTCTCTTCTCTCCACCGTTCATGATAAATAACTGAAGTCACTGTTTTTGTACTGTCTCGATATGTAGTCCTCGTTATACTTGGCAAAGTTGCTGTACTGTTCGGATAGCTTCTCTTGGAGTATGCGATCATACTCGGCGCGTAGCTGTGTCTCCCTCTCTGCCGTAACTCGTGCTACAATCTCTCGGACTTGCTGCTCGGTGAAGAGCCTCTCCTCCTTGTTGACCTTCTTGGGTCGGTTGACATAGACGAGGGGATCGACTTCCGGCTGGGCTGGTGCGGTCACATGATTGAAATGGGAATCGTGTTGGCGGATGGAGGCTGAAGAATTGGGGGAAGTGGATTCGGAGTCCATGGAATCGACTCCTCTCTGTTTCTTCATGGTGATTGGAAAAGAGCCCATTCGATTGCAGTGATCTACTTCGATGGGACCCTCGGTGGTCCAGTCTCTTGGTCTCTTCGCGGCGAGTTTAAGCATGTTCAGGCGTGGTGTGACAAATCACAGAAAAGAATAACGTATGTAACGTTCGGTAGTTGCGTGAAAGTGGTGGTATAAAATATAGAGGGAGCTGTGCAGTTGTTCTTTGGGCTGAACTTGGAAGATGCTGTGTGTTTCTGCTCGACCTCTTTCAAAAGATTGAATTCGTCATTCCCGAAATCGGTTGTAATACGGAGAATTTTCCGTGAATCGGAGATTCAAAACATTGTGCCCGTTTCACAGAAGAGCAGATCCTCTTCTTTTCTTCATGTTCACATGAGAGGTTCAGATGTCCTTCGCGACGTCGAGGGATACGAGAATTGACAAGTTACACGTTTTCAATTTATTTCAGGCTGAGTTTGTCGTCCACCCAACACACATTGAACTTCCATCTTTCATCTCGTCGCCTTTTTTGGACGAAAGAGATCTCAATTCAACACGGATCGAGGGGATTTGAATAGGCTGAGGTCGTCTACACTTCCAGTCGATCTCGGTAAGACCTTCTCTCTCGACAGGTTGTGCTTTGTCGTCCATGAGCTCGTGGTGAACTATAAAACAGATTAAAACCTCCTGCAACGACCGCCCTCACCTCCAACTTGGCCTCTCCATCCTTGTCCAAAGGTTTGAGCTCCATAAAGTGCTCCACGGTGGTCGAGTGCTGGGCCTTCAGATTGAAGTAGATGGTGGCGTACTGGGAGGCGGAGAGAGATACGTCGAAGGTTAAGAGGGCGAGGCACTTCTTCTCCAATTGTCCTGCGATGCCACGTCAGAGGTGGAGACGAGATGGAGGATGATGTGACTCACCGAGATCGTGGGGAGTTGTGAGGGGGAATAGATCGAGAAAATCGACATTCCAGACGGCTTGGTCTTCCCACACTTTAGAGGCCAGGATGAGGCACGATAACGTCGTTCTCTTCCAATTGAAGACGTTCATCTTGAAATCCGTGTTGGACTGGATTCGGTCGAGGTAGGCCTGGAGGAGAAGTTTGAGAGGGGAGGATGGAGGATGGGATACTCACTATCGCCATGATCAGTGATTCGTGAGCCAATTGACCGATCTTGAAGATGTTCTTGACGTGTTTCTCGATGGCCTCCTGTGTGGGCAGTTTTCCAGTATACTGTGCGTTCTGGTGACGAATGAGCTTTGGATATCATATGATCGATTACGTGCGCAAAGAAGAGGGTTGACTCACCGAGAGAGGATGGACTGTCTCATCGAAGATAGCATATTTTGCCCTCCAATCGTCAGAAAATCTGAGAGGTTCGTTTTGATCCAGAATGTGCTTGAATTGCTCAGAGATACTGAATCAAAATCATTCCAATAGCTCTCATCTAGATCCAAACTCACACTCGAATCAACTCATGATTCTTGGGCTTCGATATGGTAGAATCCAGGAAGAGGGTAGAGGTGGAGTTAAACTTGGCTGGTCGAAGATGAACGGCAAGGGGTCCCTTCACTTTCGTTGGCGTTGCCTGCTGTGAAGGTCTTCCGATCGGCTCGCTCGATACTTGAATGTTTGTGTTAGTCATTGTGATCTCTCTTCTCGGGGAATGAAAATATGCACCTTGCGGCTCTGGCTCCTTATCTGTAGACATGTCTCGCCTCTTGTTTGGATAGAGAAGGAGATGATGACAGAAATGTGCAGCTCAATTTTTTTTTCCTTTTTTGCCGATCGAAAATGCGTCGGCAGCAATAAAAGGCGACGTCGTCTCGCAGCTCTCTCTTCCCTCTCGTCTCTTCGTTGGGCACCATACAGTGCGTGTGAAGAGGTGCTGCGCGTGATCTGCTGCTGATTGTCCGACAGGTGAAGATGCCATTTCTCTCGTACGAACAGACGTCGGACGAAGTGAAAGGGTATCTCATAAGGCCTCGACCCTTTCCACAAAATATTACCTATCTATCCATCACCACCGCCTGAACCCTTGCCCCAGGCAGTTCCCGAGCGAGGAACCAACGAACAAATACGATCTCTGTACACTTTATCTCTTCTCTTTCTTCTCCCTCTTTTCCTTCTTGTCCTTCTTCTTCTTTTCCTTCTTGTCCTTCTTTTCCTTCTTCTCCCTCTTCCTCTTCATGTCTGGACTCCTTTGGACCTGTTCATTCACTTCAGTCCTTGTCTCTCACATCCTCCTTCTCTGTCACCTCTCTCTGAGTCCAACGCTCTCCCTCATCATCAGATGCATCTTGAGGGTCCACAGAGGTCCCAAAATATTGGTCCAAGGCGTTGCTGCCGATGTTCCCTCTTCCTCTCTTCTTCTTTCGATTCGGAGGGGCAGGCACCCTCTTTCCTGCCGGGTGTGGGCCGATGATCCCATCGTCTTCATCCTCTATGAGCTCGCGATGGGATGGTGGTGTGTCTTCAATAACTCTATTTTCCCTCTCTGGACTCCTTCTCTCTTCGCGTCCACGCGTGTATTCACGATGATGGGAGCGATTGTCGCTTCTATCGTCATATCGATCGTCGTGGTGATCATACCTGATATGGATGAATTGGTGTGAGAGGAAGTGATCTCACCTTCTACGCTTCTCTCTTCTCCTTTGTCTTTCTTCCTCTTCTTTTCGACTCTCCTCTTGTTGTAACAAGCTCTTGTTGTGACCGACAGTATGTTGTAAGACGTTCTTCATGAATTGAGTGTCTGGCTTCTTCCTTTCACTGAAAAGAGCTGAACCTGAGCCGAATCGAGAGAAGTTGCTGTTGAATTTGGCCGCATCTTGCATCAACAATTTCGCGATGTACTCATCAGAGATAGGAGTGCCCGCATACTTCTCCAACACTAATGGAATTCAGAATGAACATCGCACAGTCGATCTTGGCGATCTTTGTTCATGCTACTGTACTGCTATCATTTATGCTGCGGAAAGAAGGAATGATATTCGAATGTCCACGAGTCATAGAGATGACCCACGTGCTGGCTTCAGATCTTTCGACATGCGATGATGCCCTGTTCTGAGATCAAAAAACGGTTGCTTATTTTTTCTTTCTTTTCTTTCTTTTTCTTCTTCCGAAAGAGCAACCGCAAGCATGGGTAACGCCCTGGCCAAAGACTTTGAGAAGTTGAAGAAGAAGGAGGTCGTCGACCTTCGCAAGAGAGCATTGACCGAGCTCCCCACCACCATCGGCCTCTTGCGATGCAAAGAACTCATTCTGGCTGAGAACGATGTGGTCACCATTCCGGACGAGATCGGTAAGCTCCCCAACCTCGAGATCTTGGACTTTAGCAACAATCGCATCAACTCTATTCCACCCGAAATTGGAGATTTGAAGTTGTTGAGAGAGCTCATCATCCACAACAACAAGCTCTTCTTCTCTCCACTCACCCCCGACCTCGGACGCCTCAGCGCTCTGAACAAGTTGGATCTTTCTCACAATCAGATCGAAGAGCTGCCCGTGGAGATCGGTAACCTCGAGAATCTGGAGACATTCATTCTATCGCATAATGCCATCAAGTTCTTACCCCCCGAACTCGGTGAGAATAATACATTTTCATCCGATGTCTAATCACGACGTCGCCAGGCAAGATGAGAAGGTTGAACACCCTTATGTTGAACAACAACAACATCAAAGTCTTCCCCGCCGAGTTATGCAGAGCCACCGGGCTTCGCGTATTAGACTTGTCCAACAACCAATTGACCAAGCTCCCCGCCGAGATCGGTGCCCTCAAGGCCCTCACCACCATCACCCTCTCTTACAACAAGTTGTCTGAGCTGCCATTCGAGTTTGGAGGACTTACGGGTCTCATCACCCTCGATCTGAGAGACAACCCGGGACTTCAGCAGTTGCCACCTCTCGAAGGCATGAAGAACCTCACGGCTCTCAACCTCAGAAACTTGCAGATCCCTCAGGTGATTCGTGATTTCCACGATGGATGAGAGATCTGATCGAGTCTGTAGATCCCCGCCGACATTCACAAGCTCCCCGCTCTCACCGAACTCGACCTCCGTGAAAACTCCCAATTGAAGGAGATCAGAAGGTGCATGCATCTCCATCTCATCACATCACCATCCGTCGTCATCTGACGCCATCCAGAGAGATCGGTCAATTGCAAGGTCTAAAGAGACTCGACCTCTTCGGATGCAAGCTCAAACAGCTCCCGGGCGAGCTCGGTAACTTGTCCAACCTCAACATCTTGGACTTGAGATCGAACCTTCTCACCACAGAGTCCATTCCAAGAGAAATCGGCAGGTTGACCAACTTGAAAAAGTTGTTCCTCAGTGACAACGCACTGTCCACTCTTCCCCCCGAAATTAAGACACTCACTTCCCTGCAAGAGCTAGACGTCAACAACAACAGCATCACCACCCTGCCCGAAGAGGTGAGGTAGGGCACGAACGTTTGTGCCGACTCGTTGTAGATCGGCAATTTACGCTCCCTGAATAAATTGGCCTTATCGGGCAACAAGTTGACCACGATGCCCGGCTCGATCGGAAACCTCACTCTCCTCACCAATTTGGATCTGAAGACGAACGAGATCTCCACTCTCCCTGCAGACATGGGCAAGCTGGAGGCCTGCACGAGGATAGATCTGTCCCACAACATGCTCACGGAGCTGCCGTGGGAAATGGGAAAATTGGACAAGAATCTGAGCAACTTGGATGTGTCCCACAACCCGCTCGTGATTCCACCCAGACCCATCGTTGCGAAGGGAGCTCAAGAGATGATCAAGTGGTTGGCGAAGAACGAGAAAGAGGTGATGATGATGACGATGATGATGATGGACTGAAGAGGGCCCAGGGAAGGAAAGGAAAGGTATCCGGTTTGGGAATTCAGCAGGATCCTGGAGCGAAATAAATACCCGATATTTATTCAGAAGACGAATTGTTTACTCTTTCTTTAGACGGTGACGTGCCCTGTTGTGGAAGCCTCGTCAGTCTTATTGTCAGATTTAATATGTAATATACGGTTCTATTTTTGCAGGGAGAAGAGAACAGAAGACAAATCTTACGTGGGGAACAGGAACGACCTGTCAAATCGAGTTGTTTCTGGGCGCTCTCCCTGCGTAAAAGGAAGATACCCCTCCGTACGCATTCCCCTTTTACTCATTTTCAACGCGGGAAGCTCACAAACAGCCGTCAGAACACCTCATGAGGGACCTCAGCTTCGAAGAGGTTCGGAAGCTCTCTCTTCTCTTCTGATAATTCCACAGTTACAAGGAGACTGGCTGTCTGAAGTCATACCTTCTGTTGGGGCCGATGCACCCACTATATCGATGGGTCAGCTGATTGGAGGTCATTCACTCATCACCCCGACATCGTGCTGATCAGCTCACAGATACAATTCAAGGACACTGCCATTATTGTCACCACCACATCTCCTTGGTTCTACCGATAGAAGAGACGATACCGAAGAAACGAAGGAGAGAGTCCGCTCAAAAGTGGGTCTGGACGGAGGACCTCCACGCCATATTCTTATCTGCCTTCGATGAATGCACCCGAAAAGAACCACACAAGAGACCGTCCGCCACGCTGATCATGACCGAGATGGTTCGGCTGGGAGCTCCATCCCATATCAAGAGGACGGTGGTAGCCTCTCACTGTCAGAAATTCGACAAGAAGTTGAGGGAGAGGGTTCTGCCTGTAGCTCTCTCTCGGCCAAATTGGGTGACCTCTACTTCGGGCCTCTCCTTCCACCGACGAGAAATGAAGAGTAAATAGTACCACGGTGTGTTTATTTCTCATCGTGTCGACCAATGTCTCAGCGCTTCCTCCTCCGTGTCGTCCTCATCCTCTAATCGAAACGTCCTGCACTCGTATCTAAGTCGAGGGTTCATCATCACCACACTCACTCTCTTCACATCTTGTTCTTCTCAAGAGACGAAGGAATTGTTGTTTCGATGATTCTGCACCCCTCCGTTCCTGGGTGAAACTTCTGCAGGTGAACTACCACCCGGGTAAGGAAATGGTAACTGTGGCAACGGAGCGTAAGTATGGACTGAGCCCCGTGGCATGTTTCCAGAGTGGCCTTGGGGTAGCCAAGAGAGAGGACCTTGTGAGCCAAAGAACGAAGTGTGCTCTTGCTGCTGGTACCGCGGTGAGATATTTCCACCGATGGGAGACCAAGAGGTCGGCTGGTTGTAGATGGCCGAACCCGGTGGGGGTGGGGCGGGGAAGAGGGCAGGAGCCATCGGACCGTACTGATTGTGATGAGAAAATTCGTTGGGATTTCCGTTCGAATTCGTGTACGGATGATCCTTGGGTGAAGGTTGACCGTTGTAGTGGCTCGATCCTGTCGTTCTTCAGAACCAGAACATTCCATGAAAATTCACCGAAGAGGAAAGAGTGATTCATAGGCTGGTGACTCAAAATAGAATGGAGATCTGGAACAGGGAAGGGAGGTGAAGATGTCCTCTCTGAACCTGTCACATGTTACATGTCATGATATCATACGAGATATCATGGGATGGTTACCTATGGCGTTCATCGAATGAGTGGGTGGGGGAATTTTCGTGGGTGAGGCGATGCTCTTGGGTGGAGGTAGAGTATTATGATGGATCACCCTCTGGCTCACTACAACTCGTCACGACATCTCATCGTCGACGTGCGATGTCTCCAGGACATCTGTAGATATATCTCACCTTCTCTGGGCTGATAGACGATGATCTCGTCCTCTAAATCGTCACTCTCATCTACAACGGCCTGATTGTTTGTTCGTACGTAAGTCGAATTCTCTTCCAGAGGTTGTAGGGAGTTGAGAGTGTCTAATAATAGATCACCTTCTTCCTCTTCGAAGTTGGAGCCCGTCTTGGCTGGTTGTAGATCGGGTTCTTTCACCATTGTATCCACATTCACTTTCGTCGGAGTGTTTGTAAATTTCTCTGATATTTCTGACGGTCTCTCTACGTCAGGCTGTCCACCGTGAGCTCGAAATTTCCTTGAAATTTCATCACCTTATTCTGAGAATTTTCCGGTGTAGATTTCGAGCGCATCTGTAATATGAACGTCTCCCTCCTGGTTGGCTTGTCGTTGTACGTCCTGCTCTCTTCATCGTAATACAAGAAGGGTTTATTTCCCTGAATAAATCAGTCATCTACACCATTGTAGATGGACTCACCTCTCCCACGTCATTGCAAAGAAAGGAGGCGAAGTGTTTGATCTTGTCAAGTCTTTTGAGTGTGTGAGATTGTTCTTCTTCAGCAGAAAGGCTGCGAGCGGAGAAATCACGGAAAATTAAATTCCTGTACTTTTCCAGGGGGAGGAAACCCCTCAGCTCCACCTCCTCCTTCAATGAAATTTCTTCGAAATGTACGGGAGATTTCGCGTGAATTTTCGCGGAATTTGTCATGCGTAGGGTGTGTTGTACGATGTCCCTGAACAGGGGTAGCAGTGAACTGTCCGCTGTGAATATTCCGAAAAATTTCTCCCCCACCTGTGCTCAGACGGGGTATCCCTCTGCGAAGCGACGTGACGCGTCTGAAATAAAATGAATATCATCCATCTACAACGGTGTAGATGATCACCAGCTCGGGCTTCGTCACGAGGTAATCCATGAAGACCGTGATTCCCGCCAAAATTTGTGAGGAAGTTCGACCATCTACAATGCGATCGAATAGAGAGGAGATGAAAGACATCAGCCTCTCGAACGTCAACAGAGACACCAATAGACTGTACGTCAGCTGGGCAGATTTCTGTGACATTTCCGAATAGCTGTTACCACTGGCTGTACAACCCCTTCAAAAATTTCTGGGAAATAAACGAGAAATGGTCCGGAAATCTCACCTTGGAGGACATTGTGTGTGGAGGAGATGTTGATGGCTACCATACGTAAAGTGCATTCGGCGAACGGATTGACATCCATCTGATTGGATGACGTCACGACAGACAGGGTACTGGTGCACCATTGGGACAACAATTGGGACGTCTCACCACACAGGCTAGAGAATCTCTCGAAGCCGGTCTTCTCGTATAAGATTCCTATTCGAGTCAATCTACACCGTTGTAGATGGAATTTAGAGTTCAATTCACCGTGGAGATAAGTGAATTTGCACAACATGTGTCTGTCTAATGATTCCAAGTTCTTTGCTTGTTCCTCTCTCGTCTTGTTCATCTCGAATAAGAGGTGGAGGTTGTCCTTTGCCGTTGGAAAGGGATTCAATATGGTGATGCTTCTGAAGTACTGGTAGATAGCCGCGAAATTCTCTTCGGCGTGTGTCGCGAGGACAGCCAGTTGGTTGTGTGGATTACCGAAATCGGGGATGAGATAGAGGGCCTGATGTGCATGAGATATGAGAGGAGGATGAGCGGAGGAGACGAACGGAAGAGAAAAGAGGAGGAGGGACATCGAAAGAATGGAAGATGGAGTGAGATGGATGATGATGATGATGTGAAAATAAATTTTCGAATGAGATGATGAATTTTTGAAATGAGAAGGACATACCCTCTGATAGAAGGTAGCGGCCAGAGTCCACTCCTGTTGTTGAGGCAGATCAATGAGGTCCCTCTTGTATCGGTGTAGGTCTCCCAAGAAGACGAGACATCGGTGACATGAGATGTAACTCTTGTTGTTCGAGCCATTCGCTCTATAATCGACTGTTCCGTCCAAGATGAGATTGTGCTTTTGTTGTAATTCATTCATCAGTTCATGGTAGAATGATACCGACTGATCGATGAAACTGTTGAACCTCTCGCAGTATTTCGCCAACTGACCATTCAATTCACTTGTTCGAGGTTGGGTCAACTGGTTGTGTCATTCCAGATGATCGGGAACTGTCTAAAATCACCTTTCTGATTCGTCGGCGGTATTCTTCTATGACTTGATAGAAAGCGGTTCTCCACAAGCCGACTTCAATGTCTTTTTCCATTGCGAAATCGAGGTCGGTGATAATGATCTGTTTGTATATATTCTTGATGCTGCCCAAAAATGAGAAAGAAGAGAACGACGAAGACTTACAGTAGACGTAGGTTGTTGATCTGCGGATCGAGTGAATTCTTCTTCTGTTTTAAGCTTTTCATCTCTTTCTCATACTCTTGACATTTTCTATCGATCAATGAGCATCGATTGATGATACTACCATCATCTAATCTATCTCACTGAAATGCTCGGCCCACAACAATGACCCCCTGCGAGGACAGCTCCATCGAGCTACTATACTGCATGTCCATATTCGCTATCTGGACATTATACAGAAGCTGATGATGAAGGATGGAGGGATGCGATATCAAAAAACTGGGGAGGGGAATAAATTTCAACTATTTTCAGAATTTAAATCCCTCTCCTGAAGGGACACCATCAATTGCCAACCGACTTCTAAACCGCAGCTCGACGGAGAACTGAAAACCTCTGAGAACTATCTAGATATTCTTGCTAACTGCAGAGATTTCCGGTCTATCGTGTTAATGGAATCGCTCCTTCTTCAACACGGAGGGAAGGGTCAAAACACTCTATACATTTATAAAACAACATTTGGGTGGATCCAATCGACCCATTGGAAAAATGAGCATTGAGACATCATGCTAGCCCGATCGAGTCCTATGAACAGGTTAGCACCGAAGGTGTCTTCGCTCTCTCTGAGAGGACCGCACCTCTATCTGGTACCTCTCGAAAAACTTCCTCTCGACCGCTTCATTTTCCCTTCGTAGTGACGCCAGCAAAGCTTCGCCTGCATCTCTTCAGTCTCTCTCCCCCTGTTTCTTCTCACCGTCTATCTCAACGTCAAACAACCTCCGAGCGACAGGCCTCTTCATTGTAGGTCTCTTTGTCATCCTCGTGATGGTGTCCATCTTTTTCATCGTTGGGCTGCAATTGGCCGTAGATCGTATCGTGATGCTAGAAGGCATTTCCTCGTGTGACCTGTTCTGTGTCTCTGGTTGTGGTTTGTAACTCTCCAAAGAAGTAGGCGTGTTCCAGAGCCGTTATGTTTGTCGGTATCTCTATCCTTAAGGTGCGCCCCTTTCACTCACCGCAGGCGTACGAAACCTTTTCCAACCGTAGGTCTATCCAGCTTCATAGGGAGGCTACCTCCACATCCTCCAATTCCTGGCGGTGGAGGTCTTGTGAAGGTATCTGAGAAGCGTAAAGAGGGCCTCCTGCCTCTGGATCTTCCTCTCATTCACGATCGCTCCCTGCGTTTGGGTTGTTCCAGGGGAGCGTAATCTTTCTTCGATATAACAGATGTAAGCGACCGAATGGCCCAGGAGCGACCACGGAAGCTTTCCACGTCACCGCGCGTGTCAATCAAGAGAAACACGAACGAGACAACTTCTTTATTGAGTTTTACCTTCCTTCCTCCTCTCTCCCTCCTTGGAGAGGTGTCGTAAGAGGAGGTAGAGGAACAGCGATGAGAACCAGATGAGGAGGGTGATGGCGAGGGCGATGATGGAGTAGACGGAAACGAATGGAACGTCGTGGTAGACGTATTCGTATTGTCCTCCCGTCTCGACTACGTCTACAACGGCCGTGTAGCCGCTGAAGTCTCCCATGACCGAGCGGACGGTGTACCTGATGGACATCAGATGGTGATGGTGACGCCCGGCGGCTCACTCTCGGATGCCTCCCTCGTGCGTGTATTTACACCCGTAGTGGTCGTGTCCGTTCAGAATGATGGCGGGCTTCATCTCATCTAAAATCCAACGGCTAGACTCTTCAGAGATAACGTTCTGCTCCGTCACGGCTCCTCTACACCGAAGAATCAGTGAGTGACTCGTTGTAGATGGATGGGTGTAGATTTCGCGGAGAACTCACCGGTTGTTCCTGTGGATGTCTGGGCCGTCCACGCAAGAGCCGCGAGGTTTGTAGAGAGGGACGTGGGTGAGTAAGATGAGAGGCTTTCCCTTCTTTCTCTCTTCGGCCAGTTCTTTCATGTGGTTCCAGGTGGATTCGGACAAGCGCTGTTGGGTTTAGAATATATCGTGGAGGAGATGAACACTGTGCGATGATGTGTGATGATGGTGCATGATGTTGCATCTCGTGATGTATCGTGATGATGAGCGTGATATTGCATGCATCGATGGTGATCGCGATGTGTGGCGTGATGATCGAGATGATGATCGAGATGAGAAGATGAGTGATCGCCGCGAATGAGATGTATAACAGAACGCACCTGATCAGATGATGTGTCGACGTTCATCGAATTGAATATGCCGAGTATGTGTCCCGACGCTTCGTAACGATCGTTTACAGCCCCGAACGCTTTTTCAAATTTCGAAATTTGATACGAGTTGATCTACCCTTCCGTGAATCTTCTGGTGATCACGTGGCTCACCTCTGAAGCATATCCGATGTCGTGGTTACCAGTGATGTTGATCAACTATTCAAATCTATTTCAGTCTACAACGCGACAGGAAGAGATAAAACTCGCACCTGAGTCTTACCCGAGGAAATCTGCGAGAAATTTCAGTCTGCGCCACGAGAATCATGATGTTGCAGATGACATCGTGTGGGATAGACGACGAGATAGACAGTGACTCACGAGAGGGTGTTCGAACATCCAATTGTAACGTGCCAATCGAGATGCAAATTCGGCGTCGGACAGGTACTGATTTGAGAAGAGATCTCCCAAGACGGCCACGTGAGTCGGTTGGAGAGACGACATGGCGGACAGAAAGACATGACGTCCGAAATAATCGTTGATGTTCAGATTGAGTTGACCTGATTGAGATTGAGTGATGGATCGAAAGAAGGGCGGACTGACCGAGAAGAGGTCCTTCACGATTTATGCGACTATCGCCTTCCATCTGAGGATCGGCCACGAGCAATAACCTGATGGACGGCTCTAATGATTCGTTTAGAAGGTGATAAAAACGACATAGTGCAATCATCTTCACCTCCAGAGAGTACGAGAGGTAGACCGGAGAGAGGAATGTAAGCATAGACATACGCGATTGAAATGGCTAAGAGGATGCCAACGAACAACAATAACTTATAGAATTGATTTAAGAAAGCCTTCATAACTCCGTCTGTACATGCTCGGCCGTAAATGCGAATGGCCTTCTCGACTGATGTAGTCACGTGACCTCTCTGTTTTCGGGAACATTTTCAGAAGCCATCACATCTTCGGCAAACCCTCCTTTATCACACACAGCTGCACCACCATGTCAGCAGCTCGACATGAGATAGAGCACGTCTCTTTCTCTTTCCTCACTGCAGAGGACATCAAGAAGATGTCTGTCGTGGAAATCACTGCCCCAGAATCATACAGCAGAATCACAGGAGAACCCATCAAGAATGGTCTATACGATCTGAGAATGGGACCTGATGGAAGGAGTCAGAGCTAGTGAGTTCTCATTTTTTTACGCGGTGATTCTCGTGTGATATCTTCTCACTCTCATCAGCTGCATCTCTTGTGATCTTCACGCCAAGAAGTGCCCTGGGCACTATGGCCACATTAAAATGCTGGCACCCCTATTTAACCCCCTGACGTTCTTGGATATGATGAGATTAGTTAAGATCAGTTGCATCTTTTGCCACAAGCTCATCCAGAACCGTAACACCCTCTATTGCCTCGAGACTGTCTTAGCCGCCATCGATTACGGACTCGATGAAGACGCCAAGTACCTCTTGGAGTCTACCTTAGGTAAATACCCCTCGCATTTCGCTTCCTCTCATCATCCATTTTGATTCTCATATCCACCATCCACAGGAGATGTCTCTCTTCGAGCCACAGCGAGAAATCTGAGAGAGAAAGTCAGATTGATCCATCAAGGAAAGACGAAAGAGGCCGAGTCATTCAGTATCTTCCACGAGGTTATCACATCTTCCCTCTTTCATCTCACCTCCATCAGGTCGACAAAGACTCCACTCTGTTGAACAAGGAAGATAAGGACGGTAAGGATGCCAAGAAATCAAAGAAGTCGAAGAAGGAAGAAGATGGTGATGAAGATGATACCCTCCCACCCCCACCCATCGAGAGAATGAGCACCTCCGCCGCCCACGAATTGAGACAGAAGGCCGTCAGTCAACTCTACTCGGTCACGTTTCCAAAGAACTGCCCCAATTCAAAATGCAACCAGTGAGATTTGAATCGATTTTATTCTTCACCTCACAGCCTTCAGGCCCATCAACAAGTACCGAAGCGACCAAGAGAGAGTCAAAGTCTTCTTGACCG
The DNA here is from genome assembly GCA_003024175.1 of Planoprotostelium fungivorum. Lineage (NCBI taxonomy): Eukaryota > Evosea > Variosea > Cavosteliida > Cavosteliaceae > Planoprotostelium > Planoprotostelium fungivorum. The sequence continues at coordinate 200,736 of MDYQ01000004.1, read as the reverse complement.
TTCGAGCGATGAACACGAACAAGTTGAACCAATTTCTCAGAGACGAAAAGTATGAAAAATGGATCGGCGAGAGGTACCCAGACATGAAGAGGAAAGAGCCTTTCTTCCAGGAGAAGAAGAACGCGGCTGCTGGAATGGAGTCGGTGAGAGGTCCGGAGTGGCTCGTTGTAGTCTGACGCGATGCAGGTCCTCGTGACCCCCCAGCACCTCATGTATCACCTGAGAGAGCTGTGGGCCAACCACGCCGACCTCTTCAGCTACGTCTTTGGCGTCATCGATAGACAAGATGGAGTGCCCACGAGAATTTCCAACCCCGATCGATTCTTCGTCGAATACGTTCCGGTACCACCCAACAAGTACAGACCGTCGAACATTGGAGAGAGAGGTCTGTTGCCTTACGCACAGAACTCTTACTACGCGGACATCATCAACCTCAACCCAGAGTGAGTCCGATCGTCTCGTTGTAGATGGTCGAGCTGAGGCTATTTTCAGCTTGGACGGGTTCAACGATCACGTGAACATGAAGCTGGTGTTGGCACAGAGCGCCTTAAATACCCTCTACGACAATCGTCGCTCGCACGACAAGAAGGCCGCTCCCGGTATCTCCCAGATCCTGGAAAAGAAAGAAGGTGAAATTCCATCGAAATTTCGCGTCTGACACAGCAGGTCTCTTCCGTAAGAATATGATGGGCAAGCGTGTCAACTTTGCTTGCCGTACTGTCATTTCACCCGACCCTTACTTGCAGACGAACCAGATGGGTATCCCACCCTACTTCGCCGAGAGATTGACTTACCCCGAGCCCGTCACGGAGAGGTGACGTGTGATGACGTCATCACCTGAAATCTCGCAGAAATTACAAGGAGATGGCTGCGGCGGTAGTCAACGGGCCACACAAGCACCCCGGAGCCCTTGCGATAGAGGATGAGAAGGGAAGAGTCATCAACTTGCAGTTCATGAGTGAAGACGAGAGGAGAGCTCAATCGATGCTGCTGAGAACTTTCCACGAAGATTCAGACCCCCACTCCATCAAGAAGGTGTACCGCCACGTCAGAGACGGAGACGTAGTGTTGACCAACAGACAACCCACACTACACAAACCTTCTATCATGGCTCACTTTGTCAAAGTCCTCAAGGTACAATTCTCCAGTATTTCTCCGGATTCTCATCGAAATTTCAGTCCGAAAAGACGCTCCGGATGCACTATGCCAACTGCAACACGTTCAACGCCGATTTCGACGGAGACGAGATGAACGTTCACTTACCTCAAGATCCTCTGGCCCGCGCGGAAGCACAGACCATCGCCATGGTGACGTCATCACACGTCATCACACGTCATAACACGTCACAGGCTGATTACCAGTACATCACCGCGAGGAACGGTGGACCCCTCCGAGGTCTCATTCAAGACCACGTGGTCACTGGTGTACTGTTGACTATGAGAGACACCTTCTTGGAATTACCTCACTTCACCCAAATCGTATACAGCGCCGTATTGGAGCTGAACTACCACGAGCCAGTCGTCATTCCCACGCCGGCCGTTTTGAGACCCAAGAGACTGTGGACCGGGAAACAGGTGGGAACGCCGTGGAGAATCGAATTTGGGACTGAAGACTTTAGGTCGTGTCTACCGTTCTCAAGCAGATCGTCGTAGGTAAGAAGGGTCTCAATCTGAACGCAAAGGCGAAGGTACCCGATCGTATGTGGGGACCTGACAGTGGAGAGGGTGACGTTATCTTCCGCGATAACGGTGAGATTTCGACGAATTGACGAAAACTCATCGAAATCTCAAGACCTCTTGACCGGAGTTCTGGACAAGTCGGCCTTCGGAGCTTCCGGCTACGGTCTCGTTCACGCTTGTTACGAGATCTACGGTGGAGTCATCGCCGGGCAGGTAATATTCGTCGACGCCCACCTGTCGACAACGGATTGATTTGTCCTCAGTTATTATCTTGTCTGTCGAGATTATTCACGATCTACCTGCAAGACGTTGGATTTTCTTGTGGAATGGACGATCTGCTGCTCGCCATCACTGCCGAAGAGGTATTGTAGATCGTCACAATCTTTTGCGACGCTGAAATTTCACAGAAACGCGCCGAGCTCCTCTTGGAGGCCAACAGCATCGGAGTCGAGGTGAAATTTCGTCGAGATTCCCGCGAATCTTCTCATTCCACCCCAGGTCGCTCAAGCCTACGTGAAGAAAGAGAAGGGAGAAGAAGGACTGAACGACCCCGATTCCCTAAAGCATCTGCTGAGAAACGACAAGGGAAGAGCGGCGCTGGACAACATGATGAAGTCTAAGACCCACCCGTTCTCCACACAAATCGTCGACCACTGTCTCCCGGACGGCCAACTGAAGAGGTGAGACCGTCGCAGTCGCACGTTTCAGGATTCGCATCTCATCGTTGTAGATTCCCCCACAATTACTTGTCCATGATGACTGTTTCGGGTGCGAAGGGTGCGTCGGTCAATCACAGTCAGATCTCTTGTCTCTTGGGACAACAAGAACTGGAGGGTAGGAGAGTGCCCGTCATGCAGAGTGGTAAGACTCTGCCCTCTTTCGATGCATTCGACACTTCGTCTCGTGCCGGTGGCTATATCGCCGATCGTTTCTTGACCGGTATCAAGCCTCAGGAGGTGTGACATTTCGCGGAAATTCGACGGAAATTTCTCATGCGTACAGTACTTCTTCCACTGTATGGCCGGTAGAGAGGGTCTCGTCGACACTGCCGTGAAGACATCTCGTTCGGGTTACCTGCAGAGATGTCTCATCAAACACATGGAAGGCCTCAAGGTGGAGCATCCGTGGAGAATCTGTGGGAAAATTGACACGTCTGACAGGTCTGCTACGACAATACCGTGAGAGACGCCGACGGCTCCATCATCCAATTCTTCTACGGTGAAGACGGAATCGACGTCATGAACACAGCCTTCTTGGAGAAATTCACCTTCCAGGCTCAGAACTACAACGCACTCAAGGTGATCTATCTATAGATCGCAATCGCAGATTCAAGATTCGCAGGAATTGCACTGGCCGCAGAAGACAGCGGCCGAGGAGGAGGGTAACAGCACCGTCTCCCCCCTGACCGACGAACACGCGAAGAAGCTACAGAAGAGATTAGACAAACAGAAGAAGCAGAAGGAGCACTTGATGGACCCCATCATGTCTCAGATCAGCCCACAGTACAACATCGGTTCGACTTCAGAGAAATTCTTCGCACAATTGGCCGACTACTGCGAGAGGAACCCAGATAAATTGATCAAGGTGGGGAGATGACGTGGAAGGGGTTGACTCGTTGTAGAGCGACGAAAATAAGAAGGGAGTCAGAGCGAAGAGCTTCAAGACCATGTCTCTCATGAAGTACTACCACTCGCTAGCTCACGCCGGGGAGGCCGTCGGTGCGTCGAAATTTCATCGAAATTTCGCGGTCTAAAAGTATCCAGGTCTCGTCGCCGCCCAGTCCATCGGAGAGCCCAGCACACAGATGACCTTGAACACTTTCCATTTGGCGGGAAGAGGAGACGTGAACGTTACGCTCGGCATTCCCAGGCTGCGTGAACTGCTCATGACTGGATCAAGAGACATCTCCACACCCGGTATGAACTTACCCCTCCACAACGGCGCCACCGAGAAAGACGCGGAAAAGTGAGGGAGATTTCGACGAGATTTCGAGTGCTTACGTACGGTCAGCTTGTGCAAGAAATTGGCGCGAGTGCAGTTGTCAGAGGTGGTGTTGGACATCATTGTCGTGGAGAAGTTTGAGATGGACAACACCATGCCACAGAGAACGTACGACGTCACCGTTCAATTCAAATCCGAAAACGAGACTCTATCGAAGCACGACGTATCGTACAAGCAGATCAGTGAGTTCCCACGACTTCTCCGCGGAATTTCGACTTACGTACCAACAGAGGCCGTCACCGGCAGGGTATTCTTGAGGTCACTGCACGAGGCCGTGAAGAAAATGTCCAGCGTGGACAGCAATTCGATTGTCACCACAGTCAGCACGGCCATGTCAAAACGAGCCGACCACGATGCCGCGGCCGTGTTAGCGGAAGACGTAAGTGCGAGACGTAACGTACGTACTCACGAGGGACAGGCCGAGGATTTGGACGAGAAGTCGAAGAAGGGTAGAGGAAAGAATGACGACCTTTCAGATCGAAAGAAAGACAGTAAGAAGAAAGACATGGCAACGTATGACGAAGACGATGAAGAGAGGGAGGAGGAGGTGAAATTTCGGAGAAAGTTTATAGAATGATCGCGGAAATTTCGGGGAAATGATGTTGACATTTCGCAGGAAGAAGCGGAAGAGAAGGAAGAAAAGGAGGAAGAAGAAGAAGTGAGATTGAAATTTCTCGACCATTTCTGAGATTTTTCAGGGAAAAGAGAAGCTGGCGGTGGAGGAGAAGCTGCACTATGTACAGACCTCATCGTTCGATGCCTCCAAGGGAATTTTCCACGTAAAATTCTCCATTCCGGCCAGTCAGAAGAAGAGTCTCATGCTCACCCTAGTCGAGGAGGTACGTCCATTCTTCCGTATTTCTCCGTGACACGTCCCTGACATCCACAGCAACTGAACGTGACACCTGTGCATCTAGTAGAAGGTATTCAGAAGGCGGTGGTTGTCAAGGGAAAAAACAACCAGTTCTCCGTGGCAACCGAGGGAATCAACTTTCCCGCCACTCACCTCCTGCAAGAGTACTTTGACGTCACCAGGGTCACGTGCAATCAGGTGAATGACGTCATCATGACGTAGACTGACGTCATCAGCCTCACGCGATGAACGATACGTACGGCATCGAATCGGGCAGACACACCATCGCCAACGAGATATCCAACGTGTTCGGTGTCTATGGCATCGCCGTCGACTTCCGTCACCTCTCTCTCATCGCAGACTACATGGTGAGCTCCTCTTCATCCTCTCCATCCCTGCAGTACTCTCTATCCTCCATCACCTTCTGACTCGGACTCAGACGAAGAGTGGCAGCTACAAGGCGATGAACCGTTCTGCCCTGTTGTCGAACCCTTCGATGTATCAGAAAGCTTCTTTCGAATCGACTCTGATGTTCATTGCCAAGGGCACGATGTCGGGCGACTCGGAGATGATCAGGAGTCCTTCGGCAGGCATTGTCTTGGGTAAGGTGGTCGAAGTGGGGACGGGAACGTTCGAGTGTTACCAGCCCATCCTGTCTTACGCTTCATAAATGGCTCGTCGATCGTCTCTCTCTTCTCACCGTGTGTCTCGATGTGGAGATCTGTGTACTTGTGTGACCTCGAAATCGATACAAAGGAATGTGTCTCATCCGTTCATCACAAGTCACACAGAGAATGTCTCGAACTCCGTTGTAGGGTGTGTTTCGATGGAGATTTGTATCTGTGTGACCTCGAAATCGATACAATCCATTTCTCTTGTGTCATTCATCACAAGTCACACAGAGAATGTCTCGACCTCGTTGTAGAGCTTTCATTCAAATATTCTCGTGGACTCTCCATCGAAATGTTCTCGTGGTCAGACCCTCTATCACTACCACTCTCCCCTCTTTCAGGTGTACCTTCACTTCTTCCACAGTGCTTGATGGCTGGGAGCCTGCAGATATTCTGACTCGATCGAGTGTGGGAATGGCATGCAGCCACTGGTATACCCAAGCGTAGAGACGAGAGAAGCAAAAATGATACTCACGTCTGACGCATCGCACCCTTTTGCATGCAGTGAGGAAGGTGAATCTTGGTCAGAAGACTGCATTGGCCAAGCTTTTCAACAACGAAGGTCTCTTCCGGTTTTCTCTGACAGATATCGTAGATGTTGTTCATATAGAGCATCGACATCAGCCATGAAGGTCAAACCGTTCAACGGTGCATCAGGTCTGTCGCGTCGTCATTGGTATCAGAGATATGTGGTGTGCACACCTCTCGCTCCGGGAGGAAAGTCTTCTGATAGCGTTCGATCCACTCGTGTTGAGAGGCAAGAATAAAACGAAATAAATTGGAGCGGTATTTATTCGACCTTGATGACGATCTTTCCTACGTGCTTTTGACTCAGGAGATATTCGTAAGCGTCCTTGGTTTGGTCGAAGGTGAAGACTCTGTCGATGACTGGCTTTATCTTTTTGTTCTCGATGGCCGCGACGAATCTCTCGAGTCCCTTCTTGTGTCCGACCAGGTAAGATCTCACATGTGCGGCATTCTTGTAGATCTCAAAGGACACATCGTATGGCTCGACTTGAGAACCTGCGATGAATCCAATGATGTGAACCTGTCATCACATTCAGGTGATGTCGAATGCACAGATGGCATCATCACCTGTCCTTGGATTTTGAGAGCGGCCAGACTCTGCTGCAACGTGGCGAATCCTCCTAGCTCAATGATGTGATCTACACCACGTCCGTTGGTCACCTCTCCCCAGTTCTTCGTCTTCTGGTGGTTGATCGTGTCGTTGGCTCCCAGTTCCTTGCACTTGGCCAACTTCTCATCAGAAGAAGATATGATGTGATAATTTGCGTCCTCTGTGATCGTCCCTTTTGATGACGTTATCGATGACGGAAGCTCAGTTCCATCTTCGCCATCAATCACCAGCACCCCAACCGTCTCCGGTTCATATTAATGAGAGATATTCTGCAGACCATTCGGATCGAGAAGAACATGGTCATCTGTCGGTGCCTCTTTAATTCTGATAATTCATGACGAGGGTGGTGTACTCCTTCAAATCCGTGCCTGGAAATGCCATCCCGTACAGAGCTCGATTAGTCCGCAGCTAAAGAGTCTTCCGAGCGAGCAAGAGAAAGAATCTCACAAAGCTGGACAGAGACTGGGTCAGATGCGGCTGCTTATTAACAGAGGAAGGAGGCAGTAGGTATCGAGCGATCATCTGAACGCTCCGTAGGCAGCTGATCGTTCGTGACTGATTCTTGTTGTGTTCTCTCTGCTATAACACATATATCATCCGTGACATCCCTCTTTAGCGCCGTCTGTCGAGGTTCGAGTCCTGCAAACAGATCGGTGTGCCTGAGCACCATCTTGTTTCTGTTGATCCTTTAGGTCACATCACAGTGAAAGACGATTGTGAATGCTTGCCTGGAGAGTAATTGAAAGAGGAACATCCTGAAGGTTTGTGATCGTGACGGAAAGATAAAAGGTATCCAGATCATCTCGGAGCAGTTGTCTGAAGAGCACTCTTCTAGTGACGAGGAGAGACCAACTTCTACATAGTGTAATTGCTGATAGATTCATTTCGTGTCTCTGTTCCACGAACGCCGCTCATGACACCTGCCTATAAAGAAGCAACCACCTTCTGACCATCTTCTCGTAGCTACAGATACATCTTTAGAGGCCACATTGTCCATACACGGTGTGAGCGGAGAAGATTCCGAACCTTCGGGAGTTGTTGTCCCGATGTTCCGAGTAGGGATGACGAATTATTGAGAAGCATCCAAAAACCTGAGACGATGAAGTTCAAGGACCTCATTCCCAAGAACATCTTAAGTCATGGTTCGATGCCGAAACAAGCACAGAGATTGGGTGCATACCATGTGGATGAAGATTTCGCCGCCACCCCTGACGACAGTAACTTTAAGAGTATAACGGATAGAATCCCAGCTGCATATTGGTTGTCCAGCTCCTACGGTAATGTGAATCGTGGAACGGGTTATGCATCTGTTTCCGACTTATCTTCATCGGGTGTGAGTAGCTGAAGTCTCTAGAAGAGTATTGAATGAATTGCTGTAGATTTCTGGAACATCATCACAAGCATCTCCGTCTCCCACTCCTTATCTCACCACGAGTTTCGATTCAACTGCCACTCCACCCACTGCGTATACATATGACGATCAGATCAAGGATAGAACCGTCACATCACGTGATTTCCATCTTTTCTCTCACACACCTTCTCATTTTATCCAGCCAAAGACCTCAGCGGTGACATCACCGAAGATTCCTATATTGGAAATTTCATCGGTGAGCTCTACTCACCCATCTAGCATCACCATTTTCTCACTCAAATCATCAGAGTCTTCCGACGATGAAGAAGAAGAGGAAGAAGACGACTCTTATTCGGAGGCCGCCCGGACTCAATCACCTCCTCATGGTAATCGTCGTCGCGATTGGGCGTCGCTCACCTCACCCACTCCTCCTCCCGTGTCCTCCATGTCCCAGTACAACTCACCGGCGTCCCCCACCGATGGCTCCCGTCTGATCGAAAGCCTCATTCACTCGGCAGAAGTCAAAGGCGATAAAGTATCCGCCAGCATCGTCCGTCGCATGAGCCAGATCGACAACCTCGTCCAAGCGAAACAAGTGAGAACGAATGCTCCCTCTAAAAAAGAAAAAAATGACATTCCGCGATATTTATTCTCTCTCTTCAGGAATTGAGAGATTGGAACGAAGACTACCGTAAAGTGAAGGGCAACGTTTGCTTCTTCCTCGGACAGAGTAACGGAAGGATGAAAGATCTTCTGAACCACACGAATTGGAGCGCAGGCTCGTCTCTAGCTTGGGAATTTGCCGAGACGGCGGCACTTTACGCTCGGATCATCATCTCGGAGCTGTTTCTCCATCCGGACAAGAGGACTTTTCCCACGGCTGATGTGGGGGGTGTCGCCGGGGGTGAGACGTAACGTACGGTACGTACGAGACGTCTCACACGTCGCAGGTAGAAAATTCATCGTGAAGAACATCTTGTTCAAAATGGCTGGGGACACTCTATTGTGTGAAAACCCAAAGGTGAGGAGATGATAGAGAGATTTGATTGAAATTTCGCATAGATCTGGATGTACGGGGGTGCGAGGGAGGAGCCAGATCACGTGGCAGCTGCGAAGGCAGCGAAGAACGAGATGCAGGGATTAGAGGCTATGTCCAACACTTACGTATCAGGTCTATCCTTTCCAATGATGACCATGATCGACTACAAGGTGAGTCACGATATCACTCACTCTGTCATGACGATGAGAGTGATCATCGTCATGACATGATGTCGCGATGACATCCGTTTGTCGTAGTGACATCTCCCAGGGATTCCGTCTGTTGGCCATGCCAGTTCTACCCATCGATAAGACGACGCTCAAATACGGAAGCAACGATGCAGGAGCCACCATTCACGCCGATGATGAAGTGTTGAACGAGAAGATCGAGGAGGCTTGCAGGAGATTGAACCTGAGAGCTCACACGAGCGGACTGAGAGAAGATAAAAAGGTGAGCTTCATCATCACATCATCACATCAAGATCGTCTCATCACGATCACATCATCTCATGATGTGACAGGTTGTCTATGGTCCCGGAGACATGGAAGGTCACGTCGGTCTGGTGCGTTCCCTCCACATCATCTCCCTGACGTCTCCAGGACGGCAACTTGTACGTCATCGATTTCGGGCGTATGATGCCACCCGAGGCTCCGATCTACAGCACATCCAAGAACAAACGATCTATCTTCTACAACTTACTGCCGGCCCACCTCGTCAGATCGAATCCGGAGCCGCTGTGCAGCGACGCCTTCACAAAGTGGAATTCCACGGAAGATCTGGAGGAGAGGAAGGAGATCGAAGATCAGGTGATGACGTGTGATGACGTCATCGGTCTCATTCGAATGGAACAGGTCACCCGGGCGACGAAGAGATTGTACGAGGAGTGTATTCCTAAGATGGCAGAGAATTTGGACTCCATGGTCGCAAAATTTTGTGACATGGATGAACAGTGGGCGGTCGATGTACTGGAAGGTGGAGAGATTTCAACGAAATTCTCCTGAAATTTCGAAAAGGTAGAGGACAGATCGAGGAGCTGGGATACATGCTGAGCGTCATCTCTCCCATCGAGGTGACATTTCGAATTTCAAATTTTTCATTTGGGCGGGAAATAACGTCGACAGCTTCACAAGCACAGCTGTAATGTGAGACACCTCGGGCGGATTCGAAGTCTATGCAAATCACCTCTCATGAGAAAGTTGATCCTATCTGTCTGCGCCGCACGTGTAGCCAAGGATGACATCCGTGAACTCTTCAAACTGAAGACGTTCGAGATCTCTGCACCTTCTCATCATCGTGAGTTTCTCTCATCGCGATGCGCATGATGATCATGTCTGATGACGCGCATCAGCCTACAGAAAGGTGATCATCAAGTTCTTCAATCAACTACACGGGCATTCGAAAGGGTCGAAGAAATACTGGAACACTCTCATCAGAAGAATCCAAGATAAATTCGACGGCTGCCTCACCCCCGAAGTGAGAAGAGAAATTTACAAGAAAATCCTGACCGTTCCAGGAACAAGAGAATTTCGATTTACGTAACCACTTGGACTTACGTATGGTGTATCTGGTCATCATCAAGTGCACTGGTATTGTCTTAACACCTGCCGGTTTAGAGGCTCTGTCTTCGAACGAAGACTTCCGTTTCGTGGAGGCAGACATCATGAGGATGGACCCAGTCATCAAGTTCCAATCTCAAGTGTATCTGTGGGGCTCGCTCAGTCTGTTGCAGAGCACGGTCAATATGGAAGACAAGAAGAAGATTGTGAGGAGATCACATCATCTCTCATCACACGATCATCATGAGACAATCGTCATCGCACGAACACCATCACACGAACATCATCACACGAGCATCGTTAGACAATCATCATCACACGATCACATCAGATGATCTGACTCGACACAGAAACCGAGAGAGTTGATCCGACAATTGACTGCCGCAGAAGAATACCTGTCCAATGCCTACTCACTCTCTCCCACTTGTCCTCTCATCAATTTGTCCTGGGCTTACACGATGATCCGTCTGAATAATGCCAAAGGCAGCTACGACCAATGCGAAATCAAACGCATCAACGAGATGATCAACACCGGTGTAGACGGTGATTTCACCCATCTACAACGTTGTAGATTGACTTAAGACAGTGCTGGGAGACAAGTCGTACCTAGAGAGGATCAGAGCAGAAGCATACCGATGTTATGCTAAAGGAGTGGAACCGAGTGACCCGAAACAAGCCAAGATAGCTTTAGAGAACGCAGCGAAGGCGGATGAGAAGGCACAGATGATGGAACAACAAAAGTTGAAAGTGACGGCATGAGTTTGTAGTATAGATCGCATCATCCGATCGGATGAAATAAAGAGGAAAGGACGACACATTATTTATTACTACAGCATGATGTCGATCGATGCTCGATTCTTTGGATTGATGCAGAGAAGACTCTCCAGGCGGAACCTCATGTCCTCTGATACCTTCGCGTGATCGGGTAACGGCACGTGATGTTGAGTCGAGAACACCTCCGGCATCTCTTCTTTAGAATAAGGGAAGCAACCAAAGAGGAGTGCATAGAGGGTGATTCCCAAAGCCCACGCGTCTGTCGCTGTGGCTTTGACGTTCATCTCGTAGACACACTCGGGAGGCATATACTGAGCAGACATCAGAAGATAGTCTTTCTCGATTGCATCACCTCCACTGATCCACAAAAGTCAGTGCTGGAAGTCTCTCTTCCATTGCTCAGACGAAAGAAAGAGGCCAGACCAAAGTCTATCAAGTACACACGACCATTCCGATCGATCATAATCTGATTGAACGATCAGCCTGACTTCTCAAAATGCAACACCTCACGTTCTCTAATTTTACATCTCTATGGGCGACTCCTCTACTGTGACATGAGGAGAGGATGCTAGCCACAGAGGACATGATGGACAGGACCACAGACTCTGGAAGGGGGCAGAAGTCACGACCTTCCATCATTCCGAACAGATCGACGCCTTGGACCTTCTCAAAGATGAGACACTGCCATCCATCAGCTCTCATTGTATCTCTTCCGCACTCACTGTCGCGTCTTTCGTGGTGTAATGCCCCAACAGCGGTGCGATGCCGCGGATACCCTTCACCACCTCATTCGCCTTGATCTCATTATAGACACTGGGTCCATCATTGCGATGAGCCACTTTTTTGACGGCCACCCGCCTCTGTTTCTGAACGTCGTAAGCCTCGTAGACGACTGAGAAGGATCCATCCCCGAGGGGGGTCAGTAGAATGTGGCTCTCTTGTGCGTGCATGGTGTCGGTCTGATCGTGCTGACCCGAAGTCGGGCCCAATAAAATGCTCTCTCGGCGGGTAGGAAGGAGGAAGGTAACAGGCCAGCGCAACGGTCCCAAGCCCGATAATTCGACGAAAATCACGCTCAATGACGCGAAGGATCTGGACGTACAGCCTATCAGATCGGAATTCTCTATCTCACGTGAAGGAGAAGCATTAAGAATGGGACAGTTATGTCATTGGATCGAGCACGATATACGACTGTTACGGAACGATATACGAATAGGAAGAGAAGAGTTGGGAGATGGAGCATTTATTCTGTACAGCAGGGGGGTTACGGAGACCCGGAGACTTCTACGAACAGCAACGGGGTAGTCAACCTTCGCATTTTACTTGGTATATCTGTGCCTGTGCTTTCCTGTGATCGTATCGTCATATTGGGAAATCGACTTATATATCTGGCAAGTAATGGTCAAACACACGAGGGATTTCCACGGGAATAAAAGCATTAAATTGTTTGTCTCTCATCACAGATTCCGTCGTGGAAGGAGAGAAAAGAAGGCTCGTGTGCAGAAGTGAATGCGATGATAACAGTAGAGAGATGTGCAGCACGAGCACGTCGCTTGCTTCGATAGACAGATGATGACGATGCGAAATAGAGTTTGAATTGAAAAATGCATCAACTCTACAAACAGACAAGGGTGAATTTCTGTTCTTGGAAGTCCTGTTTGTGGTTAGTGATTCGGGACATCATCGCAGATCTGCCAAAGACAGATGAAGAAGATCGAGTTGTGGCTTTGGAGTATTTTCCTCGTCCTGATATGTTTCCTGTCAACTGGCATTCTGTACGGTAGGTCGGCTAGACGGATAGCGAGATGATTCGTATGCAGGATGGACACCCCTTCAAGTTTTGATAGAAGAAGAGGGCTTCTTCTCAGAGAGGTGTCCGCCTGATAGTGACAGAAATGAGGAACATCGATTATGCCCAGAGCAGGTGCGCCACCTTCCATTTTACCCTGACATCAACAGGTATCACTGTTGAATCTCGTCTTCACGGTCGGAGTGACGACAACCACCGTGGCAGGGCTGCCCATGGGCATGTTATTAGATTACTGGGACGAGAAGAAGACGTCCTTGACTGGGTGTGTCATTCTCGCTCTGGGTTGCACTACTTTCGCTGGCGCTTATTTCTCGAGTGAGATCTCTACATCAGACGAGTCGCTCACGTGATGTAGAGATCGGGTTGTTATTGTTCGTGGCTTATATACTCATGGGATTGGCCGTTCCCTGCATCTTCCTCTCTCTCATCCGCTCTACCAGGTGATCTCTGGAGATAATGCAACATCGTCTGACACCATGCAGATTCTTTCCCGCATCTGCAGGTCACATCCTCGTGGCCCTCTACAATTCTGCGTTCGACGCCAGTATCCTTGTCTTCGCATTATTCAAGGTGAAGACATTCACATCATCACTCAGCTGATTTCGAATCAGGTGGTGGTCGATCACACGAGCGTCAAATTGGGGACTCTGTTTCTCATCTATAATATCGTGCCACTCGTCATCGCCATCAGCATTCCCTTCTGGCCCAACAAGGTGCAAGAGAAGGAAGAGGAGGAGATGAAGAACATCAGAAAGTCACAAGAGATGTTGGTGAAAGGCTCGTGGGCTGCCGCGTGGAAACAGGTGACCGCGAGGGTAACTCCACGTCTGACTGTTTTCAGATGAAATCTCCCGTGTACATCGGTCTGGTGCTGTACAACTGTGTGAACATGACGTGGCTGAACACTTACCTGGGAACGACGGAAGTACAATGGGTCGGTAAATTGGGAGAAGAAGAAGGTAATCCATCGTCATCATCGTACCTGATCATCATCGAACCTCATCTGATCGTGATCGCAGGACTCCGCCTCGCTGAAGTCTTCGGGTTCATCCTTCCATTGGGTTTCCTAGTCGGCCCTGTCGTCGGCGTCACACTCAAATACCTGCCCTCCTACCGTGGATTCTTCGCACTGACTCTCCTGCTCACCATCAACGCTATCATCCAATTCATTCCACACTTGGGAGTCCAAGTGTTCAATTTCTGTCTGTTTGCCATCCTGAGGGCTTATTACTACGCTCTCATCGCAGACTTTACGATCGAAAAGTGAGTCTTCACTCTTCATTATCATCGTTCATCAACATCATCGACACGCATCTGACTCTTTGTGTGCAGATTCGGCTTCGAATCGTTTGGAAAGTTATTCGGGTTGCTACAATTCATTGTCGGTCTCGTGGGGATATCACAGTCGTTGTTCGTCTCTCTCACCGTCACTGTCTTTGAAGGCAATTGGCTTCCACTCAACACGTTTCAACTGGTGACACAGATACTGACGCTGGGTTATCCGCTGTACTTGTATCTGAAGGAGAAGAAAGAGAAGACGATTTACGCAGTTTTACAAGAGGATCGATAAAGAAACGAAGGCAGCGTCCTGTTTTACTACTGATCGAAGAAGGGATTCGGATAAGATAATATGAGGTGGTTTTTAGATAATTCTATGAGAAAGTGCATCGATCAGGCACCAAGGTTTCGTGGTGTAGTTGGTTATCACGCATGCTTCACACGCATGAGGTCCCCGGTTCGATCCCGGGCGGAACCATCATTTTTTACAAATCCAAGCTATTGTTATATATATATAATAGTGCAGTATAATTTTTTCTGAGTGTGGCCATTCCTTTCCTCTCTCTTACCTTGAGCTTTCTGTTGAAGACATTCTTGACCGCGGTCCAACAAACGTGGTTGAGTATTTGGAAATCAAAATAAATACCTTTTATCCTGAGGATAATTATACATGAAAACAGATTATCAAAATGGTTCCGCCCGGGATCGAACCGGGGACCTCATGCGTGTGAAGCATGCGTGATAACCAACTACACCACGAAACCTTGGTATTGCGACTTTTGTTTAACCAGCGGTGGAGGTGGTTTATTCCGCTTGCCTATATCTGTGACTACCCCTCGTGTGCCCAGCTTGTTGTCACAGGCCGATCTTGACGATGCAGCGTGAATGTAGCGTTGGTGCTAGTTTGGAAGTCATTCTGAAATGAAACGGTGTGATTTCGATTCTAATTATTGATTTATTGCTACAGAGGTCATGACATTCGACCGAGCTCTCTTGTTCTGGAACCATATCTGGATCTTTCTAACGCTCGTGCCCAGTTTCTGTGCCAGGATCTCCCTCTCTCTGTAATTTGGATAGGCAGTTCTCGTCCACACTCGATTCAATTCCGCTTGTTGTTGCTCGGTGAACTTTTGGAACCTCTTGCACTCTGTTCCAACGACATCAGGATCGCTTCGAGATGAGATGTCTCACCTGGTCGAGTGATTCGGAATTCTTCATCGTAGAAGAAGATCCTGCCTACGACGATGGGCTGATGGGCATCGTTGGATAATAGTAGTGAGACGTCCATGTAGTTCGTGTGTGGTGATATAATGATCCATTCCCTTCCTGTGCGGGCGTGCGGGTGTGCAAATCACAAGGTGGATCAGATTTCTTCGTATTTTGCTCGGCATAGGAACAGCGGTGGGCACGCATCGACTTATCGTCGATATTTCGCGGTTACGCCCCCACGTTGAGCCGTGTGACTGTGAACACCCTGCGTAACCTACTTACGTGCACGTTGGACTACTCTCTCGGTCTCTTGTCACCCTGACGGTCGTATCCACGGCAAGCTAATTACCGCACGACTTCGCGCCAAGAAGATTCGCTGGGGCGTACTACGAGACTTTATGTCGTTGTGGTTTCCACCTTTGTCACGTGACTCTTGAAGGATAAGGCGAAGAGGGCAGAGCCACACGAGGGACACACGTTCCTCTCTCCTTCCAGCCAAGGGAACTTGCCTTCTATACCTTTCTCGGCTTCTCCTTCCAGCATGAGGGACTCGCTGTTGCACGTGCAATTCCACACATCGGCCGTGTCGATGACGAGAAAGGTTCGACGGCAGCGGGTGAGAGAGTGGCCGTTGGGGCAGAGAAAGTTGTTGCTATCCGTGAGAGATACCTGTGATTGTGTTGGGGAGATGTGATGGAACGTAATGTGATGTGATGTGATGTGTATCATGTGATGTAAATGTGATGGGATGCGAGTATGATGCGCATGAGATGTGATGTGTATCGTGTGATGTGTGTGATGTGTGTGATCCGATGTCAAGATGTGCATGTGATGGAGGTGGTGAGGTGATCACAAACCTCTGCTTCACAATACGGACAGTGGTCACGCGGTGGAGGAACGGTGTCTGACGCGGTGAGGTCGTTACGATCTACACGTTTGTAGACGCTCGACGCCGCCTCCAGCATAGCGGAAGACATTTTTTTCCTTTCCTCTCTCAGTCCCTTACTTGTTTCATCGCCTCACTTGTTCTCTACGACCCAATCGGCCATGATCAAAAGTGATTGCTTCTCTCTCTCTCCTGTGAGGGTCACGTCAGACTACAACGAGCCGAATCGACTCACTCAGCTCCCCCTCGTGTTCGCGGCTCTTTGTTAAGCATTTGTAGACGTGCTGCCTGCGTAATTCGAATTCCATATCTTTTGTGGATTCACCAAGCCACTTGGACAAGTACGTAGCCAATCTCAGTGGACCACACCTCTTACCGTCTCCCTCTCTGTTGTACGTCAGAAGTGAAATCTCGAAGAAAACTCACCCTTCGTCGTTGTACAGCTGATGTAGAGTCTCGATCAGATCGAGTGTCCTCGATTTTCCCGCCTTTTCGCAAGCTTTCGTGATGTCGGATACGTCAACGTAATCGCGATAAGCTGACGACATCATCAGCTCGTGCATCGCGATCATCGTGATCATCGTCACGATCGGCATCACCTCCCGTCTGATCTTCTAACGTGCACTCGTATCCATCTAATGGATGGATATTGACGCGTGCATAAGGCTTCCTTCTCTCGTACATCGAATCTTTCTTCGTGGGCATTCTTCTACGCTCAGTTTTCGAGTCGAAATGGAGTGTTCACCTTTCGATGGACCAGATGAAGAGGTCGTTGTGGCTGAGGACGATGCCGAAGTATCCATCGGTTGATTTGCTGACGTTTCTTCTCTTCTTGATGTTTTCGTTGGATTCCTCATCGAAATCCCAGGAAAAGAGGTGACCTTCGTGTCATCATCAGCGTGATCGTCATCTCATGTTCATCATCTCATGTTCATCATGGTGATCGCGATCACCATCGTGATCGTCATCTCATGTGACAGAATACTATTCGAGCGTTGTAGATGCACGTCTCACCGTCTGAAGAGCAAGTGAAGAGTATCGGCTCGTCCTTCATCCAGCAGACCCCTTGCTACTCTTCAGTCCAGTGGCACAAACATTCGGTCCCACCAGTGATCGGACTCCCGTGGGCTACAGATCTCTTGTACATCTTCTCCGTAGAAAAAGAATAAATCCAAATCGAGCTCACTTTTGCGATGGCCAAGCAGCGGTGAGACTGTCTATCTTTAGAAGAGCCTGATTTCAGCCTCACCTGTGAATAGGCTAAAAGGTGAACGCTTCTCTTGTCTGGCTTGCACAGAGTCGATTTCAACTCCATGGTGTATACGGCATCACCCTCGTCGTATTCTAAACTCCATTTCTTCACACTTCAAACGTCAGTTGTCTCGTTGTAGATGATCGATATCACCTGCCGTCCGTGCAGCCGGTATACAAATGTAATTTCGAATTTTTCTCATCGTGACCTGCATCATCACGCAGCGACCACACCATGTGATTCGTCCAACTGTCGTGCGCTTCGAAGCAAGACACCATCTCGAATTCCCGCCTGAAATTTCATCAACTTTTCCCGGAAAAATGGGGCAAGATTCTCACTTGGAGGGATGGAAGACCCAGATGGACAGATCCGATCTACCACCGAGGGCGAGGTAAGAGACGAGGTGATCACTCGTTGGGCTCTTTACCATTGGAGACCACGCAACACCTTCGTAGCGTGAGAAGGGCACGATCGATTGAGACGGCACGAAAGAATGAGACGGCACAAAAATTTGAGACGCTGCACTCACACAGTGTCCCAGTGAGATCCACCCTCCTCGCGTACTCGTCCGGATCGGTCGTCTACAATGACATGAGATGTTTCAACGACACTTCACCTCTTCACCTCTTCGTCGTCCTCTTTGAAAGAGTTCTTCCTGTGGTGCTCCATCAATAGATCACCTAGATCTATAAATGGAACCCAAGAGCCTTGTGAAGGAGCGTGCACTGTCACTTGGTAGTTGTCTTGCAGTAAGACCAACAGCGATCTGTCATGCATGAGATGTCACATGGATGTTAGAGATCTTAGAGAGTTAAGAGACACACCCTCCATCAGTGGCACAACCGAGAGGAGAGAAGCAAGCCGATCGAAAGAAGTTGACGGAAGCACCCGTCTGTGGCATCTCTGAAGGGTACGGCGCCTCGACTGCAAATGACAATGTGAGATGATATGATGATGAGATTCAATCGAAAAGGATAAAATGGATGCGATAGCTATTCGGAGGATAAATTGGAATCATGATGTTGGGAAGTGATAACACCTTGACTGTATACAAATCGTTTCTCATCTGAACTGATCGGTTCTCTTGGATATCCGATCGAAGTGATTTCCTAGACTATCATCAATAGAACGCAGATGACACGTATCAACATACAAAGACGGTTGCCACTTGATTATTCAGAGTTACCAAGTCTTTTCCTTCTGAAGACACGATGGCGTTCGGATAGATAGGGGCCAAACCGATCTGATTGATTACACTGAGAATGATACACATTTGACCAGTAACAATCTCACACCTCTAAAGTATCGATCGTCCATACAGAAGGAGAAGGTAAACTCGATGATTCCAAGATTGGACGCTGAGCTAGCGGCACATCTGCCACAGGTAACTGTATGATGTGAGCCAAACCAAGACAAATACTGACACCTGAGCATAATTGATGACTATCTCTTCCTCCTCGTCATCACTCCCATCCATCATCTTGAGAACGTTGATCTGATCAGATTTGAAAATTGACCGCTTGTAGGCCGAGCTGTGACAATCCATCACGTGACACGAACACAACATCACCACACACAATGGTCGACGATCAATGCCTCGCCTGCAAAAATAATACAGCGACATATTCACCTGTCGGTTGTGATCACATTGTCTACTGCTCTTCGTGCGCAATGAAACTCGCCACCGGAGGTAAATGCAAGGTGAAGATAT
This sequence comes from Planoprotostelium fungivorum, assembly GCA_003024175.1. Lineage (NCBI taxonomy): Eukaryota > Evosea > Variosea > Cavosteliida > Cavosteliaceae > Planoprotostelium > Planoprotostelium fungivorum. The sequence continues at coordinate 181,528 of MDYQ01000004.1, read as the reverse complement.
TATGACCGCAATCTTCTATACTCTCAGAGGTCTATTCTGACATCTGTAGCAATGTGGTCAGATGTTCGCACAATTGAAGAAGAGGAACTAATGGGCTACAAGACATCCTTTTGTACAATGAACACGAACCATTTCGTACATTAGCAAATTCATTGCATCTTCTACATCGTACTTGACATCATCCAACTCACAGTCGCACGATCAAACGCCCACATGTTCTCAGAAGAGTTCGTATTAAGTAATCTTGCTCTATCTCTCTATAATACTCCAAGATAAACTTGTCTCTAGAACGTTCTGTGGTGTCTGAAGGCGGTGCGGCGTGCGAGATTTCACATGTTCCTGTCTCTCTACGTAAGGTATCCATAACGTTTTCTTTATGAAAAGGGCAGAGAATCGCAGGAACCAATAGAGGGCACACGATGGACACAACAATTCGACCCAGAAAGAAGTGAGAGATTCCGTCCATCTTTCTCTGTCACCACTCACCACCATCAGTTCGTTCGGGCTGATCGACAATCATGCAAGTCCGTCCGATTATCTGCATCCTCCGTGTGAAAGAGCAGAGGTCCTCTCTCGAATGAGTGCCGCTGCTCGTGGCGTGGGGACACGAGGTCAGTTCTACAGCAGCATTGAAGACCCGTTCAATCAACCTCTGTCCGGCACCTTCTATACCGTCCGACTCAGCAGTGGGCAACGTCTGTCAGAACCCTCTCTGTAATGCAATCCATGTATCATCTGCATCTTTTATTCGTCTTCCATCCGCAGATGGGCATCATCCACAGACATCAGAAGGTATCGGCCTGAAGAAGATAATCCGTATAAAAATCAGCGGCTGCTTCTGTCGGGTTGTCGATGTTGGACAGCTCATCGACGTAATCCTGATAGAACTTGGCCTGTGCCTCTTCGTTCGTGTCGTCTCGCAGGGGGGGCAGTCCATCCACTACAACGTTGTAGAAGGTCAACTGTAAGTGTCAGAATATTCCATTTCAAATCGAGCCACCTCTGGGGCCGTGGGAGGGCTGGTGACGACAGAAAGTTCCAAATAACTTTCAAAGACTTTTCTCCGATCTTTCTCCTCCTTCGTCTCTTCCACGGCGATCTCCTTCTCACCCTTCAGTCCCAAAAGAAATGAATAAAATAGAATAAATCACCTGAGTCGCCCGCTTCTTCGAAGGTACGACGGAAGTCTTCTTCTTGCCGAGCTTCCCGTTCGAATTCTGACGGCTGATGATGTCATTCCACGTCACCACCTATGTCGGTCACCTGGGTGGTCCGTCGTTGTAGTAAGAGTCACTGTGTGCAGTAGAAGAGGGGGGATAGATGCGATAGACGTAAGGCCATTTGAAGGGAAGGTTCAGCGTGACGTCGAATGACGTCATCTTCTCCGCGGGATAATATTCCGCGAAAAATCGATCGATGGCGTCTACAACCTGCCACTTGATCAATCTACAACGAGACTGAACTCTCGACTTACGTCTTTGACCTTGATGGATTTGACGGAGATGTCTTGATCGAAGGATTGTAGAGGTGCCTCCCACCATTTCGTGTTGCTGATTTACGTCAATCTACAACGTTGTAGATGGAAGGCTCACCTGAGCAGCATGTCCTCTTTACGATTCGTCTGGTGATGCAGGTGATAATCTGACTCTAGATCCCACAGCGACATCTACGCCCGTCAATCTTACGTACGACATCACGACCGTCGAGTGCGACGTCATGACTCGGCGATGAGATGTCATGAGTGAGATACGTACGGGCTGGTGGTAAGGTACAAAGTGGCCTAAAAATAGATTGATCGCGTGTTGTTTCTCAGCGTCAGTGAAGGAGTTACTGTAATACCTCTTCACCGTAGTAAGGAGATCTCTACTCGATGTCATTACGATATCTCAGTATGACATCACGTATGACATCGTACTATATCCAGTGTGACGTCACGTACGATATCACGTGTGATATCTTACCTCGAGTGGGTGACGATGTTTCCCGCCCTGTATGTCTTGATGGTGTTGACTAATTCTGACCCAGCGTATTGTAGAGCCAAGTGGTTACCGTGAGATTCATACATACCGATCAGAAGCTCTACAATGTCACTGTCCAAATCCAAGTGAACATCCTCCGTGATGCCCAGAGCGTACAACTGTACAGTTGTGAGGGAGATTTCGAGGAGATTTCGATGTTTCGAAGAGTATTTTGGCGGGAAAATGGAGTACCTGATGGCCCAGGGCGGCTTTTCCGATGCAAAATTGTCCGGTATTGGTTCGATCTAAACTGTCGACGCAATTCATTCGAACTACACCTGTGTAGTGGCTCAGATTCCACCGAAATTTCATTCTCACCCCTCTGCACCCATTCGGTCGTGTACGGTTTACTCCCGCTGTACCGTGTCTCAATTTTACCGTACAGTTTTGGCGGGAAAATGGATGTCTCTCACCTTTGGGACTCACGCCTGACCGTTCTGTACAATTTCTTCCCACTGTGATAAAATCCCGTCATAGCGATCGTCTCCTGGGCTATCTTCTCCATCTCCTCCATCATCCCCGCCTTCAATCTACAACGAGTCAATCTTTTGTCACCGTGAAATTTCGAGTTACGTCTTGTGACATCTCCTGATGTCGAAGGCGATGTGGGTGATCTGCTTGTCTTCGGGCAGGAGTGTGTTGAGGAAATCAATCGCATCAGCCCATTCGTTGCCCAATATCGTCTCTCTCGGTTGCTTCTCTTCTTGCTTTCACTTCTCGTCAGAATTTTTGGCGGGAAAACAAAATTCACCTTGACGATGTTGAGTACGACGACCTTGTGACCGTACCGACGGAAAAGGCGGGAAAAGTGAAGGATGGTGCTGGCGTAGAAGGGATCCCTCTTCTGAACTGTATGACGTCACGATACGTCATCACGCGATGAGTACGCACTGATGACTGGAGGCTTGGGAGCTAAGTTACTATTGTCCTGACTCCAATAGAGGGGGATGGATCCTCTGACCTTCGCTCGCGTCAGAATTACAGTGATGCGGGGGATCTCAGAGATGCGAATCGCATCGCGCGGTTCGATTTTGGCGGGAAGATATTTGAGACTCGCCTGTACAAAAGAAGAAAAGTGGGAGGTGGATTCGTTCTTCCTCGTCTTTTTCGATTGGGACAATAAATCCGAATAATTGAACATGGGTGACTGGTTGTAGACGACGATCTGCTCCGACTCCACGTCGTTGGCCACGTAACCTGTCGATCGATGAATTGTGAGGTGATTCCATCTACAACGAGCCACCTTCTTCGTTGATTCCTCTCTTGAGGAATCGGGTGCCGGCGAATTGACGCGAGCGGCGAGCGATGAGAATCAAATCGATCGTCTTTCCGTAAATAGATATCGCTACGACACATCAGCCATCTCTTCATGATATCGTACTATTTCATCCTTCCATCTCATCGTTGGAGCAGAATGCATCAGATGTCGATGTATCTATATACAGATGTGTAAAATCACCCGATTGGGAGTAGAAACCGTGGATGATGGGCAGCAACCACACCGAGCCACCGTTCTTGGCGCTCAACTTCCTCAACCTCTTCAAGAGATAAAAGTTCCAGACGTACTTGGGATCATACTTGTTCCCCGACGTCGTGTGATGATTCATCATGCTGTACTGGAGGGTACGCGTGAGATCGTACGTGTAACTGAAGTAGAAATCCTTCTTGAGGTCCAGACCAAAGAAGAGGTTGCGATATTTGACCTCATCGAAAGCCTCGTTCGAAGTAGAGGTGGTGGGCTTCACGGATGGAATGTAGATCTGAGTCGTATCTTCTATGCCGTAGATGAAATGCCCGGAGATCTCTCCAACCTACAGGGTACGTAAGAGGGGGAGGGGAAGACGGTTTCTCACTTTTCTTCGTCCGGTGATGAGCACCATGAAGTAGCCCTGTAAGAAACGTACGAAACCTGTTTCGAATGAGATGAAGGGAGATGGGAAGGGGATGAGTTGGAAGATGATGGATGAATGTGATATGCATGTGTGAGATGAGTGGCACACCGATGAGACCGAACGCCACGCAGGTCTTCTTGATTCCACCGGTCGATTTGTTTCCCTCCCCGTACATGTGCAATAGTTGTTCCAGTTCACTCTGTGCATGGTGAGATGTGGTTTGACGAGAAGCAAGTTGAAGAAGATACCTGTGTGTATAAAGATGGGTCTTCGACCAATCGAAGTTGTGTGGCATACGTCCGATCGATCTGTAAGACTCTGAATCGATCTTTGAAACAGTTGAAACCAACGAGAAGGAATCTCTGGTTACGATTAGAAATGAATGGAAAGTGATGATGTGAATCACCGTCTTGGTCTCGTAGACATTGATCTGAAACAGATAATCATGAGGGAAGGGAACAAATTCGCCCCTAGGTTCATCCTAAATAGAATCGTCAGATCGCGAGCTGATTTACGAGTTCGACAACAGTTGCAGAAAATCGATGATGAGTGCATCACCTCCGTGGCAGGTATTCCCTCTGATTTGAGCCGAAGAGGGTCGTCTGCTTTCAGAAACGATACATCCTTTCCATCTCCATCGACAAACATCTCCAGATGGTGATGTGATGTCCTCAACCGTCGGAAATGCGTTGTAGATGATGGCATCGAAAAAATTCACATTTCACTTCTTTTATTCGTTCTCAGGCGTATGGAAATGGTTCAACAACCGAAGGTATTCTTCGTTCAATTGGATCACCTTCTGATTATAGAAGTGAGCCAGCCTCAGAGCTTCTTTCAGCTCCAAGGAGAGGACTGACACTACATGATCGTGAGTGGTCATTCGGTCATCGATGTCGTCTCACGCGCTCTGTGTTGATCAGACCTTGTTGGGTGTATAATCGATACAGGATGGTATCCGTTGTTCCTGTGCTGCATGAACGGATCGTTGACGAAGACTTCAGGGAACATGTGCATCGGTCGATCAGGAACGGTGGGCGATGTGTTTATGATGGGTGATACCACGTGGTTCATGATTGGAGGGGAGGGCGTTAATTTTTGCCTCTCTTCAGGATGTGGATGGAAGAAGAGTCCCTCGATCGTGTCAACATGATCCTGTCATCCTGATACTCACGAGACTTGAAGGGGGTGGGGCCACCGGTGGCACTGCTTTGGCTGGTAATTTACCATCTATCAGGTTGCGAGCTACCATCGTCACGATGAGTCGAAAGTCGCAGTCGGGGAGGATCTTCAGTTCAGACAAACGTATGACGGTCGTCGATGAGTTGGTCTTCGCGTATTCTACAATACACCACTCTGACTCTGGATTCAGGAAAGAGACCTTCCTCAGTTTTAGAACATATGATCGCAATGTATGTTCCACTCACTTGCCTTTTGAATTTTTCTCCTTTGAACGTTGCGTAGTGGTACCTCCTCCATAACGTTCCGCCTACCATCACGGCTCCTCTACTGGGCTTCCATACTAAACCGTCTGTCTCTCCTGATGGCAGAAACCTCCCACGGTATAAAAAGCACACAGGCTGAAAGTCTTCCACGGTATCACTCTCTCCTGTATGAGATCAGTTGTTGGCGTGTTTCCTGTTAGCTCACGATAGATGAGAATTCGAGAGGTCGAGTAAGAGTTTGAAGGAGGCACACGGGATTGAACATCGTGTAAGATGGTCTCCACCAACAAATTCCACTCTTTGACCTCCCACTCTATGTCGCCTCCCTGCAATAGGAGTTCGTATTTAGAGGTGAGCTGCTGCATCTGAAGGATGCCGCGGAAGCATCTACTCGATGATGCTGGTCTCGTAGGTGCGCAAATAGAATGGTTTTTGTCTGCTAGTAGCGTGACCCGCTTGTGTTCCTAACTTGCGTCGGTTGAGAAGAAAGTTCGAAGCGGCAGCCGTAACGAAAGGGCCCCGTTTGGCAGGATGTCTCACTTTAAGATGATAGATTTACCGTATATGAGACGGTCACTGGATCACATGTGGATGTTCCACAGAGGCATATGAGGAAGTTGTGAGGATTGCCAGTGCTCCTGATACGGGAAAGTAAAGGTACTGAGATGCGATATTCCTATCCGCCCACACAAAAAAATGTGTCATACTCCAGTCTATAAAGCTCAGTGCAAGTTCTGTCATATTCTCTTTACGTTCACCCTGAAGAGTTGCGAAACTTTGTTTTGATGAGGTGCCGTAGGGGAGTGCACATCAAGAGCTCATCTAAGAGAACAGGAAGATGGAAATCGATGTGCCCGATACAGAATTAAATTATACCTTAACGCTGATCGAGGTTCTGTTCGGTACCCGTGCTCATCCATATTCGGTTAGCCTTCAGGACACCGCAGAGGAGGATGTAAAAGTAATAGGGTGAACAACAAGACGTTGTCCTTGCGGCAGTCGACGTGATCAAAATGTGTCGACCGGAGTACAACACTGCTCGAAGGAGTTCTAAAGGTCCGTGCGAAACCCCGACTCCGCTAACCCCCCTGCAACCTCTTTTCACCGGAGAATGCGTCAGGATTCAGTAAGCTCCACACGTTGGACGTCCATTGTTTGACACAATTTTGGGCAGCTCCGGAGATTTCACCTCTATCCTCCAGTGACGGGAGGCAATCGGGAGATTCCTGCGTATTCCCTTCGCGTAACGCAAATCAGGGGTAAACGGTCATTTTAAGATTGTCGACTCACCCTCACCATGCCTCTCCTCAGCTTCAACTTGTACAAGAGCATCGTGTCTCAGCAAAAGACTATCTGTAAGGAGGAGACGACGACCGTTGCCAATGGAAAGAGGAAGATCGCCGTCGAGGCACTCAGGAGACACACGAAGAGAGTCAGAGAGATGATGATACCTACCGCACCGATATCGGATGTCGGTCTTCAGCTGTCTGCTTTGGAGACGATAGCCATTCAGAACTTGGTCTGCTTGGAGAATGAGGTCGAATGATCAAAGATGGAACATGGATGAAACACCGACATCTCAGCAACGACGCTGATGGAGACTCGAAGGAGAGGAGGAACAAAGAAAGACACGACCTGATGGTTCATCATTGACATAAAAGAATTCGATTTATTTGTAACGGCTCTTACTACTACTTCTCTTCTCATTCTGACACCAAGGTTCATCCGGAAAAACTGGATGGAATTTCTCCGTTTCGTGTTCCCTCACCAAGATATCCACAACATCTAACACGCAACATCACACGATCACGTCTTACGAAACCACGATACACTTGACAAGATGACAACTGAACATATCAAGAGAGAGAGGGTCGAGAAGCCCGTCGTTGTTCACCATCACATCCAAAAGGTGAGCATAGTTGAGAGGTGGTCTAATGGTTGACGAGAGGCAGTTAGAGAAGGAGGAGATTCAGCCTATCATTCATCGAGAGAGAGAACAGAAGGAGGTCAGTCAGGTCCTGTGACTCTTTCAATCTGACTCTGTCCATCAGATCATACAGATCACTGCACCTCTGAAGGAAACCGAAGTGAAGCCAACCACTGTCACTCAAGTTCGACTCCCAGCTGAACACAGACCCACCATCGTCCAATTAGCGTCAGTGTGACCATCTCTCCATCAGATATTCACCTCAAACAGAGAGCCCTTACCTTCTCTTGAAGTAGTACCCACGACTATCATCGAAGGAGCCAGACACTCAGAGGAAGTTCTCCCTTCCATTGTCCACGAGACCATAAAGAAGTCCGTCATCCAACAAGTCACGAAGGTGATATACACAGCCTGTGGCAACCTCTAATCCATATAGGTCCTCCACAAAGACGTTGTCCAACCCACTCTCATCCAGAGGACCCAACCCATCTTTGAGAGGGTCGTAGAGGCACCTATCTACAAGACAATCGAGTTACCCACAGAAGAACTCGGTTTCATCAGGTAATGATCATCTTCCGTCTCTTTCCATACGTGATGTATTTTATTCATGAGAGAGCAGCCACCTACCTGGAGGTATGGATATGACTTCCTTCGAAGGAGAAGCAGCTGTTGTCTTCCCTGGAATGGCACACGAGAACTTTAGAGATGAAAAGTTGGTGATCGAAAAGATGATCCAGACGTATCGAGGAGTCCGTGTACCTCCGTCTGTCGTTCAATCTAATTGATAAAGTCAAAGTGCATCTGCATCTCTATAGAACCTCATGATGTATCGTGTGTGGCTGTGTAAACTGGAAAAAATCTGAATAAAAGAATGAAATAGGCGAATGGAAAGGGAGCGATCACAGGCGATCGGTGATGATGACATCGAACCGTTTATCACCCTATCTGAAGAATCTACGGATCTGTATGCCGTCAGTTACGTGGAGAGGATCAGTTGTCCAGATCCTTTGGAGTTCTATCGATCGTATGTCTCGCAGAATCGACCCGTGATCATCACAGGTGATTCTGTTACGATTGTGAAAGGATCCTGTAAATAGAGGATCAGATGCCATATCACATTGGCCAGCCCTGTACCGTTGGACAAACGATTATCTTCGAGAGAGAATGGGTTCTGAACCAGTCACTGTCGATGTGATCCCACTAATTACAAAGATGTACTCATGTGATGATAGGTGACACCCAATGGTTATGGAGATGCCGTCGTGGACGACAAATACTTTGTCAAACCTCAAGAGATCAATGTAACCTTTGGTGAATTCCTCGATCTTCACGAGAAGAGAGGAGGAGGAGAAGATGAAGCCATCTACTACGTTCAACATCAGGTGAATCAGTCACGTGTCGAGCGATAGAGGTGACGAGAATATCAGAACGGAAACTTTCAGTCTGAGTTCCAGCGTCTCTCTGATGACATCGATGATGAGTTAGAATGGGCCAGTCAAGCTTTCGGGGCATCACCCGACGTAGGTGATCAACTCCATCGCGTGCATCATCTTCCATCGCACACCTCCATCACTCATCGACGTGATGCAAATTTCAGTCAACTTTTGGATGGGAGAGGATCGGTCGGTGTCATCTCTTCACAAAGACTTTTACGAGAACATCTATGCGGTCGTCAAGGGAACGAAGACGTTCACTCTGTTGCCACCGACGTGAGAGATGATGTTTCATGATGAAGACTCGTGCATGTCTAAACTTCTGAAGGGACCTGCCCTTTCTTTACGTAGATCGATTCATTGGGGCCAGATATTCCCGCGAAGATTCTGGGAAATTTCGAATCAAGGAGGACGAGCCGAGGGAAGAGATCCCGTGGGTGAGCTTCCCGCCAAAATCGAAGATTCGAAATTCAAATTCAGCAGATTCCAGTCGACCCGGACTCTGCAGACCTCGAAGCGTATCCATTGTTCAGAGTGACCACGTGATCGCATGACTTTTTCTCATGTTGGACAGTACGCACACCCCGTTCAATGCGAAGTGAAAGAAGGAGAAGTTCTATACCTTCCCTCCCTGTGGTTTCACAAGGTGAGACGGAGACATCATGTAGACGAGATCACATGTGACGATGACAGGTGGCACAGAGAGGAGACGAAACGGGAAGGACGATTGCCATCAACTACTGTGATGGAGATGAATGAGATGAGATCTGATGTGATGATGCAGGGTACAACATGCAGTTCTCGGGCAACTGGTGTTATTACAGATTCATGGAGAAGTCGATAGAGAAGGCGAAAGAGAGAGGCTATGCCACTCGAGGGAGGAAATAAAAGCACATGAATTGCACGATGTCACATCATCGACGACACCATCTCTCGTCTATAGAGCTCTCTCTTCCATTCTATACTCTTTATCATTGTTTCATGTCGAAGAGGAGGAATTCTGCGTCTTCTTCGCCCGTAGACGTGATGGTGATGGTGTCCGTGTTGGTGATGAAGAGTCCATCTCCAGATGAGAGGTCTTGGCCGTTGACGTTGATCTTTGAGCCACCATCGTGCATGGCGAGATGGATGTATCCTTGTCTTCCACTCGGGAAGCTGTGAAGAATGAGAAGGTGATGTCGCAGTCGGACTCACTTGTGATGGACGGTCTGTGACTTGGACAAGATGGACGCGAAGACGTGCATGTCTTGATTGATGGTGATGGTGTCTGGGTACTGTGTTGCTTGTGCCTGATTGTCTGCATTAGAAGATGAATGTTACGTGAAGATCGTCTCACCTTGGGTGTCAATATTCTCAATAGCTGTCCTCTCTTCTTCTCTTCGGAGAAGGTTTTCATCTGATACTCAGGCTTCAAATTCTTCTGATCGGGCTGGACCCAGATCTGAAGGAAGTAGAGGGGGAGTTTTGGATCATGATTGTATTCGCTGTGACTGATACCGGCGCCAGCACTCGTGAATTGGACATCACCTCTTTTGAGAATCTATAGTGGGCTCGTCAGTGATCAGGTTTCCTCCAATACGATATCACCTCTCTGTTTCCCATTCCATCTCTGTGCTCGATGGTCCCAGCTAAGACATAAGAGAATATCTCAAAGTTTTTGTGTGGATGGGTTCCAAAACCTTTGCCCCCACTCACTCTGTCTTCGTTGATGACTCTGAGAGTTCCAAATTGATCGTATTTCGAGTCGTAATACATAGCGAAGGAGAATGTGTGATAAGAGTTCAGCCATCCTAAACATCCATCAATACACCACATCGAATCGGCTATCTAAATGTCTCACCATGATCGGCGTGTCCACGCTCGGAAGATCTTCTTACAGTTAATTTAGACATGTTGTTCGGTTGTTCGCTTTTGTGCTCGTTGAATTATGTTGTGCTCTTTCCATTGTTGATGATGTTCTGAAGCTTCCGCACGGGAACTTTTTATTCCGGCAGCAACTTCGAAAGCTTCTCCCTCTTCCACCCGTCTGTGTTCTGATGGTATCTGAATTCACTTCACTGACGTCTGTGCCTCTGTGACTCACAGCCCACGTCTAACCACAGCATCATACCGTTGCATGAAATACAGAATGCAGAATTTCATCGTTATTTCTGTTCCAATTCAGTCTCCTTGTTCACTTTGTGATTCAGACCGATGGGAGCCTGTGATGACACAACATGGCGAGGACGAGCGTGTGTGAGATACAGCGATCATCTCGAATGACAACAACAGAGGAGATGTCTATCGCGATTCGATTTATATACAGGTTATTTACATCAAAATCTCGACTCCAGCTCTCTTCTTTGGGTCCACCCACAAAAGTCTCGTCAACCTCTCTCTCATGTCTTCCGATACCCTCCCCGACTCAGGTACGTGCACGTGTTGCTCGTAGAGGAGTATGTCTTCCAGATCGCCGATGCTGTATGGGAATGCACCGTACAGAAGGGCGAAGGCAGTCACGCCCAGTGACCATGCGTCCAAAGACGTGGCGTTCACAGGTCCAGAGCGAAGGATCTCGGGTGCTGAGTATTCTGCACTTCCACAGATATCTGATGTCGGATTCTCCAAGCCATTGGAGTTGGTGTGAAGGAAAGACACGAGACCAAAGTCGATGAGAAAAGCATTGTCTTCTTCGTCGAGCATGATCTGTATAGAGGATGAGAACGTGTGGGGGGTGTGAGAGCGGGAGACTTACGTTCTCGAGTTTGACGTCCCTGTGAGCGATTCCACGTCGATGACACTCTGCGAGAGCACCAGCGATGGTCGACATCATTTTTCGAACTCTTCTCTCGGGGAGAGGTGTGAACTTTCTGTGTTCTAAGACACTAAACATGTCCTTTCCATAGATCTTATCGAACAAGAGACACTAAAGCCAGTCAGCCATGGATGCGTCTTCCGATGGATCCCTCACCGTTGACTTTTCAAACTTCTGGTATCCTCTATATGGGCATACGCCTTGGACTCCACTCATCATCTGATTGGCTCTGATCTCATTCTGAACGCGTCGGTTACGAGGAGAATGATCGATCCTCTTCACGGCCATAACCTTCCCCGTTGCATCTCTGGCTTCGTAGACCACAGCGTTCGAACCTGATCCTAACACCGCTTCTAGGTGCATGTGTGCGTGTGGTGTAGTCATTGTGGTGCTCGTGCTTTTGATCTCCTGCTTGTCCTCCCCCTCTGGCAGGTTCACGTGAGGTGAGTACTCCTTATCGTTCGATAAGGAAAGAGCGGGTCCAGAAAATGCTCTGCAACCTGCCAGAGATCATACGAGATAAGCACAACCTCAGACATCTCGTAGGGGCACGACTCACTACGGGCAACCATCTGACGATCAAAACAGTCGGAACACGTTAGGAGTCACCGTTAACGCATTTTAATCACGGCTGGCTTTTATCGGTCTGACGCTTCACCGAGTTTTCGTTATCACCCCACGTACAGTATGGTACTTTCTCCTTCCATTCCCCCTTCTCCAGTCACATGGGGTTATCCGCGGCATGCGGGGGAGAAAGAGAAGCCAATTAGAACTGCCAAAAAGACTCAAGGACAGTCGAAGGCGTGAGCGTGCGGCGGAACGAGAGAATTCAGTGTTTCACAGATCGGGATCACGCGATGAAGCTGGGAGATGATGTCTAGTGGTTGGAAAGTCTTTGGATGAAAGAAGTCTGCGTCGCACAAATGGACGCGATGGAGTTCATGATCGCTGCAAAAGAAGAGGACATCCTCTCAGAGACACATCATTTTCGGCTCTTAGAGCCACTGAGAGCGCTACAGAGGAAGTCGTACGAGAGAGAGACGAGATACATTCAACCGAAGCCAGCCATCTGTGTCCACAAGGTGAGAGGGAGGTGTGGAACAGGAGGTAACAAGATGAAGGATTCTCGACTGTTTGGACGTTTAAAAAAGTGGTCAGTGTCATGTCGATTGGCGGACGAACAAGGGTCTCCGCTGTCTGCGATGGAGCAGGATCAACTGGCTGGGCTACATGGAAAGGAGTTTACGTTCGTGCCATGCATTCGAACACCACCCTTGCATTTTCTCGTGAGAAGTGTGGATTGTTATGGACGTCTAATGTCCATTTAGATCAAGTCTTCCATGCTGCATGCCAAGGTATGCCTCCGATTCGAGATCGATTACGAGTTGGACTCTGGAGAGAGAGGTAAAGAGACGGTACTATCCAACACATTTCACTTTGTTCGAGACAGAAGAGGTCCCAGCACCCGATTGTGATGGCGCCAGCATCCATCTGTACAGGTCTATTTCATTATGACTAGCTATAAAACGTGTATTTTCGATGTCGATATGGTGTATGTTGATTATCATTCGGTGACCATGATGCTGGTGTGTTGTGTTCCGTAAACCGTTTTTCCAAAAGGTTTTGGCGCTCGAGAAAAAATTGCGACAGAGACATCAGTAAGACCCTCTGAAGGCTAAACGTCGATAAGCAAACTATCCTTCTCTATCAAAGGTGATAATCACTTGCGATCATCCGTCTTTGAGGACGCAATCACATATGGAAAAAATGGCTCTGTCTGACGACCAAATGGTCTCTATAAAAATTCTAACGATGTTTTAACAGTGAATCAACGTCATTGGACTGTCTTGCCTGGTCCACCGGACCGAATTAGCCCAATGGACCCTGGAATGAGACACGTAGAGTTCGAGCACCGATACTACCATCCTTCGTATGCTCCAGACTGGCGAGCAATGCAACAGCAATTCCCATCTTCTCAGATGATCTATCCTCCAGCGTATCAACCCCCTCCAAAATATCCTCGACTCGAGCAGCCGTCGACCAAGGCTCCTTTAGAAGATGAAGATGCGGGTGATCACATTTTTCCATTCGTCCATCCTCAAACAACTCAGCTAACTTCGTGGATTTTGTAAAGGCAGCGGGTAACCAGATAGTGAGAGAGCCCACATCTTCTCCACCAGACGAGCCGATTCCTGCCGCTACGACCACCGATGAATCAGCCAAACCTGCGATCACTGAAGAAGAGGAAGATATAGACTCTGAACTTTCCAACACGTGCCTCGTTCTTCGGTACGTTCACCATCTCCATGTGAAATGCAACGTGATTGACATGATCCAATCAGAGCCCATCCCGTGTCTAAACCGTTGATCGAATTCTCCACAGCGAAACCTCAATTCTACACGACCGAACAACATCCTTATCGCTCCTTCTTTCGTCCCAAATCAAACGATGCAAGACTGGAGGTGATGATCATCATCCACACGTCCATCCTCCATCACATCGAGAGTCGAACCTCTCTCTTCTCGATGTCGCATGAGATTTCGATGGACGATGTGATGACGGATGCAGATCGATCTGATGGCATCGGTCGGGGTGAAGATCCTGCACGTCGAATTCTTTGAATTTCGAAATTCGAAAGGGGCGACCGGTATCTGCAGCTGGGCCGTTTCACCGAAATGTGACACCATATCTCTGTCTAATTTCATGGCGATGCGCGAGGTAAAACATTCTTCCGCAATTTTCCGGACTCGATTGACGTGTCAAAGGTGAAAGCACACGGTTACACGGGTCCCTTCTACATGCTGTTGCGGTGCACCCTGAGTACACCAGAGGGTACGCACGGTTACGTATTCCAGTCTCCTTCCTTTGATTATTGCTCGAGAAAGACGACCTTCTATCCACCCGACGATTCATTTCGGTAAGTCACGCGAAGGTTCACGGTAAGAGACGTGAAAATCTCACGTCACGTTAGATCGTGGTCCGCTGGAATCATGAGAGAAGAGAAGATCAGTATCATCGGTAGATGTGAGTCGATGTCATTTGTATCCGTCTACAACGTTGTAGATGAAATACAAGAGGGAGAGAGTGACGATACGATGGGAAGATTGGCGAAGGGTTGGTCAGGATTCCCCGAGAGTGAGTTTTATTCTGTTTTATTTCGTTTTAAAGACGAGTAGAGGGATCGCTGAAGAAGTTGTGTGCCGATTTCGTTCGCATCTACTTTGGAAGGAAGATCACTGAGAGGGCACAAGAGCTCACACATACATTGTGCTCTCCATCTACAACGCATATCCTCACATCCACTCTCATCGCTCAAGACAAGAGGTGAAATGTCACAGAAATTCCATCGTCAACTGTCTCCCAGGGTGTTGGCCGCTTGTGCTGCTCTCTGTATAGAAATGTCGAGGGACATATGCATGAATATCTTGGATTTTATTCTCTCGGTACCTACGGTCGATCTACAACCAGCCTTCTTATCGGCAGTCTGTCACAAGGATCTACAGATCGCAGCCAGGTGAGATAATTTTCCCGGAAACTTCTCACCGCGGTAGGCTCGTCGACTTCTTCCGCGTCGACATCGCATTCTGCGAGGACTTACCTTATTTCTGCGCCTCCTTCAACAACGACGCACCGATGGTGAAGCTGTTACTGGACAGAGGAAGCAACCCAAACGCCAGCATCTACTGGGCCATACAACTCAGCCAACAGAGAGATAGAAAAGAGGTGTGCCACGTCACGTGACGTCATCACTGATGTATTCAGAACCTGGTCGACTCGTACAGCACACAATCTGAAGGAGAAGAAGCGGAGGAGCCTATCCAGGTTGCCGAGAAACATACGGAGGAAATTCGTGGAGAACTCGTGGAGCCCTCTACCCTGTCTATACCCCCAAAGCCAACGACGGAGACGGTCAACGTGATAACCGCACACTTCCGCTTCTGTTCTGCACCCCTGCAGGTCCTACAGAGGGCATCTTACACCACGTGAGATTTCATCGACTTTTCGTGGGACGTAACGTGACGTAACGTCAGGTCCTCACGCCGTATCCACTTGGTCGACGGGAGCAAAGATGTCATCATCGGAAACCAATGTGAATGCAAGCTGAGGTTCCGCAAGGTGACGGTGGAAGTCGAGCTGCCCGACTGCATCGAAGGGAGCGAGAATCTCGAGTTCTTCCCCGAAGAGAGACAGTTCACTCTGCCCCCTCTCATCTTCATGGTGATCATCACGATCATCACTCTTCAGAATCATCATCATTATCATCACATCACCATCGCATGAGACTCATTCGATCGACAGACGAAGAAGGACAGACTCACCGGTAACTCCCCCGTGGTCATCTACTTTCACATCACCGGTGAAGCCATCGACCCATCTGGCAGCCGCGTCTGCGTCAAGCAGACCCTCCACTCCGCTCCATTCATCGTCTGCAGCAATCCGAATCGCAGACGAAAGACAAAGACCATAAGAAAGAACTGGGAGGTGAGAGACAAAGTCACCGACGCATGAGAAGAGGGAGGCTGACGACGGACAGATACCGATGAATCCGTGTCAAGGATGCCAAGAGGAGACGCAGAAGATGATCGCGAAACCTTCAGAGTGAAGGATTGTACATAATATGGACCGGATGTAAATAAAACGTTCAACGATTCTCACTGGATGATGTGACGATCATGATTCCAAGTAGAGCGAAAGATTCTGGGAGAATTGATCGTTTGTTCGTCGAGGGACAAAGGTTGAATCGACCGAGGTTAGAAGTTCGAGATGGCAATGGAGCCTCCACTTGGAACCGAACAAGCCAACACGGCTGACGGAGAAAAATCCATCTTAGAGGAGGCGATAAGTACTCTAGTATACTAACCAATTCGTATACGGATTGCGCAGTGCGGCTGTTGCCTGGCTATCATTTATAACTGGATGAAGATAGTGTGACATGCAGAGAGGTAAAGAGGGCGAAAAGAGTGAGAATTCCTCGGTATTTCTCAAAGGCGCATTTAAGGTGATCGAACTGCGCCTGCCACAAAACCCCAACGAAACATCATCAACGAGCATCGTCTCACCGTATCTCCTCTAAACGTACTACGCAAACGAAACCAACGAACATATAGAACATGATTCCGACTGGAGATCTCATTCAACTCGAATCACCTGTTATGAGCCACCACGCTCGCTCCGCAGAGAGAGATAATGTCTTTTCACCTTTGGTCCGCAATAGAACCCATATGAACCGATCGTGTTCATCTCCAGCACTTGCCAGACCCGGCGAGGAGGAGGATTATGCCAATGCACCCATCCGAGAGAGATCACCCTCTTTGGCCAATCCCTACGTTGATAGAAAGATCGAAGGTGCTCTCGGTAACACGAGAGATACGGGTAGCATAGCGGAACGCTTGGCACAGGTGGAGAGGAAAAGCATTGTGTTTCTTCGATGTTGATGGAAAGCAGTTGGACAAACAAGATTATAGAGGAGTGGAATTATACGAAGTCGAAACCGAGTTCGACATCTCTTTCACCGACAAACACGCACAAGCTGCCACAGGTCGTCTCTTGGTCACTTCAGAGGAGGTGATTTTGCATCTTCCTAGATGTACATCTCACATTTTACAGCTGCTCGTCTATAAGAACTCTTCCATCTTCAAATCCAGAAAGAACGTTCCCTATTTTACATTCAAGCTTAACAAGATCGCCATGCACCAGTATGCCGAAGATAATTGCCATGTGATGATCACATATGACTGGCCAAAGGGACAGGGACCGTCTAACCGAAAGGCACCTCTTCAGAACAACCTCGAGCTCGTCTCATTTCGAACGAAAGAGAGGGCAGATCGAGTCAAAATTGCCATGAAGGTTGCCATCCAAAAGAAGATGGATCGTAAGGCGCTGGAGAAGTCATCATCAACGCGAGGTTTTTAATAGAGGGTTGTGACTCTGTGTCTTCATGTTTCATCACGAACAGATGTGCGATGGATAGATGTGGAGGCGTGTATCATTCGACATCTCAATATGAATGCACGTCCAGAACAGAAGTAAGGTAAAGACTGAGATCCGCGAAGCACGTGAGACAGGGATGATTATGTGCATGATGTCTGTGATGATCGTTGAGTCCGTAGCCGTGGCGATCAGTCATTCGACTTGATAAATTCTGCCACTTTGTCCCACGAAAGAGGGCGTCTACCTCACATCACTGAGGCTGCGCGAAGACGAGGTCGACCTTTCCTCAGTGGCAATAGTACATAAACACAACGTGATGAAGTGGTGGTATGTGATCGTCCTAATTTTGCGAATTTTTGTGTGCGATTTTTGTGTCTCACATAGCGTACATCTGTTGTGATCAACGAGAGGATCTTTTCAGGTCATCGAAGCCTCGATTTCTGAAGTTCAGGGAAGACGGACGATGCTCTATTCGGAATGATTAATCCCCGCCGCACCGCCATAGAAGTGAGATCACGTAATATTCCTTCGAATAATCACTGAAGGAATGGATAGTGGTTCATTCATCTCAAAGAGGTTGTTGATGAAGGAGCTCACCATCATATCGACATATCATACCTGCCACAGATACACGAACTGTTGAATCTGATCGAAGAGGTGAAGATGATGTTCACATCTCGATCGAAATCACGTTCGTCGTCAGCTCTAACATCTGTAGGCGATTTGTTCGAATGGTCAAGACCAATTGGCCTATCGAGACCGTGATACGAGAGACAACGACGTCGTTTCTGTAGGGTCTTCTTCGCAAGAGACAACTTCCGTCTGTTCCTCCGATGATGAATCATCTGATGATCTTCATCGCGGGACCAACGAAGACCAACGTCTTCACGAAATTCCATCCGCGGTATGTTGTCTGTGCGTAACAACAGTGTCTGATCTGATCATCAGAATGGACATCATCACGTTGAGATGTCGAACACATCACCGAAACCCGAACACAGGGATATCCGTGCCACCCCCTTGGGACATCTCATCGGATTCTTAAAATTCTACCGTCGGCACATGCCTTCAACAGGAAGCTTCCCGCTGAAAGACATCGAAGCCACTCTAAAGGAAGAGGTGATCCTTCTCTCCATCATCATCATCCATCTTCTCTCGATCATCACCTCACCACTTCTCAGAACGTCTGGATCAAACCTTACCAAAATCTGATCAACAGCAACATGCGCATGATCCGCGTCTTAGATCAGCTCCCCGACATCATCGAGCGGCTCGAAGACGTCAGCCACTGCCGACAGATCACCGTCTCGTGGCTCGATCGCATCACCATCGTGCATCCCTCAACAAAGACGTTGCACCTCTTCTTCTCTTCTCTCAAAGAGAAACTGGAATCGTTGGACGGGGAGAAGAGATTGACGAAAGAGTGTGTGGAAATCATGTGGGGAGAGGTGGAGATGCTGGGCAGGATGGAAGAGAGAGAAGAGAAGGAGAGGGAAGAGAGGGAGAGAGAAGAGGAAGAGAAGAGAGAGAAGGAGTTGGAGAGGAAGAAGAGCGAAGAGAAGAAGAGGGAGGAGAAGAGGAAGGAAGAGATGAAGGAGAAGAACAGAGAAGAGAAGAGGAAGCAACAAGAGATGAAGGAGAAGAGAGAGAAGGAAGAGAGGAAGAGAAAGGAAGAGAGGAAGACGAAGGAAGAAGTGATGAAGGAAAAGAGAGAGAGGGAAGAGAACAAGAGGAAAGAGGAGGAGACGAGGGAGAAGAGAGAGAAGGAAGACAAGAGGAGAAAGGAAGGAGAGAAGACAGTTAGGAAAGAGAAAAAGAAGAGAGAGGATAGGAGGGAGGATCAGAGGCAGGAGAGGAAAGAGACAAAGGATGGTATGGAGAAGAAAGTAGAGAAGGAGAAGAAAGAGAAGGAGAAGAAAGTAGAGAAGGAGAAGAAAGAAAAGAAGGGAACAGAAGAGAAGAAACCAGAGGAGAGGAGAGAGATGAAGGAGAAGAACGGTAAGAGGAAAAAAGAGGAAGAGAAGGAGAGAGGAAGAGAAGAGAAGAAGAGGAGAATTGAAAAGGTGGGTCTTGACACCATCATGGAAGATGATGATTTTCAGAAACGAACGAGTATACCTCCCCTCTCAGAATCACAGTTACAGGCTATTCCACCGGATTGTGTGTATCATCATCACATTCCTGATCACATTCATCACATCAATCATCAGCATCGATCACCACGCCCATCATCCCAACCTCTCGCAGGTACACAAATGCGACACTTCCTCCTCTTCTTCAAATACTGCCGCAGTCACTTGAGTTCCAAAGTACCTTCACGCATCAGCACCGCCGAGATAGAAGCCGCCCTGAAGAGACAGGTGTGATCCTCACCTTCACCTCTCACTCACTCTCTTCAGAACATGTGGCGGCCAGACTTTCACTTCCTCCCGAATCGCATTCGCCTCGTCAATCTCTTTCATCAGGTCCCAGATATCGTGGAAAGATTAGAAGACATCGTTCACTTTGAAAAGATCACACCTCATTGGATGGAGAAGAAAATCTACGGACATCCTTCACCCCGGGTCATGCAGATCTTCTTGCATCTGTTGGGCGAAGCGGTACGTTCAGAAGAAGCGAGGAATATGGGAAAGAGTCTCGATTTGGACAACGTGTTTGAGGAAGCACACAGGGCGGCCAGGAGAGAAGGAGAATAGAATCGAGGGGAGCTGATGAGATGTACATAAAATGATCTGTGATATGGATTTTGCCTATCGTGAGGTCTCCATCACGGGATGATGACCACTTCCCACGTGCTAGATGGTTGAGGATTGACTTCGATTTGCAGCAAGAAGAGGTGGAAGAATGATGCTGACTGAAGCAGGCGTGCTGCAGGGAACATCCATGTATGATCGCTAGTACAGTTCTACCCTCCACTTTACTACCATGCAACGGCAGGATCAGGTGGATACAGACTCCACCGTTCGCGGAATTAGTCCGACGTGAAACACTGCGTGGAGTCTCGGTTGAAGCTCGTCGTCCACCACGATGCGCCGAGTGATTTCGAAGGTTTACGTCCACAGAGCGGGCAAACTTGTTCGCGCAGGGTCACAATTCATCCACAGCAGCACCCCCAACTCAGCATGTTACAGAGGATCATTTGATAGGAAGAGGATACAATTCTACCTTCGTGTTAAGGAACAGCGCAGACAGACACATTCATCTCTCATTCCAACAACAGCAGATAACGAATAAGGGAGGGTGAACGTCTTTTTTCAGCAGAATATGAGATTGAGGCTGCATCACATCTATTGCTCACCGATCGATTGGAAATAAGAGGATGGATCCATTGGTATCCACCCAGCCCTTGATCTATGTTGTCCCGTTCTCACCTTCGATCGGTCCCTTTTCCGGTGTGATCACGTCTCTGATCGCCGATTACTTCACCTCGATCATCACCCACTTTTTGCACTACGAGTGATTTTCCTCGTTGTTTGTGTTTCCAGACAATTATCTTACATTTTCGTATCTTTTGATTATTTGAACGGTGGACGAAAGTCAGCTTCAGTGCAATGCTGAATTCATCCTTGTAAGAGGCACCTTCGCAAGCTCCGGTGTTGACCCTCTCACCCGAGAGAAAAATTAATTTAGTCGGATGCCCTGGAGTACCCAGGGCTATCAGTCGACTAAACTGATAAGAACAGATACTACACTGTTTTCGAGTCAGAAATCCTGATGAGTGATGATGATGTGTTATGGTGAAGAGAAATCGCAACCGTACCTTGATCTAAGCTTTAAAAAGCCGAGAAGATGCTTCCTGAGGTGCCCGCAGAGTCAGGTGACCGTGAAGTTGATAGCGAAAAATTGTGGGTCTCCGAATAACAACCTCCGCCTTCCGAACGGCCCGGAGACACCTGCCGTAGCATTAGAAAGAGTTATAGACACTCTGAAAGGTCAGTGTGAGTACATGATCACCCATATAATCGAGATGATAAATGGATGTGGATCGAGGAAAAGAATGGATGTATATGAGTCAATGGATCTTACTAGTCGATTGGCATAGGTTGAGAGTCTCGAGAGGGAGGATCGATGGAAAATGGAAGAGCATTCTAGAAGGTAGGAAGGAGGATACATAGATAGATATACTCATACCCTATTGCTCGTGCCTTGATCTAAGACAAGTCGAGGCGGAAAGAGGAGGGTCCATGCGGTTGGGGCAGCGTTATCCGCGCGCCGGGGCCCTTTTTGAAAAATGAAAATTTTTTGCGCGCGCATTCTATACAATTAGACTTAAGAACAGACGATTTTCGTATATTTTGGCTGCGAAGGTGTCACTTGAACGAACTGTGGAACAACTCAGAGGGTTAGTGTAGGAAAGAACGCTAATCCACAACCAAACGAAGAACGATCTACCATCGCAGCGACTGAGATTTTGTATCTGCCTTTCGGAGTGATTCCACCAGCTATCACGACTTCCATTCGCTGCACAACAACTAAATATAGATCGCACCGCGTCGATAAACCATAGATGGGACAGAGGGTCTGCATGGGCTTTGGAGAAGGGCACGAAGCACTTCAGAGAAAAAATAATGCGAATAAACGCACAACTCGCTTCCGTGTCGGGAGAACGAGGGAAACACAAGTTTATCGCAGCATTGCACGAGCAACATCAAATGAAGGTCTTTGGTTCGCCATTGGCTGAACTCGTCAAGTACGATGGCAACAAGCATCCGCAACTGGATGGGGTACCACATTTCGTATATCAAGCAATACGGAGTCTCGTACTGAACGGTGATCATCGAAGCATTATCCCCAAAATTCACAAAACGAAGGTATGGGAGAAGAAGGAATCTTTCGTATATCAGCCGGCCAAGAGGTAACGATGTGATGGAGCTCGAATCGTTCGTTCTAACGTGAACCATTAGAGTGTTAATCAGATGAAAGCTCGATTGGATAACGGCGAGGAGGTGATTTCGCGATCGATCACGATCATCGGTTGAATCGGATGACAGATTGATTTCGTCGCTGAGAGGAAGGCCGCATACGATGTGGCCGCGATGCTGAAGTTATATCTCAGACAGTTACCCGAACCATTATTGATCTCTTCCAATTACGATCGTTGGCTGCTCGCTCACGGTCAGTACAGCCGCGATCTCACATACATCATCACACACTCTGATGATTCCATCGCCATCATTGATCTTCCATTAGAGATGTACGATGCCGAAAAGTTGAAGGAAATCCGATCATTGATTCAGACGCTTCCTCCAGCCAATCTCTCCCTCTTGAAGGCTCTCATCACTTTCCTCTATCGCGTATCCATCAACAGCAAAATCAACAAGGTGAGAATTCTCACAGAACATTCACATCCTTTTCCTCGAAACTTCCTCGATTTTTCTTCGAATTCTCACATTCTCAGATGGACCATGTGAATTTGGCCACGACAGTTGGTCCAAATCTACTATGGAGATCTGATGGTAAAATGGACCTCTCCGATGCACAGAACATCAACGACATCGTCAGCTTCATGATCCAGAACGCGGAAGACATTTTTCCGGTGATCGTCTCGTTGTAGATGGTCAATTCACTGAACGAACGCAGGAATGCTTCCGAGCTGATATCTCGGTGAGATATCACGGGGCGAGGAGACTGACGAGTTGTAGTGGGTCACTTGGTTTCAGAAATTACAATATTTCAAGAAATCGGTTCAACACATGATTCCTGGTTATCAACAGAAGGAAATATGGACGACAGACACTGCTGGAAACATCAGTGTCATCGATTCACAAGTGAGATCACATCGCATCATCTTCGTGATCACATCGTTTGACGATCATCATCATCATGATCACTGTATCACGAATATCCTCTTCCGTTGTAGATGGATGCTGATCGTACACAGACGTACCAATTGAATCAGACATTTTCTTCGGGTCAGGCGATCTTGTTGTGCATGAGCGACGTCAACAATGCAAATTCACCGACAGTTTGGACCGGTTCACCTTCGAACATCAAGGTATTCCTCGTCAATCTCTCATCACATCAGGATGCATCACGATCACGATGATCATCATGATCATCATCATCTCCTCTTCGATTGTCGATATCTTCAATCGATCGAAATGATTCACGATGATATTCAGGTGTGGAACCAAGAGAGCAAAGAGCTAGTGACAGAAATCAATTATCCATGTTTCTGTCTGACTGAAGTCGACGAAGAAGTGTGGGTGGGAGAAGACCACAAGATTCGCATCTTGGATCCCAGACAAGTGAAATTTCCACGTCGAACGATTCAGACTGACGTACGTACAGTACGTACAGCTGGCGGAGATACAGATGAAGGGGATGGTCAGAGACATGTGTCTGGATTACACGAACGAGCAGATCTGGTGCATTACGTCGAATCGAGAGTTAGAACTCACTGTGTGCTCCACGAAGGTGATGGAGAATCTATGGGAACATGACGTCATAGTGACGTCATCCAAAATAATGTACTGAACATCGAATAGACCAGAGAAGTGATAAAAAAGATTCAAGTGGAGGGGGGTAAGCCGGTGAATACATTGACGAGGTGTGACGTCACCACACGTCATCACGATGCTGATCGATCAGGTACAAGAGAGAAGTGTGGGCTGGAGGTGTAGATGGTGTCAGCATCTACAACCAGGTGAGACGCACACATCTTTCAACTTGAACCTGAAATGTCGAAGAAATTCGAGATGATCAGGAAATTGTCAGGCCACGAGGGAACCGTAAATTTCGTAGTCAATTTCGGAGATTACGTATGGACTTGTGGCTCAGACTGTACCCTCTGCATCTGGAACGATCAGGTGATCCACCGTCTACAACTGTGTAGATTGATGTCACGCAGAGTACGCAACCCCTCCACAGGATATCTGATTATCACGGCGACAAAGTGAGCAGCGTCACCTTCGTTCACGATGAGGAGAGACACTGCTGGAAGGCCTGGACGGGAGGCTTTGATAAGTCAGTCTGTGTCTTTGGTATCTCCATCAATTACGATTCAGAAGAAGTGAGTTGATTCAGTTGTAAAATGTTCATGTATACGAAACATTTCCACTATTTCACGGTTTGTATCCATACGATGGATTTCGTTGCATCAATTGAATCTGCAGTGATGTTACCGCGAGAGACGTGTAGATAGCTGACACTCTGACAGGAAGAACCAGAAGAAGACGAGAGCTCGAAGACACTGACGTGGAGGTCTCACAACATGTCCCCCTCTCCCCCCGTGTCCACCACGCTGAGAAGGAGAGACGGTGCAGACAAACCTCCCCCGCCTCTTCCAAGGAAGGCATTAGTTAGAACTGCCATGTCTTATGATTTGGGCGGAAGTGATGCGAGCTTGAGTACAATCAGGGCCAATTCAAAATCTCGAGAAAATCTCGCGGAAGATTCTCGCGAAAATTACGAGAATTCTCAAGAAAAGTTTGACGAAAATTCCGTGGAGAATTCAGAGCCGATTTCGATCAAGAAGTTTCAGTCGACGTCTGACCTTTCCAAGAATTCTCCAGTCTCTAACTCCCCTCCAGGAGGTACGTCATTTCATTTGAATGAAGCTGACGCGTTGTAGAAGCGCCGGCCTGGCTGAAGAGGCAGTTGGAATTGGACCAGTCCATAGGACCGAATCGGAATTCTGGATCTCCCATCACGGGCTCACCCCGAGTGGGAGCGAAGAATCGATGGAGGAGGTCTAAGAGAATGGCAACGGCCAACGAAGAGGCCAGGAGACAGAGACTGGGTCGACACCACGGAAAACATGAGACAAGTGAATAGATGTTTTGATCGAGGGGTGGAGAATGAAGGAAGATGAGGTGCATAGAGGACGCAGGATGTCGTGATGTGTTTGGAGGAAGATGTCATCTGTTGGCCATCTTCTGAACCTATTCGGCGAATGGCGATTGGATTTTCAGGTGGCGGCATTCGACAGGAGACAGCAGCCATCGCCTTCTTTCGATGAGAGGATACAAGGTCATCGTCTTTGGAGCTGGTGGAGTCGGTCGGTGAGGTCTCGGTGTGAAGAATGCTGACACTCCCAAAAGGCAAGAGTGCGATGGTAGTCAGGTATATCCGAGCAGTCTTCCTTTCACGATATGATCCCACCATCGAAGATCAGTATTCAAAGTATGTACAAATCACTGGAAGACAAATCACATTAGACATCCTAGGTGAGCTAAAAACACCCTCCGATGTATGAATTCCCACAGATACGGCTGGAACTGAACAGTTCACATCATTGAAAGACGTTTACATGAAGAGCGGGAAAGGTTTCGTCCTGGTCTATTCCGTCACGTCTGAATCATCTCTCGAAGAGATCAAAGCCGTTCACCGACAACTCCTTTTGGTGAAAGACGCCGACAACGTATGAAGTCATCGATCGCTAGACAATGCATTCTCATTCGAAGTCAGGTGCCCGCCGTTTTGTGCGGCAACAAATGTGATGCGACCGACATACGGGAAGTGTCACGAGATGATGGAGAGAAGTTGGCAAAGACATTGAACGTAAGCTTCTTCGAGTGCTCTGCGAAGACTGGACACGGCATCGATGAGTTGTTCTTGGACCTGGCCAAACAGCTCGACGACACCATCACACCAGAGACAGAAAAGAAGATGAAGAGAAGGAAAGATAAGTGTACTCTACTGTGAAGGAAAACCGACCAATGCATCGCCGATCGATAGACCTGGATTGTAAATATGGACCTACGAATATAAATCGAAAGAGAACGTCAGGTTCATCTTCCACACAGAGAGTCACGAGATCAACCACGTGGTGATGTCCCCACCAGCATCTGGGTCATCATCAGTGAAAATTGTTTCAAAGAATTTGAGCAGTGGCCCAAACGAATGTTCCACATCACATCACATTGACCAAGACCATGGACAAAGTGAATGAAGGCTTAAAGTATGTCAATCAGGCTTGCCAGTTGGATGCGTTGGGAATGAGTGACGACGCTCTTCCTCTATACAAACAATCGATTGATCTCTTTCGCCACGCATTGGGTGAACGACGCGAATATCGACAGACTTTGACCCTTCTAGACGATGATTTAGATGCAAATCTGAGGACAATAATGAAGTTGAAGATCAGCGAATATGAGTCGCGTGTGGATCAGATCGAGCGACAAACGAAGACATCCCAGAAACATTCAGAACAGAGCTTATTAGACGAAGTCGAAGGGGTAGAACATGATCCATCTTTCGCGTGTGTGACGTCTCAGATAACCTCGACTGAACCGGACTCAGAGACTTAGAAAACAGACTTCGTAAATTGAAAGAGAACGATCCTCCCGCTGCACAATCGACATCGAAGAAAGTCACCGAAGATGAACTTCACGATCGTCTTGAGAAGTTGATGGGTCGACCCACCATGTCAAGGAAGAAACAAGATCTGACGCAGATCATTGGTGTGGATGAGGTGAAATCCTCCATTGCATACATCGAACACTGAAGTGGCGTTCGATAGATGTCTGAAGAAGACCAAATACAGAGGATACTCCAACAGACGGCAGATGATGTGCACCTGGATGCATTGGATGGTGATGTAGTGACGTCATCAACAACATCACTCATCGTATAGAAGGTGAAAGACCCTCCGAAACGGTAGAAACGCCTTTCAGCGCGCCACCACGAAAGAGTAGACACAGCAGAAAAAAGAGAACGAGCAGTTCAGAAGATGATTCAGACTCTTGCAGCTCAGAGGAAGAGAGAAGACAAGGAAGGAAGAAAGGATCACAAAAGAAGAACGAGAGACGGAGAGGACACGATGATGATTACAACAGTGACGAAGGTGATGATGATGATTTAGAGGATGGAACGTGACGAAGAGAACAGGAATCGACAAAGATGAAGACTTCCAAGACAGACCGGGTGATGATGCCTTCACCAAGAGACAGAAGGCAGCCATGAGGCAGATGTACGCGAGAGAAGCAGAGATGAAGAGAAAAGCGTACGAGAAATGGACAAAGGGTCAATTCTAAACGAAAAACTTGTATTTCGATTCGATCATTGCATGATGTGATCCCTCCCTCAACACATCGTCGCTCCATTGTGAAAGGTTACGTGGCAGTGTAAGGGCGGCTCTTCAGGTATTCAGCGATTCTGGGTCGAGAAGCGATGCTTTCAAAATGCTTCTGGCAAAGAGGAAAGCCTTCCAGCTTTGCAGCTGGAATCAATATCTGCATGTTATAGAAGGTATTATACACGGCGATGTCGGCGAATGTGATGTCGTGTCCAACGAAATAGCTGCTGCCGTTCTTCTTGAGATGAGCTTCAAAGAAACCAAGCCATTTGGGCAGGACTTCAGAGATGAACTTCTCACGAAGAGTGTCCTGTGATAATGGATCAACGACGATGTGCTGAGAGATCACGGGAGGAGGATGATTGACTCACGTTACCGATGGTGGCACGAGAGTGTAGCCTGAGATCATTAGCTCCATCGAAGACCATGTCAGCCTCCGCGGCCTCTTTGTCGTTTTTTCCGTAAAGACCGTGCTGACGTGCAATGTGCCTCACGATCGCTCCACTCTGGGAGATGGAGAACCCATCAGGGTATTCAAGTAGTGGCACCTGATGCGATCAACGACGACAATCCATAATCATGATCCCCACCTGTCCGTATGGTAGTTTACCACTCGCCTTCAGATCGTCGATTGTGTCGACTCGATTGTCTGTCCATTCGATTCCAGACTCAACCAAAATGAGTCTAGGCATTTCCCCCAGACCTCTTCGAGCGAACTGCACATCATCAATGATACGAAACACAGCGGTCTTCTAAGAGCCTACGTATGTCAGTGTTGGTTTCTCCTGTGCCATGGTCTGTTCTGTGTCTCTGACTTCCAGTGTGTGATTGTTTCCTGTGACATCAGCTTTCGTCATCTTTCCGAACCCCCGCGGGAGCATTCCATTTCAAGTTGAAAGTTTGGGGCAATCAAATGTTCGAAAGCTGCTTGCTCTCATTTTCTGTGTTTGGTCTCAGTGCATTCTGTGATCTTCCCTTTTGTATCTGAATCAGTCGCGTCGCATAGCTACACGGACGCTCCCGTTCCTTCTCTTCCGTCTTCGTATCACGATTCCGTCTTGGATTCGTAGACGATGTACTCCGCCTCATGATGATACTTGTCGCCTGACTCTATCTGAGGCACGAGACACAACACAGTTAGCAATCTATATCTGTACTTCTAAATACTACGCATAGGCTGCGTGGAGGCATCGTGCTACATTTTCACGTTAGTTCTGCGAAGTCCACCCCTATGTGATGAAGGTGGACGAACTCTCTTTCTCTGAACTCGGTCATAGAACGAGGTGTGGGTGGGTTGAATTGTCAAGATATCTGGGTTTAGGAACTTCCGCAGATGTGGATCTCAGATCGTCTATCATTTGCACATCTGGGCGACTTGCGAAACAGAAATATCGCAACACAGCACAATTCAGCGAGTGAAGAAGACATGCACGCTCAGGAGCAACAGCAACGCTACCAATTGAGTGCAGTGCTGGGCACGGGATCTTATGGACAGGTCTTTGTTGCATTGGATAGTGATACGCAGCAACCAGTTGCCATAAAGGTCGTGGGAAACCAGACGAACGCACACAGAATCGACAACGAAATCAAGGCGAACAGCATCGTCAGCGGCGTGAGAGGTATCTGCCCCTTCAGAGGCCACTTCAGAAACAATCAAGAAACGGTGAATTATATTGTCGAAAAATTGCTGACGTTGGGCAGTGCCTGGTCTTCGATAGAATCCTCGGCATCGATCTCTTCCAGCTGCTGGAGTCGCGAAACTATAGACCATTACCAGAGCTCCGCGTTCGCAAGATCATGTCACGTGTGGCACATGCTCTCTCCGAATGTCACCGAAGAGGCGTCGCACACAGAGACATCAAGCTCGAGAACGTGAGGATGACTCCTCCTGCCTCTTTCTCATTTTCTCTCAGATCATGATCGACGACCAAGATAGAGGAACCATCATCGACTTCGGCTTGGCCTCTTTCATCGATAGCGTCGACGGAAAGGAGATGGCCACTCGCGACCTGTGCGGCAGCATGGAATATATGGCCCCCGAGTTCGTGCTGCAGAAGTCCATCGAAGCATCAAAGACAGACGCATGGGCCCTCGGCGTTACCACCTTCGCCCTCCTCTATGGAGCCTTCCCATACGCCACCGAAGAGCTGGGAGACGTCATCGAGAACCAATGTGTGGACATTCCAGCCAAGGCCGACGGCGTCCGCATCTCGGAAGACATGAGAAGGATCCTCTCCAAACTGATGACGATCGATCCCGCCAGAAGAGCTGGTGTCGAGATACTCAAGTAGATGCAAAGCTCACAACATGAACTGAGAGGAAAGACAACTACATCCAACGAGAGGGGTGCCTGTGATGGAACACCCCATCGGCGTCGATCAGAACGGAGACTGAACGACAAACAATTTTGAACATGAGAGGCAGAGAGAAATGTATAAAAGAGCACGAGGATATATTGTGTCTCTTCATCTTTCAGAGTAAAGCTTAGAAGTAGTTGTCGTGATACTGGTGTTGTTTGTACATGTTCTTTCGTTTTTGTTATGATGTTCCTCTCTTTGCATCGAAGACGAAGAAGAATGAGAGGGATAGATCCTTCTGATCTCCAAAATGGAAGTCGCACGATGGGAAGGATAGCACCTCAGATTCGCTCTCTCTCTGTTGCTGCTGTTGCTGCGATGGTGGTGGTTGATTCATGTACCGTAGTTGAGCTCTGAGTGAGTCGTTGTATTTTCTCAAGGCTTCTACGTTGTTTTCTATCTGTTGGACGCTGTCTCTCAACCTTCGTAGATTGTTTACGGCACATTCTAATATGAAGACCTTGGTAGTAACCACAGAATTACATTCTGGAAGGAGGCTCTTCAATGCTTCTATCTGTTGGCTGATTTGTTTTCTACCTCTCTGCTCGTTGATTTGGTTCCTGCATGGGAATCATATCAGAACATGCTACTGCGATCATTTCTCACGTTTTCCTCTTCACGCCCATTGAATCGTCATTTGTATCATGTGGTTCTGGAAAGTACATGCTTGAAACGATGATGTGTTTATTTTGATACGTGACAGGTTTCTCCGGGGATGTTCCGACCTTTTTGATATCTTTAGAGGATATCATCATTTTCCAACTCATGAAAGCCATCTCGTGAGGCACGATGAGAGATTGTGAACACGAACAGAAAAGTTCTTTATATCTTCATGATGTGAAGGATCAATTGAGCCCGAGAGATTTCAAGAAACTCTCTTGGTTGGGTGCCCTGCCTAGAAAATCTCCCAGTAATTTCATTCCATCCTCAGATGCAGCGGGCTGTACTCTTCAGTTACAAGTCATCTCCACATCGACACGATATAGACGATGAGTGACGCGTGTCGTTCTTCACGTCTCTCACCTGTAAGACGAGCCTCCTGTAGTCCTCTCCCACCTTTGGCGATAGTATCCCTTGTCCTCCGTAAATAAAATGAAATAAAATACGAAATAATTTCACCTTCTGCCTGGAATCGAGAGAAGAGGTCCGAAGAGAAGACTTCACTCCACAGGTAACCTGGGTGACGTCACGAGGTACGTTCCATTACGCTCTTACTGTAGTAGCCTGCATCATAGTCCGAACACAAATGAAGCCAAGAAGAGACGTAATGTGTCCCCGGGACGGCCTCCATCCCTGTCATCTGAAATTTCATCGAGTTCTATCGAAGTCAATCTTACGTACGATATCGCATGAGATATCACCCAGAGATCGCTGAGAGAGGAGCCGTCATCGTTGGGAGGGAAGAGAGAATCCGTGTCTAGAGAGTGGATCTTGATGTCGTATAGTCCCATGAAGGCCTGTCATCATGAGCGATCGTCTTCGTGATGGTTCGCGATGAGACGGTAGACATCACGAACGTTTGATGATGAGATCGATGATGATGGTCGTGACGTCCCATGTGATGATCGTGATGATCGCGATCGCACGATGAGGTGATGATCGTCGCATCACCTGTTGCAGTTTCGACATACCAATCCCCACATTCTTCGACGCGATGATCTTGTCGATCAGTCCATCACTCATCGGCTCTCCCCTCTCATAATGCTTCGATATCCTCCTTCTCGTCAGCTCTTCTTCCACCTCTTCTCCCCACCTCTTCAAGACATCCTTCTGCCAGATGAAATTTTCCATCATCTGAGACGGACATTCGATGAAATCCATGCCAGCAAACAGCCAAGTGTTTTCAGAGTGTCTCACTTTCGAGCAGATGTTGTGCATGACCTATGGGGGTGAGTGGGGTGCGTAGGGTACGTACGATATCACGTGACCAAATTCGTGGCAGTAGGTCTTGATCTCGGAGTGATTGAGGAGAGAAGGTTTGGAGGCCGTTGGTCGAGTGAAATTTGCGATCATGACGGCGATGGGGTGTTGTCTCGTTGTAGATGGACCATCGTGGAAGAAGGTCAAGCCGTCGATGACCGGGTAAGCGCATGCCTGGTTGTAGTGTGAGGATAAAATGAAATAAAAGACGTCAACGTTTGTACTCACGTGAGAGTATTTACCATCTCTCGGTATGAGATCCTACTCTTCTTCAGTTTTTCTGAGAAGACTGAAAGAATCTCACCAGGTAGAAATGTCCCACGAATTCTCCATCGCTCTTCTCCTCGACTCTGTACAGTTTGACAGATTCGTCCCACAGGGCCTCCGGATGCTTCTGAGTCAATTCGGTAAATTTGAGACCCAATAGCGTCTCGTAGGTAGACAGGATCTCTTTGGTCACGTGATCGATCGGGAAATATCCACGAATTTGCTCTTCATCGAGTCCGTAGTCTCTCTCCTGCCCGACGTCATCTTACGTACGTAGCGTACGTATCCCACCAGAAACTTGTTCATGTAGAAGGAGGAGTCCCAACCGTGGAGTTTTCCGTCAAATTTCTCTCCCTCCTTCTCCTTGTCTTCCCTCTTGATGTCCAGCAGTACTTTCATCTCCTTCTCGGATAAACTCTTCAATTTCTCCGCGAGCTGCTCCGAAAATTCCACGACCTACGACGTCTCAACGACTGTCATGGTGACATCCTCCCACCCTCTCTGGCGTACGGGGTAGTTTCACTTCCAATCTGTACTCAGCCCAGCTCTTGTAACCTAACACTCGAGCGATCTCTGTCACACGTCATGCCACGTCATCACACTACACTTCACCTCCTCTCAATAGAATGGCCTCTTTCAATTTCTGTCTGTCGTTCAGAGAAGATGAAGGGAATGAAAGGTATGGATCTAATTGTCCTCGGTGTGATGACGAGTCACCTTCATGTTATCGAAACCTGCACGGTTGTCCATGCAAGCTCTAGCTCTCCTTCTCGTCTCTTCCTTCTTCGCCTTCTTCAGCACTGAACGCATGCATCAGATGATGTTC
The DNA here is from genome assembly GCA_003024175.1 of Planoprotostelium fungivorum. Lineage (NCBI taxonomy): Eukaryota > Evosea > Variosea > Cavosteliida > Cavosteliaceae > Planoprotostelium > Planoprotostelium fungivorum. Next base: position 148,702 of record MDYQ01000004.1, on the reverse strand, counting down.
GTCTCATACGATGATGGTGATCGTCTGATCTCACCAGGTAGTACGTCTGGATATTTCATAGTGACGATCCTCTCGTCTCCTTCCCCTCCGTCGACTCTCTTCAGATTTTCTATGAAGTCCTCGCTGAGGCCCACAAGGTCCTCCCTCTTTACGATGATGTGGGATAGGTCCTCACCAACAGCACGATTGAATTGACCCTCTACATCAGATAGACGAGAAGACAACTATCGTGATGTGAGATTTGATAACGATGCTGATGACATTGTGATACGGTGGAGAGGTGAGGGTGATGATTACAGACCTTCCTGTAAGCTTCTAATTTTTCGGTTGGGAGAGAACAACCGTTTCGCTCGAATTGTAAGAGGACATCCTTCATGAATTTGAGATCTTCATTCGGATTGTAACCTGACATGAATGAGCTCATCGTCAACATCCAATGACTCACCCTCTTCAGCTGGTGCCCTGAGGTGTCGATGAGAAGAGAGGACGGAATAGAAAGAGGGGTCTGCGAACGTCTGTGTCCTCAGTTGCTTCAATTTGGAAGATGATTCCGCGTATGCCTTTCGTGTCTCGGGTTTAGCTCCCACGCGTACCATGAGCTCACTCAGCCACAGACGGTTGTGGATCTTGGCGAGTCCCTGTGAATGTGAATGGGTGGGAGCGTACAAGGCTCACATCGGAGAATCGTCCAAAGACATCCAACCATGAACCGTCTTTTACATTCAATATTTGATCGAAGAGGTTTCGAACGCTCTGAGCGATATCAGTGACGATTGAACAATTAGACGATGGTGGGTACCTGAATCGTCTCAGACGTCACGTGCTCTATGTCGCTGGGTTCTGTCTCGTAAGTTAACACCATGTCCTCTGATGTCGTCAGAAAATGGGAAAATTGGCCCCGAAATGGGATGACCATCTACAACCTAGTAATTACACGGAAGCCATTCACGAGTAACCTTAACCGTGACGTTCTTCTTGATACAACGGTACGTTGGCCAGTCTCACATCTAGTCATCACAACAGGTACAGATCCTCCATTTCTGTTGGATCCAACTTGCACCTCTCACCTGCCGTAGTTTTCATCTCATCACCCTTTCGGTTGATCGCCGCACGCTTACATGCTCTTCTCATTTCGCAAAGACATGGTTGTGGCCGGGGCAAAGGAACCCTTGGACCTCGTCTGGTGACAGCCATAGCACATCGTATCTGAAATTCAACAGGATCTCTGTGCTTCTGTCGATTTAATGCGACAGGAGATGATATTTTCCGTGTTTGCGGGCCTTCCTGGTGAACCCTGAGAGGCCACAAGCCAAGAGGCGTCTGCGCCACACAGCCACGAGTACCATAGACCAATACCACGCACGATACAAAGACAAACACGAAGAACATGGTCGAATCACGCGAAAATGAGAAGAACATTGGTGACTACCGAATTGGGCGCACCATTGGCACGGGGGGGTATGCCAATGTCAAGTTAGGGGTTCATAAGACAACGGGACAGAAGGTTGCTCTGAAGGTGAGAACATACGGTGATTTTCGTACCTCTAATCCGGTTCAGCTGATGTCTCACGACCAGCTAGATTCCGAGAGACTGAGCCTCATCAAGAAGGAGATCTCCATACACTCGAAGATCGACCATCCACACATCGTCAAAGTGTTGGATGTCATCGAATCAGAGAGTCTCACATGTTTGGTTTTAGAATATGTGGAAGGAAAAGACCTCCTCGACACGCTTGATGACTACCCCGATGCGAAGGTCTCAGAACAAACGGTGACGGCTCACTTCATCATGCATCGTCTAATTTCTCTCAGGCAGCCCGCATCATCACGCAGATCGCCTCTGCTATCAAATATATGCACGAAAACGGTTTCGTTCACAGGTGAAGGTTTGATTAACATCTTTCCCATGTTGATTCAATCATCAGAGACATCAAGTTGGAGAACATAGTCGTCTCGAAGGATGGAACATGTAAGTTGATCGACTTCGGTATGGCTGCCGAGTGGAACGAGAAGAAGGCACTCAAGACCCCGTGCGGCTCCATCTTCTACGCCGCACCTGAGCTCATGTTGGGAAGAGAGTATCTGGGGCCAAAGACAGACGTCTGGGCTCTCGGCGTTCTCCTCTACTGCATGTTGACTGGTTCGGTAAGCATCTTTCTACATCATCACATCACATCACCATCCAATGTGATCGACTCAACCTCTTCAGATACCTTGGGCGGGAGACGACAACAACCAACAGATAGAACACGTTCTCAGAGGACAGTGGACACCCATCCATGGGGCATCCATCTCAATGACCTCTCTTTTGGGTGGCTGTCTCACGGTGGAAGAGGATACCAGACTTGGTATTTTAGACGTCTTAGAACACGAGTGGCTGAGTTCTCATCGCGAGCTGAAGAGCCCTTCACGAAGGAAGGTAGTGAAGAGGAATTACAGTGGCACGGTGAAAGACTTGGTTAAAAAGATTTTGAATTGAGATGTCGTCAATCATCGGTGATGGAAATGACTTTATGTGATTTTGCCAGCTTTCAAGTCCTCCATCTCTCTCATCATGTTCGATTTAGCTTTCTCTTCGTATTTGTCACGAAATGTAGGGGTGAAATATATATTGCCTGTGATGTTTCAATCTACAACGAGCCACTCCTGCTTACCCCCTCTCAGTGAAGTCAGGACCTTGCATCTGCCGTTTATGTATAGAAGTGTTGGGACATGGATGTATTCTCTTCGGATGCAACCACTGTATTCATCGTATCTGTCTCCTTCTCTACCTAAAACACCCAAATCGAAGTCCAAGAAGAGCTGCAGGTCGACATCATCTTTCATGTCGTCGGGTAGCTTGTGTGTCTTTGTGGCCAAGATGAATTGGCTGACTTTGTGTGTCTGTGCAGGACTCTGTGGAGAGTCAACCTTGATTCTGATGCTGCTGAGGTGATTCACCAGTGAGACTTCGTTTGCGAACTGTTCGAATAGATATTGACTCTTCTCTTCATTGTCCGCCGATTTAGGATCGTATATCGCGCTGTTCCTATATTGGATGATGTGGCAACAATCTCGACTCACTCGTGAAACCATATAGCGAGCTCAACTGAGGTTCTATCGTCCAACTCATTCTCAATTGCAAATCGTAACATCTCTGCAATGTGATCCAATGTGTGATAGAATCTTTGAGGTTCTCCGTATAGACTCTTCAACTTTTCATCCCATTTCAGAATCTAACCCAATCGTTAATCACAACGTGCTATACTGCAAGCAAAAGAGACCGTTTGACCGTTGATGGTTAGCCGTTCACAGAGATCTTTCCAATTTGGTGTGACTTCCATCGTCTGGGCCGTGCTCGTGTTCGCTTTCTGGGCCTTTTTTGTGGAATGTCCCGTAACCTCAGAATTGATGGGCTCGGCTTCCTCCAACGCTCGGAAGGCCTCATCGTCAGACGATCAGCACCAAGACACCTCCTGCGCTCAAAACTTGCGGCTACGTGTACTAAGAGCTAAGTTTGAGCTCGTTACAGATCACTCAAGCTGTCCTGAGCTTAATTCTGTGCACCGAAAGCAGTACAGCTTCGCAGAAGTAGGTTTTGTTCTGTTTGTGGAACGCCCACGGGCTGACAAACGTCGCTTGGCAACAGCGATAGATGAAGCTTGACGAGCACTCTGCAGATCTCTGGACAACAGGAAATCAGCCTCTAAAACAGCAGCACGATGAGACCTACACGTGTAGTTCTGATAGCCTCTTTGGTCATCGGCTGGGCGGCTGCACTGGTGATCCACTCACCAGCAGCTGCATCAGGTGTGTATGATAGCCTACCTACAGTAGCTTATGGTCCTTTACCACCTATATACCCTGGTTTGTCACAGCTTCCCGTCGTCTTTGGAGGAACCGCCTGCACTGTACCGTCTAATGGAACATGGTCTGGTTCCATCGTGATGCTCGATCGAGGGTCTTGCCTCTTTCCTATCAAGACATACTACGCACAATTGGGAGGTAAGACATGCCATGGATGTCAAGGTGTTGAAGACGAAATCAGGTGCGATGGGGGTGATCTTAGTGAACCGAGCACCGGTCAACGGAGAAGATCCCGTCCTATTGGCTCAGTCTTCCGGACTGAATGTCAAGAACGTCTTCATTCCAAGGTGAGAAGGTGTCCGTATCGGACGATCGATGGTGACCCAATTCAGCACCGTTGTATCTCACGCTGTCGGAGATATATTGAAGAGATACCTAAACGCTAACTTGACCGCATCGATGTACTCTACACCCATGTCAGATAATTCAAAAGATGCATTATCCCAGATCTTGCCGTCGATCGATGCAAGTGGAGCGTGGAATCGATCGAGTCCATGGTGGGCTTTTCTGAAAGGCGATGCATCTCAAGATCCCTGCCTCATTCCATATCGAGACAACTCCATCACATGCAACATGTTCGGAGAGATCAATTCTCTGTCGGTACGCCTCTCCATCGCATTCATCACCTACTCACTCTTCTCGTTAGACACCGCGAGATATCTTCGGCGTAGGAGTCCAGCTGGGTGGCTTCTTCTCCAGCGCCATAGGAAGGCTCACCGAGCTGTATCTTCTATCATTCCCCAACTCTGGCATCAATGGAAATCTTCCCAATGTCTTCTCTAGCCTCAGCCGGCTCATCGTACTCCGCATGGACTCCAACAAACTCTTCGGGCAGTTACCTCCCTCCCTCTTTCAACTGCGTGAGTCTTCCCTCTCATCACGTTACGACTCACGCTGGTCTCAGCCTCATTGTGGCTGATCGCCGTGCAAGACAACGAGTTTGTAGGAAGTATCCCTTCTGCTTCAACTGCGGTGGGGCTTCGCACTCTCCTCTTAGACAGGAACATGCTGAACGGAAGTTTACCGGCCGATGCATTTGCTCTCCCTCAGATATCTTACTTGGGTCTATCTTCCAATCGATTCACGGGTGGCTTGCCTCAGAGAGGCAACAGCTCCTACCAATACGTCGACTTCTCTTCAAATCAGCTGTCGGGGGAATTGCAAGAGGCAGATTTCCTTGGAGTGCCTTTCATTCGTGAGTTACACGGAAAGCATGACGTCGCTCATGCGATCAGCCACTTTCATCATCCGAGGGAATCGATTTCACGGTAAAGTTCCCACTTCTATCTTCACCTCCGCGGGTAATCTGGACATCAGCTACAATCTATTCGACCATCTATCATCTGTTGTATCCACAGTTCTAAAGACATTTGATGCTTCGAACAACCCGTTCAATTCAGGTAACACTTCACCATCATGATGACGACGTACATTATTATGAGTCTGACTGATCGTCCCAGCCATTCCCTATTTCAACGCTCCGAGTCTAACGACCATCAAGATGTCTCAATGCGGTCTCTACGGCTGGTGGCCCGACAGCATCCTCAATTCCATTCAGCACGTCAACATGTCTTTCAATCCATTCCATCAAGATTTCGTGGATTGGAACAGCCTGTTCGCACAAGGCACGACGACGCTGCAGTCGGTCATCTGCAGTCACTGCAATCTGACGGGATCTTGCAATGCTCTCTTATCCTACAGCGCCACGGCTCTGATGACTTTGGACCTGTCTCACAATGAGTTAGAAGGACATATGGCTATACTCGATACGGTGGGTCAGATCTTTCATACAAGAGAGGATGAGTTTATTCGATATTCACATCAGGCAGATCGTGGCAACTATTAACTACCTGGATTATTCTTACAACCAGATCTCTGGGCCCATACCTGAAGAATTAGCCCTGGCACCTCAATTAACATACATCAATTACGAGGGGAACCGTCTCATGGCGAGCGGCAACAGATCTGAGCTCCCCTCTTTCCTGAAGGTGAACGAGAAGACATCTCGATTGAGTCATTGACGATGAAAAGTACGATTTTCAAGTGGGTCAATTGCCAGAGGAAGACAGACATGCCTTGTGCCCTTGGATCGATGGAAAATTCCAGACGATTGAAGTTCACATCGATGCGTCTTACTACAACTACACGTTCTGTAGATGTACACCAGGGTACGTACTCCGCGACGGAGAATGTCACTCTTGTCCGCAGAATTCATATTGTCCGGGGGGTGATTATCCGACGTACCGTACGTTTCTCACACGATCGCAGGCCAGAATAACTCTGTCATCATCCAGCCCGGGTATTTTCCTCTTCCATCTTCGAGCGATGTCAGGGCCGTTGTCAAATGCAGAGACACTTCCCTCAATGGTAACCCTTGTAATCCTGATGGTTCGGCCAACTTTCACTGTGATATCGGGTACACCGGGAGATTGTGCTCCGACTGTGAGGACAAGTACTTTCACAGCGGCAATCAATGTTTGCCCTGCCGGCACTATTTATTCTACCTATCTATCGTCGGCTTCGTCTTAATGGGTGAGGATGATCTCGATGGATTGGAACTGAAGAGGAACCAGGCTCGGCTCTTCTCATCTATGTGGCTGTAGTTCAAGCGGAGAGCTGGAATCGATCGACGGTAACCATCCTGGTCTTTTACATGCAGACTACTGGTTATCTGTTGAGCAATGGATTCTTTCCTATCAGCGATAACACTGGTTTTCTGTCTGCCATCTACAGCACTAGTTTCTTCAGGTGAGATGTTCACTCGCACATGTATCATGATCATCGTCATCGTCATCATCCACAAGATGATCGCCACGGTCAGGAATAACCATTCGCAGGATGATGGGCTTCGAATGTTACAATCAGAGTTTCACCTACTTCTACAAATACTTGGTGGTCGTAACTACGCCTCTGTACGTCATCTTCTTGGTGCTACTGGTGGTCACGGTGTCCACGTTCTTCATCAGAAGGAGATACAGACAAGAGAAAAATGTTCACATATTCGAACGCGTCCGTAGCTGGGCCTTCAGACTCGGAGTGTACACCTTAAAATTGTTGTACTTCCCCGTCACTGTGAAGGTGAGCCACGACTTTGGTGGATGAGGTCTGAGCGTTGTAGATCTTCTCCATTTACAACTGCGTGAGAGACCCCATATCAGAGCAGCAGTATCTGAACGATGCTCTGTATCTGCCTTGCAGCGGTTCATCGTATCGTTCGGCTCTCGCTGCCTCCGTCGTTCTCTGTATCTTCTTCTCGTTTGGTCTCATCGCACTTCTATTCTTCTTTTTGAGGCGCTATCGACCCACGGGACCACTCGGTGATGACGTCATGTGCCGTGCTCCTCTCTGAAGATGCGACAGGCGAACATTGGATATCTCAACAACTGGGTGTCCTTTATCTCTGCTATCGTCCTAAGAGATATTACATCGAGGTCTATTTCATCTATCGGAGACTATCCTTCGCCGTCATCACAGCCATGGTAGAAGCGGAATCTCCACAATTGTCTGCCCTCACCATCATCAATTGTGTCATCAGTCTTGTAGTTCAAGTGGCTCTCACACCCTTTGCACACCAGACGGACAACTACCTGGAGCTTGCATCACTGTCGATCATCACCATCAGCTACATCATCTCCGTTTTAGAGGAGAGGATCGGATTTCCCGGGGTGGGGAATCAGCTGGTGCAATGGATTCTCTTCCTGGTCAACGTTATCTTCGTTGCCATCACCGGAGGTCTCATCTTATATTCACTGTCCAAGAGATTGATACCAGAGAGCATTCGAAGACGTATACGTCTATTGAGAAGCACAGAGGTGAACTGTCGTCCGACATGAACGATGGCTGATGCTTCATTAGATTTCCAAATTTGAATTGGAAGTCTCCAGCGACACGAACAAGATCTACGAAGCTCGATTTCGGGTGCTAAAAGAAACAGCGGAACTGATGACGTGCGAGTTATCAGAGACAGATCGCATCGAGATCACAAAGATCCTCGCTCGATCATCTGCCTGAATAGAACACAAGTTTGTACAGAAATAAACACATCACCATGATGATGAGAAGCTGCGTTTCGTATGATGGTATAAATCTATGTTTATTTTAAGCCCAGTGCCAGGTGATGTGGATACGTCCTTGTTGGGGATCTCCAATCTGGTTGAAGGCGGCGGGGCTGAGATCGAGATCTCCGCTCTTGCATGGAGGGCACTTGTCCTGAATGGTGACTGTCACCGATCCCAATGGTCCAGTTACGACGGCCTTTCTTCCACAGTTGGGGTTGTTGTTGGGGTTTCCGTTCGGATCGGCTCCCCATTGAGGTGCATTCTGGACATTCGATCAGCTTGAGATGGGCTCGTGGCGACGCCTCACCAGAGCGGCAATGTAATCGGAGCCGCTGGCGTAAGTTCCACAGGCACCGAGTCCGGGGTCGAAGTAGGTTCCATCTCCATTTCCGCCATTGCCTCCATCGTTGCCTCCATTGTTTCCTCCATTGTTGCTGTTGTCACCTCCATTGTTGCCTCCGTTGCAGTTCTGTTGGCATCCAGATCCACAATAGCTAAAGGAGGTCAGTCGTCTGAAATTCATTCATCTAAATGTCTCACTCGTCAGTGTTTCCACAGTATCCCCATTGGGAGCAGCACTGTGAGAAGTCAATCAGCACGCGATTGGACATACGATACGTACCATTCCACTATCACATCCGCAGTTCTGAGAGAGAACGCAGAGAGTAAATCCTAAGAGGAAGAGGAGCCCGAAGATGAGTTTAGCCATGGTTGCGGCTCGAGAGAATGAATCGTGGTTATCGGGTTATACAACGCCCGATGACAATTCCGTTGACAATTCTGAATGTGAAACAGCAACCACCATTTCTCACGACACTTCGTCAAGAAGCATCCTGATGGATGGATGCACCACATACGCCACTCAATGACCCTCCTTTGTAATCGTGTATGATACAATATGATTCTGTTACATCGTGTTTATTCCACGGTTGATGTTGATCAAGCCCATTTCCATGTGATGTGGACTCTTCCTTGGGATCGGTCGGCAATCCTGTCGAAGGCAGAGGGGCTGAGATCGAGATCTCCGCTCTTGCATGGAGGGCACTTGTCCTGATTTCATCCGTTAATTCCATGATGGATCGTGCCGTGAGGATGATGAATCACCTGGATTTTTACGGTGACGGAGCCCTTGGGTCCACTGACTACGGCAGTTCTTCCGCAGTTGGTGTTTCTGTTGGGGTTGCCTCCGGGATCGGCTCCCCATTGAGGTGCATTCTGCATGCCATTTAGAAGGGAGTCGAAGGGAGGATCCTCACCAGAGCGGCAATGTAATCGGAGCCGCTGGCGTAAGTTCCACAGGCACCGAGTCCGGGGTCGAAGTATGTGGCGTCACCGGAGAAGGCTGCAAGTCTTAGGATGATCCATTATGACGGCGTCTCACTGTCTCCACCGCCACCGCTGCTGCTACCACCGCTGCTGCCTCCAGAGGAAGATCCTCCAGAGCTACCACAGTTCTCACGGCATCCTGAGCCGCAGTAACTACAATCATGTTAAAATCAGTGTGATAAAGAGGCTACTCACTCTCCAGATGTTCCACAGTATCCCCACTGAGAGCAGCACTACGTTCTTAATGTCAGAGATCTGATGTGCATCTCATATCGTCACCATGCCACTGGGGCAGCCACAGTTCTGTGCGGAAACGAAGAGGGTGAGACCCAATAGAGCCAAGAGAAGACAGACGCTTCTGTTCATGATGATCGGGAGAGAATGCTGCCAAGGTATGCCAAATACAGGGGAAGTCTCCTTCTCCTCTTCGTTTGGAAATGGGAGCCGCTCTTGCTGACATCGTGACAGGAGTGAGGAGGACAATGTATTGATAATTGGACGAAATTTCCCTACACTACAACGTGACAAGTATGTGAATGTGTTCACAATCATTTTATGTACAAGCTCAGCACGATGAATGCTGTCATCATCATCCAAAAAGAGAGTGTTGATGTTGCCGCTCCAGATTCTACGTCCATTTTCTCTTCTGGAAAATTCATCTGCAGTGTCTCATTACCGCAAGCGTAGTACGTAGAATACGATTCTGCACACGCTGCACTCTCCCAGCATCCGTCGCGATAGTTGACCGTCACCCAACCTAGCCATCCTGTGCAGTCTCCACCATAGAAGGCCTGCATGACTTGTGCGTCTCTTCCTGGCATCGGATCGAGACGATCTCCCACTGTCCATCTCTTTCCATCGATGCACCGTTCGAGGTCGTTCGTCTCGTTGGTCACTTCTGTTCCGGTGCAGTTGGGGGAACCAGAATAGAATGTGGACCGGCTGGTGGCCCCGGCGATGTAGAATCGCGATGATTGATTGGGATCGGTATGGGATGGGATGCATGCATGGAGGGCGTGGGCGGTGGCGGTTACGAGAGGACCGGTACAATCTGCATTCTCCCACGAATAGACGATGATGGCGGCGCGAGATGAGATGACGAGCAGGAGGAGAAATTGTGGCCTGATCATGTCGATGAATTGTTCGATTGCTCTCGTGAGGATTCTCGATATAGAGATCCGATTCGTCTGCGTTCTCCACATCTCAATGTGGATGATAGCACCTCCCACGAAATTCATTCAGTCTATCGCACTATATCGCTTATATCAGCATCGTTCAAGAGATCACATGTGGATGAACGAATAGACCTCTAACGGAGTCTTTGTCCTATATCTTCCATCAAGCTTGGTAGAGGAGCTCCAAATATCGGGCTGTAATCCGTTCTAGTGATGAATCATATTTTCGAGACTGATCAAAGAGTGCTCGTGAAGACCATTCGGCTCATCCTATGAAACCGAATGCCTTTATCCAAGCGAGGCTCCAGTGCATGTACATGATGACGGTTTGGGTGATACGTTACCATTCGAATTCCTTCCTGCACGACTTGACAGTCGCGTAATCGTCGGTCGTGGCTCCACCATCGTCCAAAATGTATCTCCAATAATGAGATGGACAGATGAGAACTGTCTTAGACTTCCCATCCTCACTCAATCTGACCATTCCACGTGCCAAGAGGTCAACCTTGTTGTGAGGACAGTATCTGTGAACGCATCATCAGACATATTCAGAGGTGGACGGACGGATGAGGTTACCTGGCACACTCCCAGACGACAGAGGGATCGGCAACAGAGCGGACCAAAATCATCTTGGTATCTGTGGGATGAGCACGGATATTGGCATCAGAAGGAACTACCGGTTTCGGTGGTGGCAAATCTTCCATCGTGATGCTCTCGCTGTCCGATGATACGATCGATGGATCACCAGTGACACGCTCTACAACAAGTCGTGACAAACTTCACCACAACTTGTGGCGTGGCTTTGGTACAGCAAATGTTATTTTCCGCGATATGAGTGGACGATTGCCCTTAGACCTTCTCAATTCTAAAATTGTACATATTTGACAAAGTCTCATTGTAGATGGCCATTGAGCCCAATTTCACATCACATAGATCATCACCCCCCCAGATCCAACCATGATGTGAGATTCACATACTTTGAAATTCACGTACTGAATGCATAGGTCAGTTTCAAGATCGAAGAGCTCGATGTCTATTTCCCATATTCCTACATCTACCCTGAACAGTACAACTACATGGTTCGTTTAAAGCAGGCATTGGATGCAGGTGAGATGCTCAAACGTCGAGTCCAATCGATTTCTCAATCTTCTTCAGGGAAAGGCTCGTGTGTGTTGGAGATGCCTTCTGGAACAGGAAAGACTGTGACTCTACTGTCTTTCATCACTTCATACAAGCTCGCTCACCCCGAGATGGGAAAGTTTGTCTATTGCACTCGAACGGTCCCAGAGATCGAAAAGGTGAGCTCATCACCTGCCCCACCTTTTCCATCATGGACGTTAACGACATCAGGCGTTAGAAGAGGCGAGGAGAGTGATTGCATACCGAAACCAAGAATATGGACCATCTGCACCCAAGGTCCTCTGTATCGGTCTCACTTCACGAAGAAACTTGTGCGTCCACCCCACCGTATCAGAAGAGAAAGATCCAAAGGTGAGACGATGATGTCACGTGCAAGATGGTGGAGTGATGTGTGACAGGTCACGGATTCCAAGTGTAGAAATCTGACTGCCTCTTGGGTCAGAGATATGGCTAAGGATGATCCCAGAGTGGATTTGTGTGACTACTTTGAAGGATTTACTTCGAAGGGAAAGGTGATGCATCATCATCGCCTCCATCTTTCTTTTTTTATGAAAAAATATTTCCACTCCACTTTGAAAAATGTATAAATCCATTTTCATCCTATTTTATTCTCTCCTGATCGATTCAGGATGCACTGTTGGAGGGTATCTACACCATATCTGATCTCAGAGATTTCGGAAGGAAGAACGGGTGGTGTCCTTACTTTGTGGCCAGACACTCTGTCGACTTTGCCGACATCATCGTCTTCTCTTACAGTTACATCATCGATCCAAAAATTTCAGATTTGGTCACGAAAGAGTTCAGCAACAATTGCATCGTCGTTTTTGATGAAGCTCACAACATCGGTGAGATGTCCATCTTCATTCCTCATCATCACGGACGTGATGTGACGTGATCGTTTCACATGAGCGGACGATGATGTCCGCGCGTAGATCGTACGCATACGTATCGTACGTGTCACGTGACCCATCTGACTCCCCTCAGATAACGCTTGTATCGATGCACTTAGTGTCAACATCACACGATCTACCTTGGAAGCCAGCACGAGAAATCTAAACAAACTGAAGAACCACATCAAAGAGTGATTCCATCTCATCTTTCTCTTTCATCTCACTCTTCACAGAGTGAGAGAGAAAGATGCAGGGAGGCTGAAGAGAGAATACGACAACCTCGTAGAGGGTCTGGCGCGCTCCCACCTCCACAACTGCACGAGGGCCGAGGAGTTACGTGCGGGTACGTATGGAGTCACGTGACCTACGTTGACGAGAGACAGACCCCGTTCTGCCGAACGATGTGGCTCAGGAGGTCGTTCCTGGGAACATCAGGAAAGCCGAGCATTTTCTCGGCCTCATGCAGAGAGTTGTAGAATACATCAAGACGAGAATTCGAGTCTCTCAGGCCGTATCCGAATTCCCCATCTCTTTTCTCAACGGCGTCTACCAGGTGACCGTCTACACCGTTGTAGATGAAGATTTCCGGGAAAATACTGAAGTTGACTTAGGCGACGACGATCGAGCCGAGGATGTTGACTTTCTGTTCGGGCCGTTTGGCGTCGCTGTTGTACACGTTAGAGTTACCTGATATCGATCAATACGTCCCCCTCGGAATCGTCGCCGATTTCGCCACCCTCGTCTCTACCTACTCCAAAGGAGGTGATCTCCATCTACAACGAGACATTGTATGACGGTTACAGGTTTCATCATCATCATCGACCCGTTTGAAAACAATTATTGGACGGGAGAGCAGGATGCCACTCTACAATTCTCCTGCTTAGATGCTTCTCTTGCCCTCCGCCCCGTGTTAGAGAAATTTCGGTGAGATCTACGATCAAGTCGCGTTGTAGATGGAAGATGGAACTGACGTGAGGTAGCAATGTGGTCATCACTTCGGGAACGATTTCACCTCTGGACATGTACAGCAAGATCTTGAACATCAAACCAGTTATCACAGATCGCTTTCCCATGACTCTGTCTAGGAAATCTGTTTGTCCCATGGTGGTTACCAAGGGAAACGATCAGGTGATCATCATCTCGTGATCATTACCATCCGATCATCGTGATGACGATCGTGGGGTCATGCGATCGCACGGACATCATGATCTCCGTGCGATCGCACGCATGAGTGAAGACACCCGATGACACGAGATCAGTTGGCCATGTCTTCCGCCTTCGACGTCAGGAGAGATCCCGCCGTCGTCCGAAATTTCGGAAATCTCGTTGTAGATCTCTCCGCTTGCGTTCCAGACGGCATCGTCTGCTTCTTCCCCTCTTACGGTTACATGGAGGACATCGTCTCGATGTGGAACGACATGGACATTCTCAACACCATACTGGTACGTAACATCCGACGTACAATACGTACGATACGTACGATACGTACGATACGTACACTACGTAGGATCGAAACGTTTCTGAAGGGTGACAGGTGAACAAGTTGTTGTTTGTAGAGACACCAGATCCAGTGGAGACTGCTGTTGCTCTCGATTCGTACAGAAAGGCTTGTAATTCTGGGAGGGGTGCCGTGTTGTTCTCCGTGGCCAGAGGAAAGGTGGGGCTCCATCTACATCGTTGTAGATGACGACGGTATAGGTATCCGAGGGTATCGATTTCGATCATCAGTACGGGAGGGCCGTCATTTTATTCGGAATTCCGTACGTCAACACGCAGAGTAAGATATTGAGGTGATACCATCCATCTACAACCTGCCAATGACGTCATCTGATCGTTGTAGAGCGCGCCTGGAATATCTGAGGGATAATTATCAGATCAGAGAGGGAGAATTTCTCACTTTTGATGCGATGAGAACAGCAGCACAGTGTGTCGGCAGAGTCATTCGAGGAAAGACGGATTACGGTCTCATGATATTCGCAGATAAAGTGAGATCTACAACGTTGTAGACGGCTGACCGGGGGCAGAGGTACAGTCGAGCGGATAAGTTCAAGAAGCTTCCCGTGTGGATCGCAGATGCGTTACCACAGACGAATCTAAATCTCTCTACGGAGTTGGCAGTAGGTGTCGCCAAGCAGTTTCTCAAAGAGATGGCTCAGCCTTATACGAGGGTAGACTCATCCTTCTATTCATCATACAATTATTCTCTTTCATTCAATCTATTCATCTATTCTATGGATACGCATGTGATGAGAGATGAGAGACTGACGCAGTGAATAGGAGGATCAATTGGGCAAGTCTCTGTGGACTCTGGAGGACATTTTAGCCTTTCAGAATCGTCTGAAGGAGAAGGACAAGTAGAGTTTTGTAGAATAAACGTGTGGTATCGATCGCTCTTCGTCAAAGTCAGACAGATCGCTTACATCTTTATTCTTCGGATCATCTCGATGATGGGGACGAACATCATGTTCTTCACTTCGAAGGTCGTTCTATCTTCCAAGTAGATGTTTCCACGTGTGGGGTGTTGGAACATGCGATACAACTCTTTCGTCCCTGTCTTCACCATGACGCCTCCACAGCAGTAACGCCAGACGGTGAAATTGGATCCATTGATTCCTCCATCTTGTCCAAAGATGATCTTATCACACGTGCACTGAGGTCCAGAACATGGGCATGTGGACGGATAATAAGCTCCATCGTGTCGTGGCTTGAAGAGCTGTGAGTCGTCTTCTGTTGGTTGTTGATCTAATGCACGAATCATGTGATCCAGACCGTAAAAGTCTGCATCTTCTCTGATGTGATCGCGGTACCAATTTGTGAGGAGATCGATCTGTGTCGCTGAGTAAAGGTGGTGGGCGTTACATCACCTGCCCGCTCTCCATCCATTTCTTTATGAAGGGAAAGAAGGTTGGACTGCGATTGATTCGGATCCTACCATCCTCGTCTCTGATGACCTTGAAACGATTCTCAGATTCATTGTACAGCAGTGCTGTGAAGAGGTTTGGACCGTTGGACTCGATGATAGATCGCTCTATAGAAAACGTCTGTATGTGTTAGTTTGCATCAACAGTTGGAATGGATCTTACTTCTGAGCCGATGCACAGCTCAACGACTGATGATGTCATCAGTGATGTGAATGAGTTTGAATGATTATTACAACGAGGGTGGGACAAAGAAGTCCATAGATTCTTCTTCGAATTATTGAAATGTGACCTCTACGGAAGAAACACGAATTTCACCATTTTCTGATGATGATACAGGATTGTATTCAGATAGCATTACAGCATCTTCAGAGTGAAGAGAGCGTTATCTCCTGCAGTATCTCCTCCATCGGCGGATAGAACTCCATCTGGGGTGGCTCTAACGTATTGCTTGGCAGAGACGGAGTACAATGTTGTGTAACCATTCTGTAATCCGAGCTGAAATGTAGTGAAGACGGATGTCTGTTGAGGTCCTAGCTGCAGACCGCTGCCCGTAGTTCCGGCCGCAGTTACATATGCATTCGAGTACTTGTCGCTTCCTCTAAGATAGAGTTCTCCGTCAGCCGTGATGACGGCGGTGAAGGTGTTGGCTTGATCAGTTCCCAAGTGCAGACCCCAATTGTTCGTAATGACCACTGAAGATCCGTTGCTGGAGTAGAGCTGAACCTGAGACTCGAAATTGTCTGCATGGACAATCACCAAGAAGATGGAGAGGACGATGAGGGCTGCCTTCATCGTGTTCAGATGGGAATGGAAATCGTGTCTTGAACTTTCGTTGACAGATGTCTGAAAACATAAACGGTTATGCCGAGCGTCGCGGTAAGAGGACGAGTTTGCGCGCGTTAAGCCCGATGTATGGACATATGGAATACAGACAATGGCTCCTATTGAGGGGGAAACAGAAGCTCAACACGCCAGTGAGGTCGACGAGATGATGTTGAAGAGGGAACGTAAGTACGACCCGCGTGTATTGTTGATCATGACACGACTTCCTCTTCTCTTCCTAATGTCTTTCGTGGACGCCACTCTGTGTATCGTTCACTCTTTCAGTCTCTCTCAACGCTCTTTCCTTACACTCTCAGCCATTCCATCATCTCGATCGACCTTCCTGCTGGGATGACTGTGTCATCTCTGACAGAATAATTGTTCTTTACAGCCCACTTGAGCACATCCAAGCGGTGGATTCGTGAACGTCACCGGGTTTAGGAGATCACTGCATGTGCGCCTGATGACGATCCAAACGAGATGAGTTCTGTCGGGCTGTTGGAAACAATATGCGATGGATCTCAACGATCGATCGAGCGACAAGGCACGAACAATAAACTATAAAACTGCGCAGGAAAATCACCTGATTTCAATTCTGAAGGAGGTCGAACCTATGGGTGAGTGTCTCTATCTTCTAAATTCTCTCAATATCGATTCCTCCATGGGCACCTTCANTCGATGGACAACACACGAACAATAAACTATAAACCTGCGGGGAAATCATCTGATTTCAACTCTGAAGGACGAAGCACCTGTGGGTGAGCGTCTCTATCTTCTAAATTCTCTCAATATCGATTCCTCCATGGGCACCTGAGCGTCGAATTTCGGGAGAAAGTTTCACGGGTGTCACTCCAAGGGTTCAGAAGAAGAGTGCCTGTTGTTCCTACCACACAGAGACAAAGTTCACACATGAGACGTGCAGAGAGCATGGGAGAGACAGACATTGCGGCTGAGGTGTGGGCGAGGCAGGCGATAGCGGGTCATCATCCACTGAGAGTCGGTGCGTGTTTGGCAACATGTGTCAGGTTGACTGATATGAGAGCTCAGACGAGATAAACCTCTTCTTGATCACATATAGACGGTTCCTGTCTCCTGTTCAATTGTTAAACATCTGGGAGGAACAGTGAGATCGGTGCAGAGATGATTTCAATGATTGACCACCCATCAGCTCACAGGGCATCAACAGGAGTCTAACGAGTGGTGTCTCCGCCTGCGATGGGTTTGTATTGAATGCATCGGATCTCATTTTTACGTTGAATAGAGCAGCCGACTTTCTCTATCGATGGATGGACAAGTTCTTCTTCATCGACTTTCCAAGAAAGAAGGAAAGACTTCGCATCCTCGAACTCTTCGAAAGACCACCATGCTGCGGCACATTGGAGGACAAGACATACCGAAAGAGACAGTTCCAACTCCTATCCATTCGGGTGGGCTCATCTTCTAATGTAATGAATTAACGATATGATCCAGCTCTACTTCCTCCGGGATAAGAAGTTCTCATACAGCCGTAAAGTCCAGAAGATATCATTCAAATTGACTACTGTGAGCCATCGAATCGCATGGTGTCAATTGACCCCATCAGACCACCCCGACAATCAGCTCATCCTCGGACTCACTCTTGTCATCCAATTCTTCAGACAAGATGAGCGACGAAGCCACCCAATACATCCTGTCCAACATCGAAAAGTCGGAGGTAATCACCATCTCATCCATCTCACCTTCTATATTCACTCTCTTCAGGTTCTGTCCTTTGTCAAGCAACCGACTGAACTCGTCGCCCTCTCACTCACTTTGGACATGTCTGCTGCCTTCATCAACTTGAACCCGATCGATTTCTTGTCTAAATCAGGTTGGAATCGTCACTTGCCCAAACAGAAGGAGGAGACACCTTCTTCTCTCGATCTCCTCATCCAAAAGTTCAACCATGTGAGATCTCATCGTCCATCGTCTCCCATGCATCATGACGACTGACTCTGGCTCGTTGTAGTTGAGCTCGTGGGTGACTACGGAGATTGTAACCGAATTAAACAAGAGCGTCCAACTCGAAATTGCGGAGCGTATGATACGCGTTGCCAAGGTGAGATGTCGTTAGAGTCTTGCATATTGACACCCACATAGAAATGTGAGATGCTGGGTAACTACGACTCCTGTCTCGCTATCATATCCGGCCTCAACAATTTCGCCGTGCAGAGATTAAAAGGTGGAAAATGATTTTATTCTATTTTATTCACCCTCCTCAGGCATGTGGAATGCCATCTCGGAGAGAGCGAGGATGGACTACAAGTATTTGGACGATCTGATGAGTCCAGCATCCAACTTTAGATTGTACCAAGAAGATATGGCCACGAGAAAGGGTGCCGTCGTCCCTTACATCGGTGAGTCCGCTCATCTACAACGTTGTAGATGACATCCTTCAGGAGTTCTCATGCGTGATTTCACCTTTTTGAACGAGAACGAAACCATCGTGAACGGTCAAGTGGACGCTAGCCTCTTACGATTGATTAAGAAGAGGATGTCTTACATCCAAGAGAAACAAGTCGACCACTATGAGGGGTACAACGTAGACGTGAGATATTCCGAGAAAATTCTGGCGGGAACTGATGACATCACAGCCTCAGCAGGTGTTGGGCTTTCTCAGGGTGACGACTCTAATCAACAACGAAGAAGAATTGTATGAGAAATCTCTGCAGTGTGAGCCTCAAGTACTGTACAACGCTGTACCTGAGGTGAGATGTCACGTGAGATGTCATGATGTTGATCGTTGTAGACGGAAGAGACGGGATCCCTCACGGACTCTAGATCTGAGGTGATGATACGTAATTTGTAAATTCACTGAGATTTCTGGTAGATCTCCGTGGAATCTGACGTGTCGGGTCGAAGTGGTAACAACAACAACCACCGCAAGTGAGGTTTTCCCGCCAAAATGTCAACTGAGCGTTGTAGATCGATCTCCATACAAGAGGAATATATCATTGCCAAGACGAGGAGAGATTCGATGAGTGGTACACCCAGAAGACACAGGAGAGTCAAGAAGGAAATTTCACATTACGTAAGGAAGGACGAACTGCAGCCCAACTTCACGCGCATGGAACAGGTGATATTTCATCGAGATTTCTATGTTGACAAAGGTAGGCCGCCAGTGCATTCTACAATGAGGCAACGAAGATGCACATCCTGAAGGTGAGTCATTCATCTACAATCGTCCTCCGTGTGTTTTATTTTTTCACGTATCGATTCACTCTCATATGGACATGCATTCTACAACGAGACTGAGAGAATTGTAGGGAACCATTCACACGGCCAATCACAGAACGATCCTTCTCAACAGCGACACTCTCTCTGACGCCACCGGAACAGGAGCCGAAGGTCAGTAGATATCCATCTACAACCCCCAATGATATCGTACAGATCCCTCCACCGTCAAGACGAGATATCACTTCTGGCATACCGTAGGAGAGAACGACATC
Organism: Planoprotostelium fungivorum; assembly: GCA_003024175.1. Taxonomy (NCBI): domain Eukaryota; phylum Evosea; class Variosea; order Cavosteliida; family Cavosteliaceae; genus Planoprotostelium; species Planoprotostelium fungivorum. Next base: position 129,057 of record MDYQ01000004.1, on the reverse strand, counting down.
AGGACATACAAGAAAGACATCAAGGTAGAGACAGAGCAGGATCTACTCATATCTGGCCTCATATTCACCGCATACGAAGGTGAGAGATACAGTGGTGATGACGTGTGATGACGTCATCAGGGTGGGACCGCATGGAGCTGTTGGATGGTGATCTGAGTAAGGAGAATTTTTACTTGCACCTCCAGCAGTATTCTGTGGACAGTGCACAGAAGTTCAGAAATTGTACGCAGTTCTGTGGTTATCTGGCAGGGTGGACCACCGTGTGCTACGGTATGTTTCGAGGAAAATTCGGAATTTCACTGAAATTTCACAGGATCACGCATCGAAACGTGCGAGATCTTCTGTGGTAAGGGAACGGACAAGCCGTGTCAATACGTATCTACAACGCCAGAGAGAATGGAAGGCATAGTCGGGAAATATTCGGATTTTCTTGGTCTGACGGCTGCTCAAAAGGAAGCCATTTGGATACCCCAACCTCTCTTGTTTGAAAAATCGGAGAAAAAGAGTGAGTCACGTGATCTTTACAGAGGTGATGACGTCATCATCAGACGCGGGAGTGCTGCAGCAGGGTCTGGCGAAATTGAAAAAGTCCAATTTGTTCAAGGTGAGGAGGCTAGTTGTAGTTGTCCGAATTAAACGACGGTAGACCAACTCTCAGATGACCTCGGACGTGGTCTTCGAACGCATTCCGATGGTAGAGACGAGCTGTCAGGAGGTGCTGGATCATCTCATCATCATCACATCATCACATCCTCTGAACACATCACGATCACATCATCGAGATCATCATCATGACGATGATCTCTAAACTTTTCACAGTTGAGCAACCAATTGTACGGAGGACTCCAATGTGAACCCAATCTCGGTATCGTCAGCTTCGAAAAGAGTGAAGAGCAGAGATACGTGTTCGTAAGAGGATCTTCCGTGTCCGTAGAGTACGTCGAGCATTTCGAGCGGGTGAGATATTGTCTCGTTATAGACGGTGAAATTTCATCAGATTTTCGGTGCCGAACGTAAGCAAGAGGCAGCTTTGTTTGCCGCCAGCATGATGAACAAGTTGGGCTACAATCTAGGTTACGCAGGGGTACGTAACATCACATCATCAGACCTCACCATGGAGCCGTACAAGAAGGTGAAATTCCACTGAAATCTGGAGCTCGTCTACAACTCGCCAGGTCTTCTTCTTGAGTTACGCCATGAGAAGTACCGGTTGGGGTAAGATGAGCATACAGCCCTACCCAGACACTTCCATCAGAACTTCACCTCAAAAGAAATTGGAACACATCTGCGTCAGATGCAATCTCGTCAACAGCTTCGAGGCCGAGGTGATGAATCGTCTAATCGTCGATGTGATGTTGATGTGATCGTGACATCGTCGATGTGACGAGAGATTGATGAGAGAAGGTGTGGGTGGCATCCGGAAAGACGATGAAGGCGAATACTGCCACTTCCATTCAATCACCGACTTGTATATTGACGGCGGGTTACATTTCGGGTTGGATGTCCGATGCTTTCGGTACTCACGTCGAATGTATCGAGGTGATCACCATCACAAGCTCATCATCATCATCATCGACTCATCAACTCATCAACACAAACTTAGCAACATGATCATCATCATCATCACACAACCCCGTCATCACAAACTCATCATCACGTCTAAATGTCGCACAGGTCTCTTGCAGGAGAAACGGAGCGGGCGCTTGCAGCTTCGTGGTGGCACCTCCGGCGACCATCGAAGAGGAAGTGAAGAAGATCGTCGCTGCGGGGGAGAGTGGCTACAAGCCAAGTGACCTCATGGGTATCACTCTCATCCGTTCAGCCGGCGAAGTCAAAGTCGAATGAAACGATTGAAATACACGGCGGCCTTGTAGAACGTCGTCTTTAAACCTTAAAACCGACCGTACGTGGAGGAGCAATGTACGATGGTCTTGTAGAACGTCGTCTTTAAACCTTAAAACCGATCGTACAGTCGTACGATAGAAGAGAGAGAGAAGAGTTTAATGGTTGGTGATGGTGGGTCTCAGTGTGGGTGGTTCCCATGTGGGTGGTTCCTCCAATTGCTGTCGATTGGCTCCACCTTGTAACTCTTCGAGAGCTTCTTCGTCTAAACTTCCCATGATCTTGGGAACCACCCAAGTCATGCCCAGCGTGACGCCCATCATGAGCATCATCGGGTTCTTCAACAGAGACATGACCTGATGTACAAGTGAGAGGTGGAGTGTGATGTTGACTTGGGAGTGGAAGACAAAGACGACGCGATGTCGATGATGATGGAATCGTATGCGATGACGATACGATGATGATGTGATGGAAGATGCAAAGAGAGACAGCACCTCGAAACCTTCTCTAGGTGTGAAATAATCGGCTCTGCCCTCGGCTGTGATTCTGAGAGGGTGGGGAATGGTTTGAGTGTTGTCCTCTCCTCTGGATATTCTCATCTGTCCTTTTCCTGACACTTCCACTCGTAACTGCAGGAGACATCAGAAACATCATTTGGATAGAATGCATCGATATCGGGTTAGATGATGCACCTGAGGGTAGATGAGATCAGTGGAAGACACTTCGAAGAGGTAAGCCCCGGGGGCAACATCTGATCTGTCGCCAAGTGAGTACATGATATGGACAGATCGAAAACGGATCGTCACATGGCAAAGGAGCCGTCCTTTCTACAGAGGGTAGAATATGTGCCCTTTTGTCCGCGTAGTCTCAACGTAACATCATTAGAACCTATTTCAGAGCTATCAGAACACAAGGTCGAAATAAAATAGTAGACCTGGAAGAGGATTTGGTCGTGGTGCTGAGTGATCGACGAGTCTTCCCTCAAATTTGAATCTGAGTTTCGATTACGATGAGGACACGCGATGTCGCTCACGGTTCAGCCGTGACAATTGACAATATAGCAAGGAGTACCAAGCAGAATCTCATTGCCAAGCGTAAGAATGGAGATGTGTCGAATGAGATCACATCTGAATCACCATAAATTCTACAATCAATTCCATTATTTTCAAAATTGCAATTTCCGCTCTTTTCGGTGGTGGTTCGCGCTAAAGCAACCTCACGCAATTCTCCCTGCCCTCAGTGACTGACCCATCACGATGCCTGTGATCAACGCCATCAAAAACAGACGCACACACTATGGCTACACCGTAACTTCCAGGTTCGTTAGCTGTTGTCCGCGAAACACAAGCTAGCTAATACGCTCGCGGGTTGTGTAAGGAGTGGCTGAAGGAACCAGGGAAGGCCGCGCCCTATCGAGTCCAAACGCGGATAAAGGTGTGAATGCAAGGAACACAAAAAGATTTGGATTGTTGTGAACATTTATTTAGCGGCAGTTGCATCCAGACTAAGCCAGAGCTCGACGAGGGACGAAAGAGGATCTCTGAGAAGAGGGTGAGTTCTGTTTGTGGCAGCCTCATCATTCGTGTTGCGACTCCATTAGAAGGAAATCATAGTGGGCGATAGAAGAGGAGAATGAACGTCAAATATGAAGAATTCAAATGTCCGTCTGTTTCTATCGAATGCAAACATGGTTTCACATTGCATATCTCTTATCTTTATCTTCTATTATATCCGTAATATAGAGACTGACTCCGCACGATCAGAACAATCAACACCGCAGCGTCTCCATCTGACGTATGCTTCAATAATCATGGATAGTATCAGGTGCATCTGTCGGGCTTATCATTCCATCTCATCCATGAACAGCTCGAAATGGAAAGGAGGTCATCTCAAAATGAAGACCCTGGACGGAAAATGGGAGAGAGTATGGGTACACGTCAAAGGCTCCACTCTCTATTACTTCGACAAGAAACCGGTGAGTCCCTCTCCTTCATCCGTTCTGTCTCTCCTCGCTCTCGAACATTTGTGATGTGATTTCCATTCCATCTTCTCATCCTCTATAGCCCGCCCGAAGTGAACCGACACTGTCCGAACTGTCCGTATCTCAATTTGATCTTCGCTTCTGTCGCGTCAATCGAGAGATCACCAACTCCACATCGACATCACGATTCGAAGTGAACATCCATCATCTCATCCCACGTCTCACGCGTCTCAGTTGATCGAACATTTCCCCCCCGGAGCCGTCGCCGCGATCAACACCGACTCGAGCAGTAGTGTCTATATCCCCAACACCAACCGAAACAGCGCTACTTGGCCAGGTGAACCTGCATTCTTCACACAACATTCTGACACTGCAGGCCCTCCCGTCAGCTCATCTACAACGGACTTCGCTGTACCACAGACACCCAGCAAGAAGCCAGAAGAGGATCCCACGAAGAAGGTACCTTCTTCACCGAAGGGAACCGAGGTGCGTTGTAGATGGAAAGTTCCCGGAAATTTACCGGCGGCAGACTCAGTCGTCCCTGACGTCCCTGATGAACCCCCTTTTCAAGTTGAAGAAGATTTCAACTTCTCATACCAACTTGACAAAGGATCCCAAATCCGGCAAGCAGTCCCTGCGAGGTGAGGATTTGGCGGGAATGATAAATTGGGACTGACTCGTTGTAGATATGACGTCCGCTACGAAAGATCCGGATGCTCCACCCTCTCCGACACCATCACCCGTGTTCGATCAGACCGTGATACCGACTTTTCCCCGAAAAAGATCTGAAATTTCCCAGGCTGACCTCCTCAAAGCAAACAAGACGGTGGCAATTAATCCCAGTTCAGAGAGAACCCAGATGCAGAAGCAACAGGTGAGACTACAACGAGCCAGATGGTTTCGACGTGATCGGAAATTTCGCTGACCTTTCCAGATCCTCTTCTCGGCTCGAAACGAGGAAGAGAAGTACGAGTGGACGAACATGCTGGAATTTGCGATCCGCGATCCGCGAAGTTGGACGACGGTGCAGCTCAACTTTGAGAGGGCACACAAATTGGTCAAGGACGTCAAGGTGGGATTCATCTACATCGTTGTAGACGAGGGTAATTCTCACCCAGGCGAAACACGTGGGAGACGACGATTCGAACCTTTTGGCGGCAAATTTAGAGAAGGCTATTTATAGCCTCATGGCCTCCCTGGTAGCTGATCTAAGCTCGAGTCAGATCAAAACCATTGTGAGTCACCGTCCCACATTTATCTACATTTCAAGATGCATTTCATTACGTTTTATTTTTAGATCTAACTTCAAATAGGAAGAGCACACACAAGACATTGAAAAGTTTGGAGAATTAGAAGAAGACAAACTGACCAAGGTAGAGATACACTCGAAATTTCGTTCGAATTTCTCACACTCTCAGGTTCAAGCTGTCGTCCGAGGCTGGCTCACTCGTCGCAGGATCTCTCAGAGGAGGTGAAGGAATTTCCGAGGAACTTCCGAGAAACTGACATCCAGTAGCTTGACCGACACACAACCCAGTCCACGTCTATTAGCCCAGAGAGAAGTCATACGTTCAGAACAAGAGTATCTAGACAACCTTCTCAACATCCAGCAGGTGAGATCCACCCGTGCGATCCACATTTAATTCTATTTTATTTCATTTTATTCATCCTTCCAGTGGTACAAGGTCCCCCAGCAAGCAGACGACCCCGAAGGTCACGTGACCTTATTCGACAACTTGAGAGAGATTGCAAAGTTATCACGGGAGATGATGGAGCAGCTTGCCAACGAGGACGAAGAGAAGGTCATGATCGGTGCCATCTTCTTGAAGAGCGTGAGTCCACATCGTCTGAGACGTACCCATGGAGGACAGTACCAACGGATGAATCTATTGTACACGGAATATTCCACGGATTATTGTAGCAATCTACAACAGATATTGAGGAAGAAGAAGAAAAACGCGGCCTTCAAGAAATTGTTCAAGGTGAAGGACGTCTGACACGATCGAAATTGACGAGTGCAATAGAATTTGGAGACAGACAAGAAGAACGTCTTGTCTTCTCTCCTTCTCCTGCCCATCTTACGTCTCATCAAATACGAGTGGCTGCTGAATGAGTGTCTACAATGCACACCGAGGGAGCACCCCGACCAAGTCAATCTGTTCAAAGCTTGCACTCTCATCTCTCATCTCAACAAGAAGAACGAGATGAATCGTGACGTGAGTTGCGTTGTAGATGGAAGATCTGGCGGGAGATTGAATTGGGACAGGTGGCGGAGAGGTTCGAAAAGGTGTTCGACATTTCCATGAAATTTGGGCCCACTGCGCCGGTGACTCTTCCATCCTTCAGAATTTTCCATTTCATTCCTTCGAAAATTCACGGAATTTTCAGGGTCTACTCGACGGCTCGCACGAGTGGGTCAGAGAAGGTCCCATGCTGAAGGTGAAATTTCCACCACATTTCTCCATCTACAACGTTTAGGTCCTCGTCAGCGGCCCGGAAAAATGTTACCTATACATGCTGAGCGACGCTCTCATCGTTACGCTTCTGATGCCCGACGGCACGAAAGATTATCTCTGCGAGATTCGATTAGATCAGATCTTGATCTCTAACATGGAAGATAATGGATGTGAGGACAGAGACGTCTTAAGAGGCTGACGTCTTCAGACGTGAAGAATTGTTTCAAGTTGACAAAGAGGGGAGATAAGAGTGACATGCACGTGTTCGGTGCGTCTACAACGCAAGAGAAACAGTCGTGGGTCATGGATCTAGGAGAGGTGATGACGTCATATAGAGAAGATTCTGAGAAATTTCAGGTCATCCACAGGGCGTCGACGAAGAAGAAGGGAATTCGAACGAAATCTCCCGTAATCAATCTCGACCGCGAGCGTGAGTTTCCCACGGATTCTCCACCAAATGAAATCTCACGGGAATGTAGGACCGAACGTTCGCAAAGACTCTTCCTTCTTGTGGCTACTGGAAGGTCCTGTCAGGAAATGTGTCGTCAATATTCCTTCTGAACTACCGAAAATCAGGCTGGGTGAATACTCGAGGACAGTCATGCTCCAACTCGACGGCCCGGAAGAAAACGCAGAGTGAGATTCGCATTCGCAGATTTCGGCGATACCGTCGCATTCGCGGTATTTAGATCTGACGCGAACGACAGTTGTAGTCCGATCATGCCGGAATTAGATCTGTCGATCGATCAAGATCCAGTGAGATCGAGAGTGTATTGTAGATCGGTGTCTACCTATCCAATCATATCTCGTGACCCTCTAAAGAGAGACGGTGATCCAGTGGCAGATCACTACAACATCAAGGTGAGAAAATTCCGAGAAATGGATGAGAAATTGACCGGAAAAGTTGACGAAGAATCGACTCTTTGTGGCGTTGGCCGACGGTTGTAGTTGGGGACCCAGACCTTTACGTGCCGCACAGAGGTGAAATTTCATTGGAATTTCACGAAGTTTCGATGGTACTGATGTGATGACAGGGCCTCGGCTCAGTTTGTAAAATTCTTGGAAGATAACGCAGACGAGGCTGATTCCTTGGAAGACGTCGGTCACAATCTATTATTAGGCGCATCCGCCGCCCACGACTCCATCATCAAAGGTGATCTCCCCACCATCTCCGTCCCAATTTTCACGTCCCAAATTTCAACTCACCCCCGCAGGCCACGAGGAAGACATCTGGTCGGCAGGCACCACGACACTCTTGGGAGGCGTCATGCTTCACTTTGAACAGATCGGTGCGAACGATCCAGTGTGGGGCTTTGCTTTCTTATCCGTCGGAGACTGCAAGGCTTTCGTTCTCAGGAATTCAGACAAGGAAGTCGTGGACATGACTGCATTGAACCGTGGTAACCTGAGCAATGTCTCTGATCCCGGTGAGTTTTCCGCGAAATTTCAGGTGATGACGTCATCAGGTGGTAGGATCGGTCCGTACGTGGGTGATGGAGCGCCCGATCTGAGAAATCTCAAGTTGTACTTTTACGAGGTGGGGAAGAGTGGCGGGTTGTAGATGGATGACGCGGTGCAGGTGCACGAGGGAGACATCGTCTTCATCTGCTCGGATGGTGTCCACGACAACTTTGATCCTCAGCAGCACGGATTGAAACCAAAGGACGTATCGAGCGAATTAGACGGCGAAAGCTGGAAGGAGTTTGAGAGTGAGACATCTCCATGCGATCTCATCATCACACATCATGGACTCGTTCCATCTTCACATCTCATCATCATGTCACATCATCACCGACGGCAACTCTTCTACATCATCCAAGACCTTCCATTGACGAGAGCCACAGCCCAAGTCAGAGCCGACGAGCTCAAGAGCAAGTTCAGAACAGACGCTCTACGGTCTCTCATCCTCAAAGACACGCAAGATCCCTCACCGCAGCAGATCGTCAACGCTCTCCTCGGCTATTGCATCGACCTGACGAAGAAGTGCAGGGACTTTATGGAATCTAATCTGGGAGCCAGACAGCCCACCAATTACGAAGACTTCCCAGGTGGGAACGGTTCGTTGTAGATGGAGCTGACGAGATGACAGGAAAATTCGATCACACGACGTGTATAGCCTTCAGAGTCGGAGCGGTCGGAAATGTCGACAAATAAAACAATATCTCTCTCGTGTCATTTGCTTCTGTGGACTCAGAACCATGTCTTCCTCTATCCACAGAGATGACACGGTGAGTAGCTGTGCGGCATAGCGTCATCTGGACACCGACTAGAGAGGCCTCCAGGGTTTGGAGGAGACCTCCCCTCTCGTATCTATGACGACCTCTTTATGAAAGTCTTTCATTCAGTTTTACGACTCACAAATAATCGAGCTGATCATGACTGTCAAGAGGTGAGCGACGCACGATCGAAGAGAGAGTGATGCTGAAGAAGGCATTTCGTTGAAGAGGAACCCGCTTGGAAGGCTTTTCACAGACAGTTATTTCATAATGTGGCGATGGGGAAGAAGGTCCCTCTTGCAGATCCCCTCTTCAAAGAGATGACTTTAGAGGATGTCAGGGGTCACATGTTCGCAATGCAGACGGGAGAGTCCAACCACTCAGGGAAGAGGATGGCGCTGAGACGTGGACTAGTGCCGATTACGGAAAATGTTCAAGAATACACGTATGCTCGATGATGGATGGGTCTACATCATGTCGGTGGTAATCTATACCTATACTAGCTGCGAGTATGGATGGTCCTGAGTGGTCAGCTCTTCGATTTAGCCCCTTTCTCAGAGGAGAAACTGAGTATGGTTTCGGTGAACGTTAGTGCCATTGTAAACGACAATTTGGGATACGATCAAGCAAACGAAAGATGATCGATTGCCATTGTCACCTCTATCCTCCACTATTCGAAGACGTCGCTGAGATCGTATCACTTGCTCGTGATGCCAACATCAGGGCGCTGATCAATGTGCCAGAGAGGGTCGCTGATGTGAAACACGTTTTATCCTTGGCAACTTCTCATCCAATGCTCTATCCGTCTGCAGGTCTTCATCCAGTGACATCATTAGACACCTTCTCTTCTGAAGACCGTCTGAGAGAGATGGAAGAGATGATCCAAATCATTCGAGAAAATGCAGACACCATTGTCGCGATTGGGGAGGTCGGTTTGGACTTTTCACCGCACGTCACTGGGCACCGCGACGACGTAAAGGCCAATCAGAGACACATCTTAACAGGGATGGTCAAGTTGGCTATCGAATACCACCTGCCACTCAATGTACACAGCCGATCAGCTGGGAAACCAACCGCAGATGTGATCAGAGAGGTGAGACTGTCCGATTGCATTCTCTGATTTCATAAAAGGTCGTCAAAGAGCTCAAACCTTCACAAGATGTCTTCGTATTGATGCACGCTTTCGATGGTCGCTCATCTCTGGCCAAATCGCTGACCCAGATCAGTGAGACACAGGCACATCCATTCCTCTCATCTTCTTACAGATGAACCCATCCAATTCTACTTTTCTGTCCCAGGCTCTGTCGTTCGATCTCCAGAGATGCAGAAGCTCGTGAAAGATGTGCCACTCGATCGGCTCGTTCTAGAGAGTGACAGCCCAGCCCTCCACCCACAGAAGAACGGTGGGCGGAATGTTCCGCACCTCGCCCTGCCTCTCAGCTGTCACGAGGTTGCCCTCATTTCTATGCCATGCAAGAGCCCTATTCTCACCCTTCTCAGGTTTCAAAGATCAAACAATGCACAGAAGAGGAAGTCATCCGGGTCACTTCACAGAATGCAAAGAAGATCTTTCATAAAGTGATCACATGAGGTTGCGTATTATCGTTGGTCTTGTGATGCTGCACGGAGGAGCATTAAGAGGATCTCCAGATCTGTCATTTAAGTCCACTCTTTACTCTTCTTTGTGTACACACCTCCACATTCTTCATAGAAGAGCCCATACGTTGAGGAGCTGGTGGATGCTGTCCTTACTTCTCATGTTGTTCTGACGTGCGAAGTGACTCTCGTTGGTATTTCGACCAATTTCGTGACGTAAAGGTTCCCAGAATGAGTCCGAGAACAGTTCTACAGTGTAGGACGCCAGGCGTTGAGAGAGAAAGACCAAACAAGAGAGGTGCAGAGGATGAGCATGCAGGTCTGCGGGATCGCAGCTGAGTTCCAAGAGATACAGAATGCAACGGTAGTTGTTCCGGCACAATGCTCAGTGGGTCACAAGCCGTGGAATAAGAGGAGGAATCGGTATAATAATGTGGTGCCATCAGACTCTGGGCGAGTCAAGTTGATGAAGGAAGGAACATATCAAGATGATTACATCAATGCCAGCCACATAGAGGTGACCCTCTAAAGAGAAGAAGGACGAGCGCTGACTGTGTCATTCAGCTGGCTGAGGGAGGTCCAGGGCCTTACATTGCATCTCAGGCTCCTCTCGATAGCACCGTCGATGATTTCTGGCGGATGGTATACGAGCAGAGATGTGGCGTCATCGTCACCCTCACGTCGCTGACCGAGGTCAGTCCAATTCTATTTCCATACATAATCCACATCTGACACCATTCAGGAGGGAAGGGAGAAATGCACCGCTTTCTGGCCAGAAGAAGGGACTGAAGTCTCCAGAGGGCAAGCTCGCATCAGCTGCGAACAAGTCAGGAGGGTCGATGGTTTTGTCATCCGAACACTCGTCCTTCATTATGAAGCCAGCAAGAGACGCATATATCAGCTCCATCACGAAGGCTGGTGCGATTTTGGGACGACAGACACACAACGCATGTCCAGTCTAGTCAAGATGTCCAGGGTGAGAACACGAGCCATCTTTAGAACCTTCCATTGACTCTCGATCAGCTGCTGAAAGACGAGAGCAAGAGAGAGGGCACAGAAGGACCAGTTTTAGTCCACTGCTCTGCCGGTGTCGGTCGAACTGGGACGTTCATCGCATGTGATGTGGCTCTGTGGCTGAGGTCTCAAAACGAACAAGTGAGTCAACGAAATCAAAATCCTCTTGCTGATGTCCACAGGTCGATGTGAGGAACATCGTCTTACAGATGAGAAAGGAGAGACCCGGTATGGTTCAGACACTATCGCAGTATGCGATGATACATCGGGTTCTGAAGGAAATTGAGGAACAACAATTGTGTGGAGGTAGCGGCTAGGAATAACCTCACACCAAGCACCCCACACCATCATGATGTCTCCCCTGTTGGAGATGGCATTCAAGCCACGCTCGCGAAAGAAGATCGATGTATGTATAAAGAAGAGGAGGGTCTCGCCGTGAGGCCCTCGATGTAATGTGTGTCGTTGTGGCTAGGTTGCATTTCGCAGCAACAGCGGCTGTTGCTGCGAAATGCAACCGAAAATCACGGTTTATTGTGGAGGCATATGTTTTATCTGTGTCCTCTGAAAGAAAATTCGAGCGAGGAGGCTTCCATCGTGCCATCAAACGTCTGAAGGAAGAGGATAGAACAACATGAGTGAGTGTGACGGATCCATCTCTACTGAATGAATCGGTAGCAGATAGTCAGTCCTTTGTGGATGAAGAGTCCATGAGGGACATTGAGAAGCTCTTAACGAGAGAGCGCTCTTCAGTTGGTGTGTATGCTTAGACATTCGAATCAAACATCGTGTTTCGGATCTCTGTCGTTTCACAGATTCTCAGTAGAAGGATCGTCTATATGATCTTCTATGTCAATATCTTATACGGAACTCTACGATATCACCTCTGACGATGATAATACAAACCATCTGCGAGCACTTCGTCTCACAATCCACCAGGTCGCGCTGAAGAGATGAAGAATATAGAATCAGAGGCGCAGGCCACTCTTAAACGGCTTATCAGTTCGACGGATGCACTTCGCATGCTGGAACTCATAACCCGAAGCCGAAGAGGTACGTGGTATTCTAACCGTTCTAACTCCTTCGCTCGTGCTGACGATCGGACAGGTTCACATTTGGATATTCACGAGGAACAACATGCACAAGAAGAACAACACGCACACGATGAGGAATCAGAGGATAAAGAACTGCATTCTTTCCTTCAACAGTGAGGATGCCCATGTCGATTAGATCTCATCTTTCGTAGATCTCTTGATATAGACATCAATGGAGGACAAAACGAAGATTCTACGGGTCGTAAGTTCACTCATCTCGTCTTCCATCTCTTCTCATTCTCATTCCAACAGTCAGCATCTCCTCCATCGACATCGAGATCGTCACCAGCCGATTGGACAACATCGAAGCCACGACAGAACAGTCACCGAGGAGTAAAGACATCCCGTCATGTGTGGACTCATCGTCTCCAGTTTCGACTATAGAGGCCAATCAGAGGAGACCGAGTATATCTCGCTCACCCAGGAGACTTTCTCTCGTTGTAGATGGATCGGAATCTCCGACACCTTCACAGAATGAAGGAGAGAAGGGCCAGAAGGAAAAGGAGGAGAAGATTTCAGAGAAAAATCCAGAAAAAGTCAACGAAAAGGTGGAAGAAAAGGCGAAAGAGCCAGCAGAAGAGAAGAAGACACCGAATCGACCCAGAAAACAAGGCAGCGATGACAGCTCCATCATCGACAAGGTGATCATCGGCACTCCTCGATCACATCCACATCATCTCATGAGTCCTTGATAGAGTTTGCGACAGCGATCGGTGACAGCTGCATCGCGCTTCGAGAGGAGAGGCTCTGAATCTGAATTCTATGGACAACAGGGTGTCAACTTATCACCCGAGGGACAGTCTGCTCCAAAGAGGAGACTGGCCGGCCTTGCCGATCGAATGAAAATGTCCAAGACCGTCCCTCTACAACTCGTCGTGGGAAAATATTTTTCCGGTAGATTTCGTGGAGAATCTGTGGAGAATTGATGGGAAACAGGGAAGCAAATGTTCGAGTGGCTGAAGAACCATCCACCACCAACGATGACGAGCGGTGAAGATCAAGACGACAGTCCCAAGGCATTGGCTCAGCAGATGATCGACATCAACCTCGTACACTATGCCGAACCCGAGGCCAAGGGAAAGGTGAGATGGCTCGTTGCAGATGTCGGAATTGACCCGTTGTAGATCACCGGAGACCCTTTGGTCCTTTTGGCTTTCGGAAATCTACAGGAACCGAAGCCAACACTGACCCATTTGGGATCAGCGAGTACCATGACAAAGGACAACGATTTCATGAAAGTACTTAAAAATCCGGCACAATGCCTTTTATTTGGATTTTTTCTGCACCAGTACGGGATATCACACCTGCTGTCATTCTGGATTGAGGTGAAATTTCCGGGAATTTCTGGTGAATTTTCGTGACGATTGATCAGGTGGAGATGTTGAGAACGAGATCGAGCAGGAAGCCCACTTTGTCTTCGACCGAGGTGATTCGAATTTCAAATCTCACATCTGGCGGGAAACTGACTCTCTAGACCGCCACGCGCATGGGCAACATCTACAATCGTTACATGAATTCCCGCTCCAATTTCTGTCTACGTATCGTCGACTTCGGTATCGGCCGCAGCATGGAAATTGAATCTTTCTCCACACGGGTCTCACAATTGTCGACAGCTTACTCTCAGAGGAAGAGTGACAAGCGAGAGAAGGTGATGGAAAATGTCTCGTTGTAGATAATCACATCCGTCAGGTCCTCTATGAAATGCAGAATGAAGTCTTGAAATTCTTCTTGAAGGCAAATTTCAAATGGAGTAAGAGTGTCTTCCAGGGTTCACCGATGGGTGAGTTTCATCTTTGTGCGTGAAGCGTAACGATGAATAGAGCTGCACGAATTACACTTTTTCTACTTTATCAATAAGATGAGAGACTTGGAGGCGGGTCCCATCTTTCGAGAGAAGAAATTCAACCACTTCACTTGCTCTCAGTCCATCACCGGTAATCATCATCGCATTCGCCGATCGCATTCGCCGATCGCATTCGCTGATCGCATTCGCTGATCGCGTGTCTCAGGTACCGAGATCATCGATTGGTTCATGAATATCGCCTACTTTGATTCGAGGGAATCTGCCACCTCCTTCTTACAGAGTCTCATCCGTGCCCACTCTGAACTCGTCTTATACTATCACTTCTCTCAGACCACTAGCCATCAGGTACAGTGACCATCTACAAGACATGTCACGTGACGTCTGTATGGGATACTGAAGTCAACGCAGACCATGCTGAACAACTACTGGATGCAATCACAGCAACCTGCGTTCCATCTGTTGATCGAATTAGAACCACAGCCCCGACTCAGAGACGACAACACCTTCTACACTTACCCCCTACCCGTGAGTTGTATTCCATTGAAATTCCCAACTGACGCGTTGTAGACGAGTCGGTACCCCCAGAGGACATCGAGGGTGAACTCACCCGTTTCCGATGCGAACACGAGGCCGACCACCACTCGTAATCAGAATGCAAAATACGCTTCTCTATCGAGGAGAAAGATCTTGGAAAATTTGAGGGAGTACAAGCAGGATAACCCCACCGCAGAGGCGGAGAAACAGTGAGTTGTAGATGGACGCTTGAAAATTGAGAGGAATAGGGCGTTAGAGAAGAAGGAGGAAGAGAAGGAAGAAGAGAAGAAAGAAGAGAAGAAGGAAGAGAAGAAGGAAGAAAAGAAGGAAGAAAAGGAGTCACCCGGTAGTTCTCTGAAGACCAACGCGAAGGAGCTACGCGTGAGTCATCTACAACGTTGTAGATCGTCGAAATTGACACGGTGAAGCAATCGGTTTCCAACGAAATTTCGTCACCCACGTACATCGTGAAAGACATGTTGGGTTTATCCGTCAATTTATCCGATTCCGATCGTCTACAACCCTCATCTTCAAGTGAGATATATCCTCGTTGTAGATGGTGACTGACTTCTACGAGTGTCCTCGCTCGCGAATCGATTGACGGCCAGTCCATCGGCACCCGCCACCGTTCGCGAGGTGAGTTTTCCCGCCAAATTCGAAATTCAAATCATTCCAGCCCTCCCCCTCCGTCGCTCGAGCCCTCCCCGATCGATCCATCTACCGCAGGTGATATCCCCACAAATTCCCGTTGTAGATGGAATATAATGTGGAGTCAGATCTGCCCTAGTAGGGAAGAGTTACATTGCCTCCATGTCACCACCTATGGAGTACAATGTCAGAAGAGTTCAATCTGAAACGGCCGTTTCAGAGATCGAAGTTCAAGACTACGAGAGCGTGAGAGAAGATTCCGAGAAAAATCCGTATGACAGGTTGTAGAACAAGGAAGGATATCAGAAATTCAACGAAAATCCCAAGAAGGGACTGGAGTGGCTGATCAAAGAGTGAGCGTTGTAGATGGAGATCTCAATTGAATCTCGCTCAATTACGTACAGAGGTGTCGTGAAGAATGATCCAGACGCCGTCGCCCGTTTCCTCTTGGAGAGTAAATACTTACTCAAATCGAAAATTGGTGAATATTTGGGAGAAAAGTGAGTGAAATTCCACACCATCGACTCACTACAACGATGTAGTGACGAGTTCATCCTTCAAGTCCTGACGAGTTTCGTCGAGCAACTCGATTTCTCCGGCCTCGATTTCGACGTCGCCCTGCGGTGAGTTCCCGCCTTCCCATGGGATATCCCCCTTCCCGCCAAAACTCACTCAACTGTACAGTCACCTGACGAGCTGCTTCCGTCTGCCGGGAGAAGCACAGAAGATCGATCGCGTTCTCAATCGATTCGCTCATTCCTACTTCAAGCAGAACAGTCAGTACGGTGATTACGTCAACGCCGATTCCGTCTGGGCCCTCGCCTTCGCAACCATTCTCTTGAACGTCGACGCACACAGCACGAAGATCAAGAAGAAGATGACGAAACCACAATTCCTTCACAATTGTCGACAGAGTAACGAGGGGCAGGTGAGGGAGATGTCCGTGAAATTTCGTTGAAATCTCGCAGGATTTCGATCCGCAGCTGCTGGAAGATCTGTACGATCGAATTGTGACGGAAGAGATTAAGCCACCGTCGGATACGTTATCTACCATCAGTGTGTTCACTGCGGCGGTCAAGACAGGGTTCTCTGTTGTCAGAGTGGTACAGAGTGGGAAACTCGTGAAGAATTGGAAGAGATATTACTTTGTACTACTGCCCGATCTGTTGATCTATTTCAAGAAACAAGGAGTGAGTCGTTTATTTATGTTTTCGTTGTATCTTATTCTATCTTATTCTTTCTTACTCTATCTTATTCTATCATTTCTATTTCATTCTGTCTTATTCTATCTTATTCTATTTCTTCACCATTGACGAGAGAAGGATAACGAGCTCGCCGGTTGCTACGACTTGGCCGAAATCAACTTGCTCAATCTCCGCGGCTCCATCAAAGACAAAAAATACTGCATCCAAGTGAGTCTCTCATCACTGCAGTCTCTCACCAGCACACAGATGGAAGCCACAGTGAGCACGATAGAGAGGACGGTCAATGCTTCCGGGCAGTTATCCTTAGTCAAATCGAAGAGGAAGAGCGTGTTAAGCGCCGTGAAGGAAGAAGCACAGCCGCCAGTCGAGATCGTCATGTCTTTCAATTCGGAGAGGGAGATGAACAGTTGGGGGAGACTACTGAAGGTGAAGACATGTTGTGGAGGGAGAGACTGAATGGGAGTAGAAATACACACAAACACAGAAGGAACAGGGAAGGGACCGTGCGTGCTCCTTTTGATATATAAACAAAGTCTGTCGGTGTTGATTCCATTGGTGTTGTCTGTGGATGAAGAATGAATATTGTGAAGGAAGGCCGAGTGATGATGGATTGATCGTTGAGTCTTTGCACGTTGTCTCCATTGTTGGTGACACAGAGGTCTCATCTCACATCAGATCTGCCTGGTTGGGAAGAGAAACATCGCCTGCTCACACAGTCAACGCGATGATCGATCAGCTGAACGCTGGCGATGATGTACTTCGCTCATCCTCCCCGTCGAATTGGAAGGTCATCACAACAACGATGTATCAGACGGTCGATCGATCGGGAGGGATTTATTCTCATCATTATCGTATCACAATCAGATGAGCTCCTGAATGTGGGGAGATCTCCATCGAGGTGAACGATGATCAAAAACGTGTTCATTCACCAATGGGCGTTCCTGATCGCACCGTGGCTCTCCTCGATAATGGCTCTCACCTCCCCTCCGAATCTCAGCTCTCTTCAACACATCGTGCCACTCCTGCTGGCTCCTCACCTGCCTCCGATCACTTCATCTCGATCACCACTCACTTTTGCTGTACGAGTGATTTTCCCTCGTTGTTTGTGTGTGAAACCGTTTCTAGACGATTATCTTACATTTTTGTATCTTTTGATTTTTTGAACGGTGGACGAAAGTCAGCTTCAGTGCAATGCTGAATTCATCCGTGTAAGAGGCACCTTCGCAAGCTCCGGTGTTGACCCTCTCACCCGAGAGAAAAATTAATTTAGTCGGATGCCCTGGAGTACCCAGGGCTATCAGTCGACTAAACTGATAAGAACAGATACTACACTGTTTTCGAGTCAGAAATGCTGATGGGTGATGATGATGTGTTGTGGTGAAGAGAAATCGCGACCCTACCTTGATCTAAGCTTTAAAAAGCCGAGAAGATGCTTCCTGGGGTGCCCGCGGGGTCAACTAGCCGTTAAGTAGTCCGGGAAAAATTGTGGGTTTTTAATAACAACCGTCCGCCTTGATTAGGGCCCTGAAACACCTGGGCTAGCGTTAGTTGAATGCTCTAGACACTTGAGAAGGTCAGTGCATAGNATTTAGTCGGATGCCCTGGAGTACCCAGGGCTATCAGTCGACTAAACTGATAAGAACAGATACTACACTGTTTTCGAGTCAGAAATGCTGATGGGTGATGATGATGTGATGTGGTGAAGAGAAATCGCGACCCTACCTTGATCTAAGCTTTAAAAAGCCGAGAAGATGCTTCCTGGGGTGCCCGCGGTGTCAGGTGACCGTTAAGTTGACCGCGAAAAATTGTGGGCCTCCGAATAACAACCCTCCGCCTTTCAAACGGTCCGGAGACACCTGCAGTAGCGTTAGAAAGAGGTTATAGACACTCTGAAAGGTCAGTGTGAGTACTTGGTAATCCATATAATCGAAATGATAAATGAATGTGGACGGAGGAAAAGAATGGATGTATAGGAGTCAGTGGATCTTACTCGTCGATTGGTAGAGGTTGAGAGTCTCGAGAGGGAGGATCGATGGAAAATGGAAGTGCATTCTAGAAGGTAGGAGGATACATAGATAGATATACTCATACCCTATTGCTCTTACCTTGATCTAAGACAAGTCGAGGCGGAAACAGGAGGGTCCATGCGGTTGGGGCAGCGTGATGCGCGCGCCGGGGCTCTTTTTGAAAAATGAAAATTTTTTGCGCGCGCATCCGATCTATACAACAAGACTGAACTGATAAGAACAGATAATTTTCGTATATTGAAGACGATTTTCCGAATAGTCTGACGGTGGACAACACAGCTCAAATCACAAACAACTCCAAGTTCATTCAATAGATGTATCTTTCTGTTTTTTTGATCTGCAACGAACGAGATTAGATTCGAATCACAACACATCTCGGATGAGGCATATTGACCACTTCGAGGTGAGATGATTCACAGTCCGACCTGCTTCGGTTCATCACAAAACCTTTCATCTACCTTCACGTCTCGCCTTGGTCTGAGACATCCATCTGAGATCTCATCCACATCTCTATCTACCCAATCAAATGATCCTTCTATTACGGTGTCATCGATCTTCCCACAAGATCATCGCGCAACATCTTGATAAAACTGTCCTCCAATTTTCCTTCAAATCTCTTGAATTCACCGACTCGAATCTTCAATTGTCCCTTCCTCGCCTTCATAACTCACACAACCACACACGAACAACAACAACACAACGAAATGTCCGCCCTGAACAACTCCAACGTTGCCAACAAGCTCGAGGCCAACCTCGCCAACAAGATGGCCACCGGCTACGTCGACCACGAGTCTAAGCTGATGGGAAAGCAAGGTGACCACCACAACCCTCTGGACAGAAACTTTGACGGAAAGGTCGACATGAGAGACCTGAAGGGAAACAACGCTGGAGTCCACCACAACCCCTTGGACAGAAACTTCGACGGCAAGGTCGACATGAGAGACCTGAAGGGAAACAACTCTGGAGTCCACCACAACCCTCTGGACAGAAACTTCGACGGTAAGGTCGATGCCAGAGACTTTGTCGGACAGTCCACCATGCTCAACCAGGGTGCTTACGTCCAGGGAACCAAGAGAGCTTCTCTGGTCAGAGCCGCCCCCACCATCGTTGAGACCGTTCAGAAGGAGGTCGTCATCCAAGAGAGAATCCACCCCGTCCAGAAGGAGGAGATCCAGCCCATCATCTACAGAGAGAGAGAGCAGCTCGACGTCAAGCAGGTCACCCAGATGTTGCACGAGACTCAGATCCAGCCCACCATCATCCAGCAGAGAGAGCTTCCCGCTCAGAGACGTGAGGCCGTCGTCGAGAGAGGGTGAGTCCATCATCTTGCACCTGTCAGACTCTAAATCTCTGCAAGTGCTGCCATCACCGAGAACTACATCGCCGCCAGCCGCTCGGTCGATGCCGTCTCCCGCACTCAAGTCGTCCACGCTCCCATCGTCCAGGAGGTCATCAAGAAGACCATCATCGAGGAGATCCAGCCTGTCTTAGAGAGAGACATCATCCAGTCCACCGTCATCCAGAACACCCAGCCCATCTACGAGAAGATCGTCGAGGCCCCCACCGTCCTCCGCTCGACCACCATCGTCCAAGACAGAGGTTTCATCGGAGGCGATCTCGCCGCCCTCGAGGCCCAAGGCTTCGTTTTGGGAGAGGCTGGAAAGCGTCTGAGCGCCACCTACTCTTCTCAGACCATCCAAACTGGTCTCGCCGCCCCCCTTGCAGGACAGACTTACGGCATGACATCTGCATCGGAGAACCTCGTCACTTCTCACGGACTGAAGAGAAGATCTCTCGTCGAGGCCCTCCCTGCCTCTTACGGTTACCTCGGTAACGGATTGGACAGCAAGATCGTCCAGGAGGAGATGAGAAACGGAGCCGCTCTCAACCACGCCGCCCTGCCTTCCAAGAGCGTCTTGTAAATTCTTCTTATTTATAAAAGGAATCGATTAATGTTTATTGTTTTGAAAGTTAGTGGTTGGATGTGAGGAGGAGAGCGTACAGAGCGGCACCGTTGGCGATGATGGACGATGTGATGCGAATTTTGTGAAAGTTGATCCATCTGTCTCACATCAATCGAGGACGAAAGGTGATGTTCACCTCTTCAGGAGAATTGAGCCCTGAGCATTCGCCTTCTGTTCGTCTCCTTTGTCTGCCATGTGAAGCATCTGTGTGGTCGTCAGACTATTCCTTTGATCATCGTGTGCTCACCGTCTTGTTTGTGGGCATCATCACGAAGATGGTCCATGGTACGACGGCAATTGCGCAAAATGTGGAGACACTCAGTAATATTCTCCTCTCAGAGGTTGATGCGAGGTAAGCCGAGGCGGCCAGGCACAGGGTGCTCGGTAACGTGATACCAGACATGTGTTTCATCGCGACTGGGTAATACTTGGCCCAGAGTTGGATCTTTTGTAAATTGCTGAGCTGTCCTAATGTCAAGGGAAGATCTTTCATCATTGTAACGACACGTGATCTTGTATAAGGTGACTCACGCTAGGGACAAGTTCCATGATGGGCACTACTCCAAAGAAGGAATTGCTGAGGTTGGCCCACAAGAAGTATGAGCTACCGACAAGACCTAATGCATTGAGAGCGGTGGAGGCAGAGAGGTGGAGGGAGAAATCGAAAGGCATCGCTTGTTCAAGTAGAGGAAGAGTGGATTATGTGGCTGTCCACAGCACACCTGGCTTCCGGTTTCGGGCTTCCGCTCTCATCGGAAAAAAACTGATCGGCACCCCGAAACAAAAGGCCAACATGAATACCCATCTTTGAACGATGCATCAGCTGGTTCGATTTCACTGCGAAGTAAGACAAAACCGAATCCATTCAGGTGAAGACGCATCACATGTGCATCACGATGAATGTGCGACATCGAGAGATGATGTTTATTACGTTGGGAAATAAGAGGGTGTGAGATAGCGGTCTTCAGCAGGCCCGTTCCTATACTCCCAATTGTAATCCAAGAAGAGAGACTGCGTGTCTGAATCTCCCTCCCTCTTAAACTTGTGCAGGCCGTGTTTCTCTCTCATGAAAGCTCCGTCATTATGACAATTGGCACACAGATCCACCGAGTCCCCCTTCTCTTTACATTCGATGCAAGTCCATCGACCATCTACAATGGGATCCACGCCACACGAATCACACTGGAAGAGTCAGCGGAATTTCCTCTCGCAGTTGTACAGACCTTGTACCGGATGACCTTCTGCTGGCTCGTTGTAGAGGGTGTCTCGGTCTCGATCTTATCGACAACTCTTTCTGTGGGTTTCTTCACTTGGCTCAATTTTTCGAGCCTCATCAGGGACACCAGCTCTTGGTATTCTTCAGTGTCCTTCAATTCGGGTCCCAATTGTTTCAGTATCTGTTTCATATCAATCTACAACGAGCCGTACCACCCTTCACCTCGTCTTCCACTTCATCTTCGGAGTCATCATCGGACATCATGACCTTCGGTGCTGCGTAATAGCCTGCATTCTGTGTCTCTTTCGATTTCCCGCTGCTTCCTTTCGTCTTCTGTCTGTCATGACGATGAGCACTTCTCATCATGACCGAGCCTCACATCTTCGATTGCTCCGGCTGTGAGGCTTTCTCCAGCTTCTTCCTCTTCTTCTCCGCTGCTGTCTCTAAATTTGGCTTCCTCCCTGGAACTGGTAGATTCATCTTGGCCAATTTGATGAAATATTTCTGCGTGCGACTGGCGACCTGATTCGGTCATCTACATCGTTGTAGTATTCCGAATTCCGACTCACCTGTCGAGGTGTCCGATCGGGCAGGTGACTGGCAATCTTCTTCCACCGATTTGAAGACACGGGTTCGTCTGGATATTTCACGAGGAGGTCTTCTAATTGCTTCTGCTCTTCTGCAGACCAAGGTTGATTGAAGGTCTTCGGTTTCTCGCCCTGCGATGTGATTGAGTCATCGGACATCGAGATGATGATCACCTCGGTCTTGACCTCCGTTTTGATGACGGCACGTTTCCCGTTGGGTTTGGGCGGCTCCTCGGTCGATCGAGTGGGGATGGAAGAACCATCTTCGGATGGAGGGAGGACGGGAGCGTCTGATGGAGTGGGATCAGATGGTTCGGAGAAAGATGGTTCTTGTTTGATGATGATGCCGGAGGGAAGAGAGGGGACTGGAAAAGATGTCAGATGTAGGTCACGAAGATGAAAAGATGGGATGATCTTGTGTGGAGATACAGGCGAAGTTGAAAGAATCATTACTTGTTGGTGACAGTAGTGGTGAAGGTGAGGGTGCAGGAGGAGACAGAATCTCCGGCTCTCTCGTTGGTGGTGCCTCTTGTTCAGCTCTGTTATTTAGGAATTTATCGAATGGAACCAGAGGAATGGGGATCACCCGTTGTGGTATGGGCAATTTGACTCTCTGATCATCTGATTAGAGATGATAGAGCGCATCCTATTTCCTGACCTTCTCTTTGAGCCGTTGAACAAAGTGGATTGGATCTTTCATGGCATCCTCCCTTTCTCTTCGCAAGCTCTCTATATCTGATAGGGCTTTCTCTCTCTGTTTGTGAAGAATACCAATCACTTCCAAGACCCTTTTATATCTAACGATCCGATAATCAGATGACCATCGCATACTTTGTCTCTCTTTCTCACTCGGCGGTATCGATGATGAAGCTATTTGTCATCGTGTCCTTCTGTTTGGCATGATTTGAAAATGAGTTCTCGCTAATAACTTGCGGTGCTGAAGGAATTTCAGTTCGCCACCTTTTCAACGAAGGTTCAGGCGGGAAAAAAGTCCGTTCAAAATTCAAGAAGATGGGTCATTATAAACAACACAGACGCGTGACATCATCACGGACCTTTCGTCTAATGAAGCAGCAATCATTGACCTCATTCTTCTCTGGCCGTCCAATCAGCAAACCCACATCGAGTCCAAAGAAGCCCGACATCAAGAGTCCCCCAAAATCAGTAGTAAAGGCCTCTCCACGCGATGTCAGCCCCCCAACGTTATCGCCCTCTACCTTTACGAAAATTCCAACTACGTCATCGACTCGCCATACGGATCCTCTAGACGACATCTTTGGAGGAGAATCAATCGTCCCTTCTCCCGATGAGTATGTGAACGATGCTGCAGTCGAAGAGGTGCCATTGTCAGAAGAAGCCCCAATTGAGAATGTCTCCCCTGCAGTAGATCACAGTGTTCCAACGACACCCACAACTCCAAAGAAGAAGATCATGACCTTCTCTAAGCGAAGACCATTCGTAGACCAAGAGGCGGCAGTGGCCAGCATGAATACTTCTGTAGAGTTTGTATCTGAGGTGGAAGATGTGAAATGGTCCGATAGATTGTGCACTCCAAGTCCAAAGAAGAAGGCTAAAACACAATCTCAAGTGAGTGGAGATGACTTTCTCAATCGGTTCTCATCGTCCATCATAATTCGTGTCTGCATCATGTCTAATGTTCGAGATAGCCCCCCAATACACCGAGAATGGAGCAATCCTTCTTAGATTTCGGTCAGAAGAATTTTGGAGCACCAACAGTCTGCGCCACCTGCAGCATGCGATACCAGGCAGGAGTAGAAGACGACGAAGAGCTACACAAGACCTTCCACAGGCGATTCCTCGACTCATCGTCCGACATCATCGAATTCAATGTGAGACATTCACCACCCAATCGGGGAAATGATGCAACGTTAGGGCTGGAAAGATGAAGAGATCATCCGAAACTTCGAGGACGGCTCACGTCTGATCCGCATCAACACGACAGACGCCAAGATGCAGAGTGCAAAGATGAAACAACTCGATCAAGTCGTCACGCGGCAAGTTGGAGGTCCCATAGATTGTGATGGCCACCCCCAACAGGTTCATCATCCTCGATCGATATCTTACATCACTCATGCGAAATAGTTGTACCTATACGTGTCCTCCAACAAGAAGATCATCGGTTGCGTCTGCGCACGCGTCATCTCAGAAGCTCGCAGAAAGACACAAGATGGCCACGGAAAAGGTGAGACTCGTTCGTGTTCGCATCTTTTGACTCTCCACAGCTGAGCCCGCCGAAGTTTGTGTCACGAGAGTGTGGGTCCAGAAGTCAAAGAGGAGACAAAAGATTGCGACGCAGATGATGGATGCGATGAAGAGCACGATCATCTATGGAAAGAACGTCGAGAAAGATCGAATCGCATACCTTCAAACGACACAAGAAGGCGATGCATTCGCTCAAAAGTATGGACAAAGAGATTATCTTTGTCTGTAAGGTGATTGTATAAACGAAGATCTCTCTTCTCTCTTTCCCATTCATATACAACTTCCCTCCTGATTTTGCTTGTGAGACATCATCCATCTCGATCGAGAAATCGGATTCAATTTGCCGGTTAGGGCGAAACGCCCGGTCAAGTGACCCATGAAATCCCTTCGTTTTACCCGATTCCCGTTTCTTAGCGTGGACTTCACGTTAAGCGGAACTCAAAAGAAGGATTTTAACGGCTATGCACCAGCAGACGCATTCTTTTGCTGAGCCAACATCAGCAAAGCACGAGGCCACACATGCTTCTTCACACAATGCAGCCCACCACCGATACCGATTGAGTCAGTCACAACAGACACGAACCTCACACCATTCCCCCTGCTCTGATCAATCATGATCTACTATTGGACATCTCTGAGAACACACCATCCTCTTACGACTCGAGTCGTGATCAAGATTCCGCCGAGATCATCAACCGACATCTACCATCTGGCCTCACCTCACCATTGGCCCTCTTCCATTTCGAGATCAAGAGGCATGCGAACGTGTCCACAGCCACTCCGACGACTCCATCAAACGGTAGTGATCACAAAGTAGCTCAGGCTCTCCTCTTAGAGGATGATCACCGACTATCGTCCCTGATCGAGCGACGCGAGTGACGGGACTGCTACCATTAGATAGACCACCAACCGAGAGAACGTATTGTAGAAGGTGGCACCATCGTATGCTCCTCTACTTCACGTTCGTCTCGACCGCATGGAACACGTATCGTGTCTCCATTGCCAGAGTAGAGGGACGGGTAGAGTCATTCTGCCGCGTCAACCTTCTTAGAAGGTCTCTGCGATGAAGGCAGGCGAGTGTCTATCGAGGCTGTGGTGTACGGAGTATGGCCGTACCCAGCCCACGTAGAGTTTCCGACGTTTCATCTTCTCAATCCACTGTGAATGGACATCACTCCTCATCCAAAGATGGACGAATAAACAAGATGTTTTTATACTAGCAGTGATGTTCAATTTGATCTGTTCGTCTCTCATCTGATAGATTATGTGTCGTATCATCAGTTTTGTGTGGTTCATTCCAACCGTGAAGACGGTAATGTATAGAGTGGATGAACAACCATCACAGTCGATCATTGTAGCTCGTTTGTCCTTTCAAAACAAGAAATCATACAAGTCTTTATCTTCCATCCATTCATCACAAGACCTGCGATATGTCCTTCACCGTCACCACCCTCCCCGCCCACTGCCACAGAGTCAATCTACAACCCGCCACTCCGGCCTCACCCTCATACCCCTCCCCGTCTCTGAGGCCAAGTGGATCTCCAGTGAGTTCTTTCCGATGGGGTTATCCTCTATAGAGGGTACCTTCCAAGAGCCTCCTGTGCCATCTGTCCACTTGCACTCGATCTCGACACCCAGGATCGTCTTGTCCATGCGGCCCGTCATGAGCGTTCCCCTCTGTTTCTCCCAGATCTTGCCGCTGTCGCGTTGGACTTCGGCGATGGGAAGGATTTCGACCTGAAGAGGTCGATCAGGTGATGGAAGATGAGGTGATGATGGTGGAAGATGATGGAAGATGATGATGTGATGATGATGAAGAGAAGAGGCTTACGGAGGGATGAAGGGGATCGTTGGTTTCGGGGAAGAATCCGAGGACAAACTTGTACTGACCGACGGCCTTCACCCACTTTTCGTCCGAAGCGAATCCCCTCTCGCACTTGAATTGCCTGGTGTGTCTTCAGTCGCATGACGGACATAGAAGATGGAAGATGTTGTCGATGACGATGCGCATGGGATGATGGTGATTCGTTGATGCTGAAACTCACTCGCTACAATCTTTCGATCGGTTGAGATAGATGGTATCTCTGCAATCTTTGATGAATTGTAGATCCTCCCTCAGCTGGTTCAACTTGTCTCTCGTGGCCCTCGGACTCTCTCCCGCGAAGGGTCGCAACTTCGTCTGAGCTTTCACCTCTGCAGCGAGATTCCAAGCGTCTCCAGATCTCAATACGATGTCTGCTAGCCTGTAGATATCACCCAGCGCCGATTGGATGTCTCCCATGTCCTCCGAATCGTGTCGATCGATGATGGTCCCGGGTGATTGTGGCTCGATGAGCTGGTAAGAGGACAGACGGACCTTTGTAGCTCCCACTCTGTGTTGCACGAGCTCATCTTGGAATTCAAAGAGGGACCATGATCGGACGAAACCATCTTCGAACGAGCGAGTCTCGACGGAAACGGTGACTTGAAGACGTTCCATGGCGGTTCTGAATGCGCGTTGAATGTTGTCGATGGTGGGAGAAGATGAAGTTGCATTGGATAGAATGTCTTGAGCTCTCCTCAATTTGTGAAGTTCGGATGATTTACAGAACCTGCAGCTTTTGAGAGGACTGTGATGAATGGATGGTACCTCTCACCACATGACTTCGGTAGTGTATTCGATCCTCGAGACGAAGAATTCGCCGTATATATCTTTGAATTTGGCTGGGGTCTCCTCTATTATTTGGCGGGCCGATGCATTCAATCTTGGATCTTGAATCTCTTTGTATGTGACAACATTGTCCACGTAGATGAAGAAACCGTATTCTCCAGCGACGAGACTGGGTGTCATCGAGTTCAACTCCTTCACGTTGGCATCATCGTTGACGACAGTCATCAGTGGTTGTCCTCCAGCGACTGAATAATACTGCACTTTGAGTGGTTCTTCACAGACGTTGTCATTGACAATCTTCGGCTCCTCTAATGCAGACGCTTCTGACCCATGCACACCAGTCCATCGGACTCCTCCTCCTAATTCCATTCCGCTCAGGTATTGAGTGATTAAAGACTTATCGTCGGCTGGGATGTGCATTTCGATGGTGTCCTGTGTGATGTTCTGATCTTGAAACCGCAAGAAAACTTTCGCCAATTGTTTTCAAATTTCCATGAATGGATAAACAAGCACAGAGGGTGTACGTGTCTGTCTAGACATGAAGCTGTTGGAGTTAGGTCACCTATCTGGAACAAATCGAATCGTTTCAGAGGAAAATATGAATCCAGCCCAAAATCCACTGGCCCAAAAAGGAAGCAACAACAAAAGACACAAAGGACCGAGAGAGACGAACGCATGAGCGAAGAGGAGATTGAGACGAGCTGGGAAGACTTATTGGATGATGAGCCGGAACCAGCCGCAGAGCTGACGTTACCTCCCGTCACCGTAGTAGACGTAGGACCGTCGGAAGAAGACCTCGTGAAGCTCTCTGCCTTCTTGATCTTCGAGAGAGAGGTGATCCCTTGCATCTTGAGCGTGCGACTCAGACATCGGTAGGCGAAGGATGAGATCAACCGCCTGAGACAATGGACACCTCGAACGATGGAAGAAGAGTTGACGGTAAATAGCCAAAAGATGGCGATGGAGCAGTGGGAGAAGACAAAGTCGAGACTGCCCAAAGAGATGCTGAATCTTCCCACCATATTGGCAGGGAAACGGAAGCACATCGAAGACCAGTTTGCGGCGCGACTCGAAATCGCCGTTCGAGGTGACGATCCAATCATTAACTCTTCCATTTGACCGTGTACCAGATATGAGAAAGTCTTGTCAGGAGAGAGGGGAACTTTTGTCGACCCAAATTTGGAAGAGGGGTGATGAATTCAGACATCTGTTGCATCTCAAGAATCATCATCTGGTGCTCCACCAGATCGCCCAATACACAGAATTAGTTCAAGGACACAACGACATGGAAGAAGCGGCTTTCAAGATGAGAGAAGGACAGCTGCAGAAGATCTCGAACCCTTTCATCCGCAGGGTCCTTCCCTCAGGTGAGACTATCGTCTACGGTCCGTTTTAATCTAGCCACAGAGACCATATCTGGTCCTCCTCGCGCTCAGAGTAAATCTCACAGTCTCTTCTCGAAAATACGGATACATCATCATCGCACACCATGGACACATTATCGTGACGATGTCACTCACTCTTCGCAGATCCCATGATGGTTCAATTGTTGAATCAACTGGAGACATTGAGAGAAGACAAGATAGTCAACTGCAGAGACATCATCTTCCGCGAGACCTTCCACTACCATTCCGGTCGCTCTCTCGATCCAAGAGAAGAACTTCAAGAGAAGAGAGGATTACTACCTCACGTGAAGAAATCAATCGAGAAGGGCAAGGCATCCAAAGCATTGTGAGACGGAGCGGTCGTGGTCGACTTCATGTCTGATGATGATTAGGTTCTGGAACAAGTACATCGAGTCTTTAGAAGTAGAGGATAAGTCAATCACGATGAGTGCTGGAGGTAACACACGTCCCTCCATACAGACCCCCCGTGTCATCCGCGAATTCTCGCAGAATCTAGACACCGAGATGACAGTGCTCCATCTGAAGAAGGATCCAAAAGCGCACGAAGGTGTGATATTTATGCCGTACACACTTTTCATATTGAATCAGCGTTCACGATCAACGGCTATTCATCAGACAGACAATGGAGTGAGATCCTCAAACCAAAGAACATGCACGACAAGAGGTTTGGTAACATTGTCCGGGTCAAAGACGTCTTCCGTCAGCTCCTCTTCAAAAGATTGAAAGAACATCTCGATGCCAACGAGCCATCTCAAATCATACTGCAAGACGTAATGGACATCCATCAGCATTTTGTCGACGTTTTGTCGACAGAAGAGAGGAAGGCACTGTACGATGCCATGCGTAAGATGAATCTGGGAGACGAGAAATACTTGGAAAATACGAAGAGCGATAGATTGCAGACGGCTCGTCTACAACTGGTCAGTCTGGGTCCTTACCTACTCAAGAAACAACGACCGGGTGATATTCTTCCGATTCCTCCGGAAAACTCACGGAAATCTCCAGCTTATTCACTTCGAGTTGGATTCTACCCCGACGAGTGGCAGTACAACCTCATGAAGAGTCTCGACGCCACTTTAGCCTGTGAAACCACCCGCGAGAGTGCCATCATCAGTATGCCCACATCATCCGGAAAGACATTCATATCCATGTACGCCATACAAGCTGTCCTACAGAACATGTCAGGGGCAGAGAAGGAGAACAGTGAAGAGAAGAAGAAGGGAAGTGGACAGAAGAAGAACGAGAAGGAGAGACAAGGGGCCGTGAGAAGCAAGATCGTCTTCGTATCGCCCACGGTAGCCTTACTCAATCAAGTGATGACGTCATCAGTCACGTGACCATGTACTGACCATGACAGACGGTGGCGAGCATTAAAAAGTTGCTGAACGAGACACCCGGTATGAAAAAGTTCAATTGTGGAATATTCTGCAGCATCTACAGGGAGGACGAGTACAACTGTGACGTACTCGTTTGCACTCCGAACGAATTTGGGATTCTCCTCTTCAGCCCGAAATGTCAAGAGTGGGCCAACAACTTGAAATTCGTCATATTCGACGAGGTACGTCGTAAAAACCCATTTTCGACTCATTGTGTTCAGGTTCACACCATCATGCGTTCGGACGTGATCGATGAGGTGGAGTGACGATCATCATGAAACCTTTTCACCATATCGTAGGTAGAGAACGTCTCAGGACATTACACGACCATCTTATCGATGGTCCGTTGCCCCTTCTTAGCTCTATCTGCATCCATATCAAACGCCGGACATTTCAGAGATTGGCTGGTGGACGTTCGAAAGAGATTGGGTTTCGAGGTGAGCGTCACATCACAGACATCGCATCACATGATATGTCGTGCATTCGATTGAAAGGTGAACCAGGAGAAGATCAATCTGATTCCTGAAGAGGGACACAGAGAGAGAAGATGGACCGATCTCCTCTTACATCATTATGATCCGAGAGGTAAGACGAGGTTTATTTTGCCCGTCTGATCTCTGTGTAGAATCACAGATGAAATCGGTTCATCCGATCTCGCTGATCACAGACTCGAGTAGAAGAGACTATCAAGATTATCTCACCCCCGAACAATGTGTACAATTGTACGATGTCATCCGATCGAATGGAAGCCTGAGCGATGCTGATCTACAACGACTCGAACCCGAAATCTTCTTCAGAGATGAATTCAGAATCACTCGCCCCAATCAAGTGAGTGGATGACTTTTCTTTTCGAACTTTGTCTCTGATGCATTCTGAACAGAATCACTATTCTGACGAATTACTGGCGGCTTTTCATACCATGACGAACGAAAAGAAAGAAGAGATCATTCGTTCATTACCCGGTTGTGACGTGAACGGTCTACATCAGACGCCGACAATCGTCGATGTCGACAAACTATTACACGACATGGTCGATCGGTGAGTTTCTTTCGAGATGTATCCTTATGAAGATACAGACAAATGTTACCAGCCATCTTGTATTTATTCGACGACGACGAACTCATCGAAATGTTGATGGACATGGTACAACAGATGGAGAGAACCCACCCCATCTTGCAGAAACCAGTTCAAGGTGGAGGAAGATGTAACGCGTGAAGATTGAATGTGAGATAGAAATAGAAAGAGAAGAGAAGAAGCAGAAGAACAAGGGTAACGCATCGAAGATGGGTGATGCCCCGGAGAAGAAGGTATCTCACTTCGAGGCAGAGAAAGGTGTCTCTCATCTTTTCACATCTTCTCACATCTCTCACTCCATGTTCGCACACATCTTCCATCCATTCGTGAAGAAACTGAATCGTCTTCAGAGAAGAGAGAACACATCGCGAAAACGAAGACGGAAATATGGAAGAGGTTCTATACAAAGGAGAGGATGTTCGGTCGATCTGTCACAGTTGAATTAGACTACTGGCTATATCGTCTCTTCTACAAGGAAGAATGGAAGACGGAGAGACCCGAATTGAAGGCTCTCGTCTACGGTTTCGGTTACCACAGTAACAACGCCCCCAAGTCTTATCGGTGAGGCTCGTTGTAGTCTGGCGCGACTGACGTGAACCAGAGATCTCGTGGAGTATTCATTTCGATCTGGGATAATCACCGTTGTCTTTTCGAATCGATCTCTCATGCTGGGTGTCAGCATGCCTGCAAAGTCAGTCGTGTTACTGGAAGACCACGAGAGGATATTGGACTCGAACACCTTCAAGCAGGCGGTGAGAAGTCGAGAGCGGCTCGTTGTAGATTGACGGTTCGTTCAGAGCGGAAGGGCGGGAAGGAGAGGATACGAGCTACTGGGTCACGTCATTTTCTTCGATTTCTCGAGGGAAAGGATAAGTTCGCTTCACACGAGAACTCCCACTGCGATATCCACAATGAGTCCGCTCACATTGGACAATGCTTTGAGATCTCTCATCTTAGCTCACGAGATGTCGTTAGATCAGAAGTTGAGCCCCATCGAATTGGAGAGGAGTCATCAGGTGTGAATCGTCGATGTGACGTTCATCGAGTTGATGCATCGATAGCGATTGGAGATGTTGATGTGTCCACCACTCAAATCGAACGGTCACGTCAAGGGAGAAGAAGAAGAGATGAAGAAGCTATTCAAGGTGAAGATATATCGGTAGATGGAAAGCATCTGATGTCTCGAGCAGTTATCAGTCCAAGTGTTGTACGGTCTCTCTCTCATCGATGAAAAGGGTACACCCATCGGATTAGCTGGCTTCGCATCACACTTACCCGAAGTGAATCCTCTTCTTAAACGTTCGCTGAGATGAAGCAGATCTATCCTTTCAACTACTGCCTGACTTATCTCATCCTCAGTGGTGCATTGAACATGATGAAGAGACCTTATTCTCCCAATTGGCAGAGCACCAATCAGATCGATTACCATCAGACTGTACAAGATCGAAGGAAAGGTGTGCAGTCGAGATCTCGAACGTCAAGTTGAACTGTCATAGCTCAATCCATGATGGTCAACGTATTGGCACATTTCGTGTTCACCAAGCCAGCTCCATTGGGTGTTCCAAAGTTGAACAGATTACCCACCGCCGTATTAGAGGCTCTGGGTGAATACAGCCGCTCCCTAGAACAATGCAAGAACAATTTCGCTCAATTAGAGGACATCGATCTAAGGTGAGTTTCACGTCGTCCGAGATCCATCTCATCATGTTACAGCCGACAGAGTGATCGCATCGTCCCGAAGTTGAGGAGGAAGCGAGGGAGCAGCCCTTGGATGTACCATTTGTTCATGACTGGCGATTGGAATTCTACCCTGGACGTCTGCCGTCTGGGTGACTCGGAGCTATACGTGGCCACATCGAGGGCCATTAGTGTCCTAAGGAAGATGTCGGTGGCTTTGGAGAAACTATCCACTCGAGAGGAAGACTCGTTCTCCATCATCTTCATGGACATCGCTGATCGATTAGACGAAGCTCTCTCCTTCAGCGGAGCTTCTTACAAATAGACGTGCGATATTCGAGAATAAAACATTTTCGCATGTTTTCGCACGACTCGATGACATGCACTCGCGATGTATACGAAAAATGTCCTCAAATCATCTCTTTATAAGTTAAAACAGGAGGGCAACGAAAGCCAAGATACCGACGGAAAGCATGACGGCCGACGATGACTGATCTCTGACTTGTGTGGACTGGTTTCCGTTGGTGGATCCGGCAGCTCCTCCAGTCGTCTCAGTGTCCACGGGTGTAGAGGTGGGCTCTACAGCAACCGAAGAAGTGGCAGGTGTGGACGATGATGAAGATGAAGAGGTTGGAACATCGGCCGATGAAGATGTGATCACGGCAGCCGCTGAAGAAGTGCTGGAGGTGCTGCTCGTCGTCGAGCTGGTCGTCGAGCTCGTTGTAGAAGAGGTGGTGGACGATGTGGTGGACGATGTGGTGGACGATGTGGTGGATGTGGTCGATGACGTGGGTACAGTCTGAGCGGCAACTTGTCCGTATCCGTCAAAGTAGCAAGCTCCAGTTCCCTGAGTGGGACCAAACTGAGAGTAGAACTGGTTCATAGCGTAAGAGACCTTCTGTGCGGGGCTGCAGTACTGGTAGACGGCTCCATCAGCGATTGGAGTGCACCACGAGGCGTTCTGGGAGCACAAGTAGCTGGTGATCTGTCCCACGATGGTGGCGTTGAGGCTGTACGAGTTCTCCGTGTAGGTCTTGCAGGTCAAGCTCTGGTACATGGTGTGGCAGGTATCAGAAGCGTAAGTGCCGGCGGGCTGGTAGGTCGAGCTGGCGGTGGATCCAGTGTAGTGAGATTTTGTGGAAGAGGCAGCAGAGCAAGTGAAAGCGGGGTTGAATTGGGGCTTGAGCGTCTTGTGATCACCAGAGACGAGTCCAAAGTTGGTCTCGATGTCGCCGGCGGCATCGATGATCTTCTGGGGTTCTATCATGGGGTCAATTCGATTCAAACGTCTCGATCTACAACGTACCGTCGAATGCCTCGAAGTAAAAGTAGTTGACATCATGAGTGTTCAACCAGCAGATGGCACCCTCCAAGTAAGTCTTTGCGTTGGCAGGGCTGGCGACGGCTTGTCCGGTGTTGCGGCCTCCAGATGGCCAGCCGATCTCTCCGAGCCAGACTTCCTTCTTGGGAGCTTGGTTCTGGATGTAGGCGATGTCGGTGGGCAGACGAGATACGGCGTTCTGAATGGCGGTACCGGTCCAGTAGGGGAAGGTGTTGATCCTGAGATGGAAATGAGAATGGAGATGATGGAATGGAGACGGCTCACATGACGATATCGACGACGGCAATGATCTCTGGGGGGGTCAAGATGTCCACGTGAGTGACGGGGATACGGTTCCCTCCGAAGGCATTACGGATGGCCTGGGCCTCCTGAACGGCCTTGACGATGACAGTCGAGTTGAGACCGGTCGTCTTGTTGACGGAGTAACGGTAGAGATCTTCAGAACCTACGGCGATACCTGTGATGTGGCTCCAGCCGTAGACTTGAACGAGCTCGACGAGCTTGGTCTTCTCCCAACCCCACCAATCAGCGGGGGCGGCCTGACAAAATGAATAAAACGTTTCTCATTTTCGTCTCAAATAGAGAGGAAGGAATGTTCTTCACCTGCATGCCGAGGAAGACCTTGAGTCCGGTGACGTTAGCGGCTCTGAGGACGTTATCACCTCCATTGCAAGTGATGGTGGAGTAGATCTTGACAGAGTCGGCGAAAGTTGAGATGAGCTGGAGATCGGCTAAGACATCGGGGTACTCTGTGCAGTCTCCGTTGGCCTTGTAAATTCCATAGTTGACTCCCTTCAGACGGGCTCCTGCGGAGAGGGCCACAAGGGCGAGTAAGAGGATGAGATTCTTCATAGATAGATGTGTGCGTCTAGAAGTCCGTGCGTGCGTTGGGGTGTGGTGCGTGTTGCGTTTCGCTCGAGTGGACGGCGATAAAATAAGATGAGCTTAGACGAGCACACCTCGGGGTTCGTCGCGGAAAGTAGATGAGATTTCCGGCAGATGTGAAATGTCAACGAGAATCGCTCAGAGCTTCTCTTTTTGACGTTCAGGTTCTTCACACGTCGATCGTTTCACCTCCAGCTCACAATCACAAAGAGTGATAGAGGAGTTCTGTGTCTCGGTCTCATCTCGCTTTCACTTCTGTAGAAGCTTCTTCGTTGTGTTTGTCCGAGTCTTCTACTGGGTGCAGCACACGTGTCGATGTAGATACGTTCGAGTCTGTGGAAGAGAACAGAGGCTGATGTGCCGAACACAACATTCGAAATGAACATGAAGCTTCGTCATCGTACATGATCGTCTATTAGTATCCTCCCTTTACGTATTGATTTCCTAAAGAGGTCCTTCCCTTGCCTCCGGCCGAAAGGAGGGCGTTGCCCTGGGGTAACTGTGCGCTGCGTGGGATCGTAGAGGTCTGCATGGCGGCAAACCAAGCGTATCTGTCGTCCGCGTCAAAATGATGTGCTCCATCCTCTTCTTTTCACCTCTCTACGTATGATTGTCCATCGAGCCATCTCGTGATGTCACTCATGAGACTCGAGATGTGACCAGCATCACAGCTGCCTCCTCCGTACGTGGCGCAGCCCACTTCGGTGACCCAGATGGGTTTCTTGAATTTGTTATGGAAGTTGGTGACGTAATCCTTGAATGCCTGAGAGCTCGATCCGTACCAATGCAACTGCAAAAAGTCGATCTTGCATCCCGAACATTGGGCCAAGAATTGACTCATCCAAGAGAGTCCATTCGAGTTGGATGCAACCGATGGACCTCCCAATCTCTTTCCACTCATGGGTTGCATGTTCGACTTGAAGAAGCTAACCGCTGTCGCTGGGCTCACACCGCTCATATCAGGTCTATAAAAGGTCAGTGGGCATGTTTAAGAACTTCTTCCTCACTCGTTGAAGAAGAGGATGTTGGGACAGTTGTTGTAATAGCCAGCAGTGTTCTTCGCTTGAGTGAACTCGCCGATCTTGTCCGGCGAATGGAACATGGGGACATACTGTAGCCCTTGATTGTTCTGTGCGATCTTCCATGCCGACCAGTTGTGATACCAAGAGGCCTTCTTTCCGGATCCTGCCAGTTGACCCAAGTCTGAGCTATCCCAGTCGCCCCATGCTAGACCGAGTTTGGCTCCCGCATACATCAAGGAATCGGATGCATTGATGCGGGCCAATAGAATGTTCTCTCTGACGATCTCTGAGACGAATTAGAGGGATTCAATTATCTAGAGGATCTCACGGGAGAGGGCGCAGCCGATGATGATAGACAAGACAAAGAATGTCTAGAAGAGTGAGACACTGATCGTTGAAGGCGCACCTCACCTTCATGTTGGTTGCTTTGATCTGAACCGGGTTGATCCAGTTTTCCAGAGGCCCCGTCAGAAACGTGGGTCGTTGTTTCTGAACGACAAACCCATCTTTCAACAACTTCTCCCGTTAGACATGACAAAGACACGAGTGGAACGTTTATTCGTTCTGTTGTTGTAGGGCGGTCTGCTCTTCTGCCTGTTGGATCTGTTTGCCACAAGCCATGAAGGCGATCTTACGAACGAACAGATAGAAGCCGAGAGTGCTGATCGTCATGAGAACGGAACAGTCGTAGAGGGTGTCCATCGCATACATGTCTCTGATGATCGGATGAGTTTCTCTCGAGAGTCTGATTCTCACCCGTTGTGGCCGCCCTGGCGCTGAAGATCGGGATTCACATAGAACATGACTCCAATGTGCCACAGCCACACACCCAGGTAACAGAAGAGGAAGGCATCGAGAAGAGGGAGGAAGGTAGTGAATACGATGGGATTCGTGTAGGCGGAGTGGACACCTAAGGGATGTCAGAGATGCATTAGAGGATGATGGTGATGGGTCACCCGTGTTTCGAATCAATCTCGAGGAATCGTTCCCCTCTGTCTCTTCGTAAGATGTGTAGACCTGATGATCGGGGTGAGAAGAGGAGGAGTTCAGTTTCTCACCTTCTGATGATGTTTCGTGTTGGTGTATTCACCGACAATGAGATTGACAATACGAATGAGAGCGATGGCGTAGATGATCTTGGCAGTGACCTGTTTCCACATCAGAATGAGACGAAGATGTGATTCAACTGGTCTCACATCCATCATAAAGATTCGAAAGGGATTTGATTGCACTTTCGTATTCAAGAGGACCCCTGTCATTGCAATGCAGAGATTGGATGTAATACCCCACACCAGGTCGACTATTTTCTGTGTTCATGTTAGGAATAATATTACATCGTCATAGTGTACCCTTCGAAAATGTAAGAGACCAATGATACCCGCGATTGCGACGAGACTGACTATGCGGAATCTTTCCATATGTGCATCCGTCCAGTCTCCTTTGACGGAGAAGAATTCGATGACGGAAGAGAGGACTCTGATGTGATGAGAATGCATCACGGGTATCGTAATCATTCATACCCCAATATGGCCATGGCATTCAGCTCGATAGACAGAAAGATGGAACTCCTTCGAGTGCTGGGAAACAATGCAGTGGCTCTGGGTACCTCATTCGACTCCTTCTTTTCGGTCCTTCCATTCAATTTGGCCCTCTGGATGGACACATTGAAAGCACGGAATAGCATGAATATCCCCACGAGGAGAATGAACGTCCCTGGCACAGCATATGTCGCCATCGTGAACATATCTTCATCGGTGGCGGCAGAAGGATCCGTCGGGCCATTCACTGGATTACTGTTGTGACTACCGTGCTTGTCTTCATTTTGCCCATCGTGATCGTCTCTCTTCATGGTTTCTGTTCGATTCCTACAAGGATGCGCGGAGTTTGTGTCAATCGAAAAAAACCAAGGTAACCAAATCCTGCCCTGCCTCCGATTTTAGCTTGGACCGTCGAGCCCTCCAGGGGATTACAATTTCTCACGCTAACACATGAATTCTGGTTGGAAGCAGAGGGATAATGCGAAGACGAAGGTGAGTTCGTATGACATCACATCGGGCGTTCATCGATGATGGTATCAGGGGAATATCCAAGAGAGGTCACTCCAAGCCATAAAGAGGCTTCAGGAGCACGAGAACAAAACGAGTGCAAAATCTCAGGTCAGAAATCGTTTCGGCGATGATGTGATTTACATACTCAGACTACGACGTCGCTTCCAGGAATTGGAGAGTGGACGCTGGTTGTGGATCAGTCGAGAGAACAAGAGGAAAAAAAGAAACCGAACAGAGATGACAAGGAAGATCACAATTATCCTCCCGTGTGGGCCATCAGAAAAGACCACGTGCGTTTATTCTCGCATTGTATCACAATTGTATCGAACAACCATCTCCCAGTCAAAGCTCATTTTACACCCTCATGTAACATCTTCACACCAGGTACAGAAGTCAGATGACTTTGCACCCAATCAACCTACGAAGAGCATAAAGAAGATCACCGATATACTGAGCAGTAAGACAGGAACAGTCGTCAAGCAGATCTCTCCCAGTATCAAGCTGGTGAGACAACTTCACATGATGCGGAGCGTTATTCACCGAAACAGCGACGACTTTCTGAATCTCATGACGGTGACGGCGAGCGAAAGACAAAGATTGAGAAGTCAGTGTCTGCACCGATATCTCCTCTTCAGGCTCGTCAAGCACTAGTGCCTCCATCAAGACAATCTGCATTCTCTCATCACATGACGAAACAGAGAAGCAATCGTATTCACACACCCTTTCGGTGATGATGATGATGGAGATCATCGACCGATGCTGACAATTCCACAGACCTTTCATCTTTCCCACAGCGGAGGCCACTGCTGAGGAGATGCAGCCCATCAGCTCAACTGAACCGACACAAGATGAAGACGATGAGATGTTCGATCATCCTGTTGTCGCTTCTCCGTCAGAGAGCGATATGTGGCACTTGTTCACAGCGCCGGAGGTGAATCATCGAGAGAAATGCTGATCGAGTGATATTCGATAGGTCCATCAATCTGTCTCAACCATGATCGAGGCTATTCCAATGAGGCGGAGTACATCTGTACCACTCGTTCACTCTCATACGAAGAGAAAGTGAGTGAACGAGACGATCCATCGTTGTAGTCGATGATCTGACGTCACAAAAAGGGGAGTGAGTTTTGACGTTTCAGAAGAGAAGGAAACACGGAGGAAGTTGGAGACGAACGAGTCTACGGCAGGGCATGGATATATACCTCTCGAGTTCTTTGACGATGTGTCTTACGAGAACGTTCCACAGGATGCCATGATGGTGAGCGATCGGATGAGATAGATGGTGATGATGTGTGACCGAACACCAGCCCGGTAAACCAGCTACGTCGAAATGGTTCTTTCCAGATGGAACGTGGGAATGGAAAGACTGCATCATCAAATCGTTTGATCCAGAGAGGGAACAGTTTCTCGTCATCTGGTCCGATAGTGGCAAAGAGAAATTCGTATCAAGGTATACGATCTCATCTCTAACTTCATCACATCACACGTTGCACATCACACATCACACATTGCACATCGCATCACTGACACCATTCCAGATTGAATCTGAGGTTAGAGAACGACGACAGATTCTTCCAGCGTCTACAATCGGCTTATCAGAACCGCATGGTTTATGAGAAGCGGTTGGCCAGACAGATGAAAATAGACTCTCTAGACATCTCATCCATGAACGAGCCATCACCCGAACAACTCGAAGTCATCGTCCAACGCGTGGGAAGGAATAGTAGCGACACTGAGGTGATATCCCAATGTGGTCACCATCAAATCATCTGATGACTCCTTCAGTCTCAATACATCAAAGAGAGGATCGTGACTATCTTCAAGAAATCGATGAAATCTCTCGAGTTTGAGCGCCTCCATCCAATAGAGGAAGAACTGCCCCCTTCCGTTCATTATTTATTGAGAGAAAGAGAGATTTTTGTACCTCAACAAGGAACCATCAGAATCCCTCCCGTTGTAGTGAGAGATTTGGTACAGAATCTACTCGGTACATCATTGCACAGCAATTCGATCTTGCTGCACGGCCTGCAGAAGATCTGGGAACAGGTGAGTTGTAGGTGAGGCAATCGTGGAGCTGACGTGGGACAGACGCTTATCATCAGGAACAGCCGGTATTTTCTCACCGAAATTCCGCTGTGTTCTACGTCAGAATTTTTACAGAGGCAGAACACGAGTGTCATCCAAAGCATATCGAAGATCAAGGTGAATGACAATTCGATCATCACAACACTCGTATAACACTTTTGATCGTCAAATGTATCATCATCTATACCAATACGTATTTCTCATCATTTGACGGCCGCATCATCGTGATCGAGCATCACATGACTCATCGTGACAGGAAACGGTTGTCTTTCGATTAGAGGCTATTGTCATCGAGAGCGTAGAAGAAGCGACGCTCGAATGGGCCAGGGGCGCCCACATCTTCAGCCCCGGTCAGCACTTGACGAGAGCTTCTCTCTACGGAAACTCTTCTAAGCTGCAGCGTGAATACATGAACCAACACATCCACCGAATGGAATCCCTGACCAATCGAATGGTCGCAGATGCACTGAAGGCCAGCATCAGCGAGTCCCTCACGCGATTCGTAGATCTATTCTCCAGGTGGGATCGTTGTAGATCGTGGAGCGTGACGTTCG
The DNA here is from genome assembly GCA_003024175.1 of Planoprotostelium fungivorum. Lineage (NCBI taxonomy): Eukaryota > Evosea > Variosea > Cavosteliida > Cavosteliaceae > Planoprotostelium > Planoprotostelium fungivorum. The sequence continues at coordinate 88,534 of MDYQ01000004.1, read as the reverse complement.
ATAGATACGAGAGATCTCTGGGAGAGATCGAGGAGAATGAGATCTTTGGTATTCCCACAGATGCTCCACCTCCCATTTTCAAGGTCCAAGTGGCCATTCGAGACAATCGAATGAAAGTGTCACCCGATCTAGATGATTTTCTGGTGAGGTAACACTTCTGATGACGTCATCTGACGTTTCGCAGAGGGATGTGTCACCTTCCATCATGATCATTCACAATCCCAGTAGCAATATTCCCGTGTTGGACTTGGGCTCACTGTTGCACGACGACAACAAACCGCAGAAGTCACCATCAACAGTATCTTACGAGGCAACAAACAAGCAAGATCTACTCAATCAGCGAGGTATCATACAGAGCATCATCGTCAGGAGTGTGGCCTTGGCACAAAAATTCGGTACGTCGTTTCACGCGTACGAGGAGATCTTGCAACAGGATCTGGACACCATCTACAACAGATACCGTGACGATCTGAAGGGTTTACGGTGAAATTTCGACGACATTTCATTGGTCTCAATCTTCTCAGGGAAGAAGTGGATCGAATCCGAGCCAGCTCGTTAGAAGTAGCGAAAGAGATGCCTGAGATGGTTGTCATCGGTATCCTTCACATCAATTGTACAGAAGCGAGGAACATGTTCATTCAGCAACTCAACGATATGGCCGATACACTCGTGTCGAAACTCAAGGTGAATCGATTATCTCCTTTTTTAGATCTACAACGAGACAGATGACGACGGTGGACATTGCGGGGACGTTGAGTGGAAGATTCGAGGAAATTAATGGAATCATTAAGAAGACAGCACACACCCCGGAGGAGCTATCAGAGAGAGCGGAAGCTCTTGGAAAAGTCACTGAAAACATCAAATCGATCTCCCTGGAGGCCCAGGAGGTCGCCAAGCGATTCGACTTGCTGGAGAGATTTTTCGTGGAACTTTCCGATCAAGAGTTTCAGTACAGATGGTCTCTCATCTCCATGCCCACTCTCCTCTCCGAGGTGACTTCCGTCTACAACGTTGTAGAATGACACCATTGTAGATCGTTCAGAAGGCCCTGTACGATTTCCAGGTGCAAAAGTACAAGCTGACTAGAGAGCTAGACAGGAAGCAGAAGGAATTCACGGAAGATTTATTCAAATTGGCTGAGGAGGCCGCGCTCGTCGAGGAGTTCGAAAACATCGATTCGGCTCTCTACAACGAGGAGAGGGTCACACCCATCTACGAGAGGTGATACATCATATGACGTCATTTATTCAATTCGGTCAGATTCGAGGAATTGGGACGACAATTTGAGATCTACGGATCGTACGAGAAGATTCTGGCCATTCCACCCATGGATCAGTCCAGTCTACAACACTTCATTTCCTCTTTTCGTCCCATTTACGATCTGTGGACCACCGCTGCAGATTGGCAGATTGTTCTGGGAGAGTATCTGAGATCACCGTTCTTATCTTTAGATGCAGACAAATTCTCAAAGTACATCCTCAATGCGGGTCACGTGATCGAAACGGCCACGGCGAGATTGACTTCGAAGCCAAAACCGGTGAGGAGTGAAATGTCGATGAATTCTCACAGGCTCGTGCAGTTGCACGCGTCACAACAGTTGATGAAGAAGATCGACGAGATGAAAGATCACTTATCGATGATTGTGAGATTGAGACATCCCGGTGTACGATCTAGACATTGGAGAATGTTATGTCAGATGACCGACACCTCGGAACCACCGGAAGGCTTCACCTTAGCCTCTCTCATCGACATGAAATTAGATCGCTTCACGGATATTGTGAGGAATTTTGGCGGGAAGAGACGTGACTCGTTGTAGATCGTCAATATCACCGATTTTGCCAGGAAAGAATACGAAGTGGAGACGTCACTGGACGCAATGTTGGCTGAGATGAGATCTTTCCACGTTCCCACGGTCCCAGTGGAGGGGGTTCGACCACATCGACAAGACATAAGAGGCTGATCCACCACAGCGACCGGATTTCTTCATCCTGGGAAACATCACGCAGCTCCAAGCGGCAGTGGAGAATCAGAGAATCAATCTGCACAAGATCATGTGTTCTCCCTACGTTCTCGATCTATTGGATCGCGCGCACCAATGGACTAACACCGTCAGCAGCATCCAAAAATTACTCTCTCTGTGGACCGAGTGTCAAGGCATGTGGTTACGTTACTCGTGAGTTTTCATCGACATCACATACGATATCACATACGACATCACATAAGACATCACATACGACATCACATACGACATCCTAACTTGTGACAGCTCCATCGTCGAATCAGAAGAACTACAGAAAGATTGGAGGAGCGACGGTGTAGTTCGTTTGGAAGGTGTCCACGAGCAGTGGAAGATCATCATGGAAAAGGCTACGAACAATCCCCGCATCCTCCTCTTATGCGAGAAATTTGAGATTCCATCTATGATCCAAGAGTGCATGAGAAACATGGAGAAGATTCTCCGTGGAGTTCTCATGATGTTAGAAGCCAAGAGACAAGAGTTCCCCCGCCTCTACTTTTTATCCGAGAGGGAAGCGGTCGACGTTTTGTACAGGAGACGATCCGAAGAACAAGTTCGAAGCATCGTCAGGAAGTGCTTCGATGGTGTGGACGATCTCGTCATCGATACGGTGAGATTTGAATTTTGAATCGAGACTCACGGCGCGAAGCGAGGTGATCTCGAGATCACGCATATCATCGCGGCCAATGGAGAAACGGTGGGACTGGTAGAGCCGGTACCGTTACATTCGAATGTGACCCAGTGGATGAAGAACCTGCAACAAGTCATATCGTCTACCATCAATCACTTGGTGCACAGAGCTCTGACGACATACACTTCTCAGACGAGGGAAGATTGGATGGTCACGTGGCCAACCGAGATCGTCCTCCACGTCAACCAGATCATCTTCACACACAAGGTGATGACAATTGGTGGGTTGTAGATTGATCGTGGAGAAGGTGTCCCAGGCACTGCAGAACCGAACGAAGATCGAGGCCTTGAATATCTTTGTGCAGGAGAGGTTACATTTTCTATCCAACATCGTGCACAATTCCGACAATGCCGCACGGATACGTACGGCACGGGCCCTCATTTTGTTGGACCGCTCAAATCGAGATCTTGTCGACATTCTTGTCGACTGGACCAATCGACCACAACAGGTGACGATGTCATCATATGCACCGTTGTAGATGCCATATATTGAATCATTTGTAGCCCACGGAGGCACAACAGAACGAAGGGTTGGAGTCCGTATGGAAGCAGACGTTGCGACACTATTGGGAAGACAAAGAGCTATTCATCTCCATCGCATCTTCCACGTTCATCCACGGTGGAGAATACGTGGGAACATCTGACAGATTGTCGCTGGTTCCCTCCACCCACAGATCCTTGCGCATGTTAGCCACGGCTATGCACTTGGGAGCCGTTGGAGCATTGATGGGAGGATCTGGATGTGGTAAGACGGAAATTACCCGGGAAATAGCCAAGATCCTGGGAAAACAGCATGTAATCTTCCAGGGCTTCCCCGACGTAACTCCGCAATCTCTCACGGAATTCTTCCGTGGAGTCGTATCTTCCGGTGAGGCAGTGAAACAATTGTCCGAAATTCAAATTTCAAATCAGGCGCCATCGCATGTTTCGATGAGATGGACCGCGTTCCCAGCGGAGTCTTGTCTATCATCTCTCAGTGTCTACAACGTATCCAGACAGGTATACAAGTGAGTATGATATCTCGTACGACATCCTCACCACCCACTCAGACTAATACGACATCGATTCCTTGGATCGACGGTACCGTTGTAGATGCATCGGTTCCCTGTGGAATCTTCTTCACCCTGGAACCACAAGGGCCCAGCCGCTGTCAATTGTCCGAGAACCTCAAGACACTCGTTCGTCCCATCTCTCTCGCCTTGAACACAGAGAAGGATCTCATTCTCATCGCTCAGAGCATGCTGATGGCAGGAGGTGAGGTGTCGACGTCGACAATGATCTGACGGGGTGGAGGATTCGAAGCCCCGGATGTTCTGGGAGGGAAGATCGTTTCGTTTTTGAAGGCCATGTCGGAGCAAATTTCGACGAGATTTCCCGCGGTTCTTGATGTGAGAACGGTAGTGAAGATCGTACAGATCTGCGGGGCAGATCGCCCGGTCTTAGGATCACGCTCGAATGTGGGACAGGACCGACCGGGAAGGAACAGGAGCATGTCCAAAGTTCCAAAATTAGAAGAAGCCGCGGCATCGGCTGAGGCTGCAACTGTAGATCTCGTTCGGGTGATGACGTCATCATATGTCATCACTCCACTCACCGAACCACTAGGCCACCAGGGAGGAAGGAAGTGTGGCTCACAACTTGCGTGAGATTTTGGGACCCAGATTGAGACGGGAAGACCTTGAGACCATGGAGCACCTTCTCCGTGATCACTTTTCCGGTTCAGAACCACTGGAGAGCATGAATCGCGATCTACGTCAAACCATCTCCACTTGCTGCAAGCAGATGAATCTCGTCGACAAAAAAGACTTCGTCGACAGCATTGTCTCCCTGGCAACGACCATCGAGAGGTGAAGATGTGTCAAAAACAGCGATTGACTCGTTGTAGATCGAGCATCACGGTCTTATCGGGACCATGTCTGTCGGGCAAATCGACCATGTTGAAAGTCATTGAGGCCGCTAGAAATCAATTGGCACAGGTTCCATCAGCAGTTGACCCTATTCAGTCGGTGAAGGTGAGCAATTCCGATGAGATCTCGTGATATTCACATGTGGTAGATGCAGCACATCATTCCTGGAACTCTCTCGCTGGATGAATTGGTGGGACACATGGATCCACTCAGAAATTGGTCGAACGGTGAGCTATCATCCATCTACAACGCACCAACTGATAGCAGGTGTACTCCCCGAGATGCTCTCCACCATCAATACTGCCTCCGCTGAACACATCCACCCCCGCGAAAACTATGTGAATTTTTCATCTATGACGTTATCTGACGTCACCAGATCGTACCCAAGGCCGAGGCCATCACCACTCAATCTACAACGAGTACTCAGCCCGTTCAGTATTGGATCATTTTCGACGGCAGTATCGAACTTCGGTGGTTTGAATCTCTCTTCACGTGCACTGACAACACCCGCTGTCTCATTCTGGCCAACGGACAGCGTATCCACGTACCTCAACACGTACTGTACGTCTCACAGTTCCACGATTGACGATTCAACAGGTCCGATTCATCGTGGAATGCGACAGAGTCGACAGTTTCACACCTTCCATAGTGTCCAGATGTGGCATCGTATGCCTGTCTAATGATGTGATATCATCCGAAGATATCATATGGAATTGGATGAATGCGAACGATGGTAGAATGGGTCCGGAATTGAGGGCCAGACTACAAGTCTTGTGCGGTGAGAAATTTCAGATTACGTGTGAGAAATTCTGAAGAAATCTCACAGACATCTGGGTGACACCAACGAGTCAGGTCATCGTGGAGAGCTGTCATCAAGTCGTCGACGTCGACACGAGGCTCTTGACACAAAATCTGCTCAAATTGCTGGAGTGCTACCTTTGGATTTTCAATGGAGAAGAAGCTCCCAACGCATGGTTACCCGAGACCCACGTCGACACCTTCCGCGTACGTCCCACACTGTGGCAAGGTACGCCTCGTTTCACTTCATTACGTCTTGCCGCTGATCCTCCTCAGAGCAGAGTCGCATCGCATTCGCAGCCGTGAGGGATGCGCCCGATCAGAAAATCGCTGAAGTTGGAATCTTCCTCTTCTGTCTCATCTGGTCCTTCGGTGCCTCGGTAGATTTAGTTTCCCGCCATAATTTCAACGATTTCATCAAGGAGAAAATGATTGATCTCGGTGTGTCCCCACACTTCCCCAAGCACGATTCCATCTTTCACTTCTACTTTGATTTCTCTGTCATGGGTTGGACAAAATGGTTCGATAGCGCACAGCCTGATGTGAGATTTCGTATCGACGATGGTTATGACGTCATCCAGATGTTCGAAGGAGGAAGTATCCACGATGCGATCATCCCGTGTACATCTCACACGGCGAGAAGCTATCTGATGGATGTGGCGCTGACGAATTCACAACCAATGCTATTTTTAGGTCCTTCGGGAACCCGAAAATCCACCGATATTTCGGAATTCATTCACTACAGTCTGGACAAGCAGTACACTCCCCTCACCGTATCATCCTCCAGGTGAGATTGGACTCGTTGTAGACGGAAGATGACGTCATCAGATCGTTGACGGTCCATCAACTTCAGAATCTCATCTCAGCCCATTACGAACGCAGCACGAGACACAGGAGCTTGCCGCTACAGGCAGGAAAGATGATCTGCTTCATCGACAATTTATCCGAAGCCGGTGGAAACGTCGACGGCTGTCGACCCACCCTGGAGGTGAAATCTCGACGGAATTTTGAGATGATTGACATGAGATGACAGCTAGTGAGACAATTGGCCACCATGGGAGGTTGGTTCGCAGAACACAAATTCCGCAGCATATCAGATCTCATTCTGGTGGCTGCCATGACAACCCCAGCTCTCAATACGTCTCCACGGTGACGCATTAATGATATCTACCTTCGCTGATGACGTCATAGTCTCCTCAGACATTTCCACGTGATCTACTGCGATCTCGAAGAGGAAGAGGTGTACACTTCGCTCAAGATCCTGTGCGAATCGAGTCTGCACCCTGAGTTGATTCAGTACGAGGAGGCCATGATCAAGGGTGCCATACAGCTTCACAAGAAGGCCACGACGCAATTCTCACCGTCGGCTGTCTCCTTCCACTATCGTTTCACTTGGCGGAAAGTCTTTCAGATCATTCACGCTCTCACTCAAGTGAGTATCATCTACATCTTCTTCCATCTCATCGGCACGTGTCATCATCGTCGCATCATATCATCAAATCATCGATGTCATCACATCCATCTGAAGAGAGAAACAGATCACAGAAGAACCTGCGGCAGAAGAAGGCATCTCTCTGTGGCTGTACGAAGCCCAGAGGAATTATCTCGATGCGATGCTGTCACCATCCGATGTCGAAGTGATGAGCATGATCATCCAACAGATTGCATCGGAGAAGTTTCAGCGGGATGATCTCCCCGATGCCTTCTATTCACCACTGGTAGATGAGGTCCGTGATCGTATGACCGTGGAGGCTTGGCTACAACTCTTGAAGACAAAGGAAGCGGAGTTTTCTTCGAAGAAGAATGTCAAGTTACCGATTCACGTCGGAGTTGAAGTGTCGAAACAGATTGCAAGGTGACATCACGATTTGAGCGACGTCAAATCGCATCTAATCACATCAATATCATCCTCATGTCCCATCAGATTATGCCGATCCGTCAGAAAGATCAATCAACCCACCATCTTCTCTTCGAATCTATTGGCACACTCCCCCACATTGGCTTCCTTCGCCTGTTTTGTGGCGGGAATCATCACCATTGACATCAACGCTAACGAGTACAAGAGCCAAGAGTGGAGGAACACTCTCAAAACCGTCTTGTTACGCGTGCACTCCACAGATACTCCAGTCTGTCTCATCGTCAATGCCACGAACGGTTTCGAAAACTGGTGAGTCTAAATTTCCATTTTTGGCGGGAAAGATGTATGACGTGTACAGTCCCGAACTATTGGACGATTTGACTTGCATCTTGACTCAGTCTACACTACCATCGGTGACGTTAGAAGAGAAGGCGAATCTGATCCAATTGAATAATGCCGACGTAAGTCGTAGTGGGAGAATCTCATCTGGTCACGCCTGGGAACAAGTCGTACGGAAAACTCGCAGAAATCTCCGTATCATCCTGGCCGTGAGCAACCGACCGCGTCATATCCACTCCCTGGTGAGCCATCTACAACGCTGTAGATCACATTCATTGACTCACCCCTCCCAGCTCAGAGACAATCCACACTTGGCTGCAGCCGCTCACCTCAACTGGTTCTCTCCGTGGACTAGTCAAAAAGTTAAACAATTTTGTGGTGAGACTATTGCAGCGATGAAGAGCTTCTTCTCCTCCTCCATCATCGAAGAGGTCATACGATCCTTCTCTTCCATGTACGATGTCGTCAAGGTGATCGATGATGTCATCAGATCGATTCGTGACGTCATCAGGGTATACTGTGGGAGCAACAACTGACGGCAGACATCGCTCACCTTCATTTGGATGACTGTCAGCTGGTCACTCACGTCATGACTTTCCTTCAATTGTACGAAGAGAGGAAGAAGAAGATGAGCACCACGAGAGACTCTTACTTCTCTGGTGTGAGAAGCCTCTCTTCTCTCAGCTCCCAATCCATCGAGATGAAAGAAGAGATGGCCCAGTTTCGCGCGGACGTCAGTAAGATGGCTTCTGAGGTGGGTTCGCTTGTAGAGAGGGAAGAATGACGTGATAGATCGAGGAAGTTGTCACGAAGATGAGTGAGAAGAGGACCGAAGCGAAGAAGAAGAACGATGTCATTCGAACGTTAGAGTTATCACAATCTGAACAGTTGGAGAGAATCAACACGTTAAGGTATCGTCATCGTGTCATCATCCGATCGTTCATCGTTCGATCATCCGATCGACATCCGATCGACATCACCTCATCATCATCCGTCATCACTTGACGTCCAACAGAGATTCCATTTCGAAAGAGATGAACCGGTCGAACGTCATGCTAGACAACGCCGCCAAGGGTCTCGCTCGCCTGAAGAAGAAAGATCTATCCGATGTCAAGTCCATCAACAATCCATCAGCGACCATGGTGGTCACATTCGATTGCATCTGCATCATGTTGGGAAGGAAAGGAAAGAAGACCGATAACGCTATTGGACCCAGAACGGAAGATTTCACGGAAGAATTCAGGAATCTCATGGCTGACCGTGAGACTTCATCGAGTTTCCATCATTCAACTGTGACAGCCAATACACCTTCTCGTCTACAACTGTATGACCGTGGGAACATGACAGAAGCCATGATGTCTCGCGTGCAGAAGCTCGTGGGAGGACAGCATCAGATGACTCCTTCTCAATTGGAGAAGACATCTGTCGCCGCGGGAATCCTTCTCAGTTGGATCATAGCACACAACGCTTACTTCTGGGCCCTCCGTTCGGCTGCACCCATGCAGGCGAAATTAGACGAAGAAGAGGCACAGGTGGGGAGTGAAGTTTCCCAGAAATGGAAGATTCGAGGAAGATTCTGATTCTACCGTTGTAGTTGCGGACGAAGCAGGCAGATCTGGCGGTATTGACGGCTGATTTCAAAGTAATAGAGGAAGAATCTAAAGTGTTGACCGACCGATCAAACGATCTCATCACGAAGAGAAATAACTTGCAAGAGAAGATCGTCGAATGGGAGGGAAGGCTCATCAAAGCGAACGACCTCGTCAACATCTTAAAGAACGAAGGTGTGACGTGTGATGACGTCATCATCGTGACTCGATGCAGAGAGCTCTTGGATGGAGACCGTTTTAGACTACGACAAGAGAGACAAGAATCTGATCGGTGATGTTCTCCTCTCGTCGGGTTTCATCGCTTACCTCGGTCCCATGCCCAGCTACCGAAGAGAGATCGTCGAACAATGGAAAGAGGTGACGTGTCGTGAGGTCGTCACATCTGATCCTCTAACAGAAGATGAGCGTGGCCTGCAGCGCAGATTTCAGCCTCGAATCTCTCGTGTCTCCCCTTCGATTGAAACGATGGTCCCTACAAGGATTCAAAGATTTACCCTCCATCGAAAATCTCATCATGCTCAAGCTCACGAGCAGGACGCCCCTTCTCATCGATCCACAGAAGAGGGCCCACGGGTTCATATCTGGAGCGGTGGAGAAGAACCGGCTGTCGGTCATATCTTCCGTGGAAGATACGAGGGATTACATGCGGAAGTTGATGCAGTGCATCTCGTTTGGTACTCCGGTCATGCTAGAGATCGGTCAGAGGTGATGAATGACGTAGAATGACGTGGAGTGACGTCATACAGTTTGGATTCTTCTCTGGAGGCGTTGGTGTCGAAACAGATCTACGTCAGTCAAGGATTGAGTTATGTACGTATCGGAGATCAACCTGTACAATACTCCGAAGGATTTAAGCTTTATCTCTTCACGACGAGAGATCGACCTCAGGTGATTTCGTGATATCATCCATCTACAACGCTCAATGTGACAGCTCACCACGGATTTGTACACGAAAGTCCACGTCATCGATTTCTCCGTACAGCCTCAAGGTTTAGAAGAACTCCTCATCAATATCATCATCAAAGAGGTAAACGTCTCCCGTCTACAACGCTCAATCCTTCCAGGAGAGAGCCGACGCGGAGGCTAGAAGAGTCATGATCCAAGAGACCATTTTAGAACATCAGAAAGAACTCAAATCGATCGAGAAGAGAGTCTTGTCTTTGTTACAAGACCCCAACTTGTTATCGGACGAGAGACAAGTGGCAGCCATCATCGTCAGCCGGAGAAATGCGGAAGAATTATCCGGCAGGTGGGGACGGTAGTTGATGACGTGTGATGACGTCATCAGGTCGAGTGAGACCCTCTTGGCGGAATTTTCAAAGTTGTCGCAAGATTACGAGCCGGCCATTCGCAGAGCTCTCGATCTGTACGCTCTGCTGCAGGAGATGTCAGCCGTCGACGTCACTTACACCTTCTCCATCCAATGGCACCTCAAGGTGAAATAATGTCGACCGTGATCTTCCATTGAAACGTTCAGATCTTCGCGTCGACTTTTAAGAGTATTCCGGTCACAGATGTCGCATCTACCCGGTGCAATGCTCTAGTCGTGCAGTTCACACAGTTGGTGTATCAACACGCGTGTTCCCTCATTGCGGAGAAGCACAAGTTATTATTTGCCTTCCTACTGTGCTCTAAAGTGGATCAATTCTCCTCGATCGATCAAGAAGAGTGGAAGATCTTCTGTCACATCCCTGGAGTATGTCGTCATGACGATCTCTCGTGATCGTCACTTCAAACACATCATCGCTCACCATCTCATCATCGATCGCATCTCGTCATCGCATCTCATCGTCACTTCATCACCACACACGGACGTGTAACTCATATCATCGTCAGCACAACGAAGCTGGTATCGAAACCAGGCCCATCACTCGATCTCTCTCCTTCCGCAGATCTCTACCCGGTCCCACCACCAGAAATCAATCTAAGGGAAACTTTCCCCTTCCGTCCCAATCTTTGGTCAGAAGGGAAGACACGAAATCGAGATGTCCCAATTGGTTTCCCGCCCATCTGTGGAAGCAGATCGTGGATCTCGATTCTCTGTCCATCTACAACGGTCTCGTGGACTCTGTCTGTGGTAAAGAGACGGCCTGGAGGAATTTTCTAGAATCAAGGAATCCAACGGATCTTCCCAGTGAGACTTTGACACTATGATGACGTGTCATGACATCATCACAGGGCCCTGGTGCGACACTCTCAGCCCCTTCTCTAAATTGTTGGTCGTCAAGTGCTTCTCACCAGATAAGATGCTGGAGTACATGCAGCGATTCATCTTGGCACACCTGGGCAAACACTTCACCGAACCGCCTAGGGTGATCGATTGGATGATGACGTGTGATGACGTCATTTCCAGGCTACCGTGGACATGTGGTACGATTCACATCCGAACGTTATGCCCCTCTTGTTGTTCCATTCTTCGGGGATATCACCTGTGGGGCAGATAAGACATTTAGCCAAGGAGAAGGGAATGCATAACAGAACTGAAGTCATATCTTACGGCGTATCCCTGGTGATTCATATCATCAAATCACATCGTCACATCGTCACACTCATTCATCATCACACCCGCGCATCACATCACAATAGACAATATGAGATATCTAAATGAAATCAGTCTAGCATAGCGACGAGAGCAGTAGAGAATGCCCAGCAGAATGGTGGTTGGGTTGTGGTGGAGAATCTACACTTAGCCAAAGACTGGATGCCACAATTAGAACGCATCGCCTACAATTTATCTAACGAGCCTGCACATCCTAAATTTAGACTCTGGCTCCTCAGCACATCTGTCGAATGCATTCCAGCCTCCGTCCTCAACATTTGCGCCAAGGTGACCATCTATATCGTTGTAGATGACACTCACGCCCGCAGATGACCTACGAGTTAGCACAGGGTATACGCAACAATGCTCTCGCCCGTCTGAGAGCCATTCCTGAGAAAACGTTCGATCTATTCGGTCGTTCCCAGAAACTCTCCAAGAGGATCTACTTCTCCATGGTGATACTCCATGCTACCCTGAGAGAGAGAGCTAAATTTGGATCATTCGGGTGGAACACAGTGGTCGACTTTAATGATTCGGACTTCACGGCCGTATTGAGGTGAAATTTCGTGGAGATGGTGTGGGATCGTCTGACGTGGGGTAGAATGATTGATCACTGTCTGTGTTCATCTACAACGGTCGAATTCGGAGCGCTAATCAGTTACTTCGATACCATTTATGGTGGGAAAATGTCCGATCATTGGGATGTAAGACGTCTCAACGCGATATCATCCGTGTACTTCACCCTTGAATTGAAGCGCAATCGTCCCATGGCGATAGAAGCAGGTACGTACGATACGCCCTACCAATTCTCAACGAAATCTTAGGAGGTTACGTCATTCCAGACGAAGTGGCGATAGGAAGCCTGAAGTCTCACGTCTCACAAATGTCTACACAGGACGATGCGGCCGTGTTCGCGGTCAATCGTAGCGCAGAAATAAGATATGCGCAGGAGCGTTCTAACGATGTTCTGAAGGGGCTATCCATGATGGAGAATTGGAGGATCGAATTTTCACCGAACGATTTTCCCACGGTATCCAAATTCTTCTCTCATTTGAGAGGTGAGGAGATGAGGTAAAACGATGTATGATGACGTCATCACCAGACATGAAGACCAAGATCCCACCTCCAATCGAGAGGGACGAGGTAGACGATCAATACCCCCTCGACTACAATCAGCCACTCAACGGTGTCTTACGCACGGAGGTGACGTCATGTGATATATCTCTCCATTGATTCTCCACAGATCGACAGCTTCAATTCGTTGGTCGTTTACCTCACCACCAGCATCGAAAACGCAGAGGGAAAAGTCAGCGGAAGAATTATCACGGAGGACAAGGACGTCAGACTCTTCCACGATGTCATGCGAGGCGTCATACCTCGATCGTGGAGTAATTACACGACGCTACCGAGGAGAAGATTGTTATCTGAATGGTTGACATCCTTGTGTACTCGTCACGATTACATCAGGAGGTGGTTGAATGGAGGTCACCCACAGGTGCACCGTGCCGATCTCCTCTTCCACCCCGGGAATCTATTTTTGGGTGAGATGACGTCATCGCGCGTCATGAAGCTGACGGGGACAGTCGTAAACCAGATGGCAGTTCGGCGAACGAATCGATCTCTCGACAAGCTGTACAGTCACGTGACCCTCTGCTTTGAAGAGCCCACGGAAGTTTCAGAGTTGAGGAAGGCCCACGAATTCTCCCTCTTCGCCTCCGGAATGCACTTGGTTGGTTGTAGATGGGACAGAGACAAGAACGTCATACAGGACCCCCAATCGAGAGACATCTCCTGTCCCGTTCCCCTGGTAACTGTCTTCCTCTTCCAATGAAACTCACCCCCACAGGTCTGCATCTACGCTTCAAATGAACCGCAGCCACCACCGAGAGAGGTGGATGGTGTGATCGTCAACCAGTTCGAATGTCCTCTTTATCTGAGCGATCAGAACACGAGCGACGTACCCGGTGATCGAAACCTCGTGCGATCGGTTCGTTTGCCAACCCTCAAGTCCAACGAGAGCTGGGTGAAAGCGGGAGTCTTCATGTGCTGTCAGCCTCGGCCAGGAGTCGCGAATTGAATACATCACCTCTGTGTATCGTCGTGTACTGTACTAGTATATCGTTTCATCTGTGTCAATTCTATTCGAGTCGAAATCTCTCGTCTTATTCCAGGGACGTCAGATCGTCTCCATTCACTATCAATTCTTTTCCTTGACTAAAAACAGAAGAGAATCGCAAAATCGACAACGAAAGGTGCCTGGGATGCGTCCACACGGTATATTCATCGACAGCGTGAGACGAAACAGTTGGCTGACACCGGAAGGGCCTCCAATGTAGATGAGAGAGAATCTAAAGATGCGCCTGTTTCACGTCAACTCCGACAAACCCAAACTTTTTCGGGGAAAAGTGACGGGCTCACAGTTTCTCCTTCAGAAGTCAGAAGAAACAATAGACAGCATCACACACAGACATGTCTTCACAAGAACCACACGCAGAGGAGTCGGCACCCCTCATGGACAGTGAGAACGAAACGCCTGCCACCGTAGATGTTGTGATAGATGAGACACAACGCGGCGATTCAAGGGTCACAGAACCTTCTCCTGCGCCCGAGACGCCGCAGGTGTGTCTTCTGCGTCTGTTGACAATGGTAGCCTGACATGATTAGCCCGAGGAGCCGTCGAACAACAACACTGAATACACAGATGGAACTGCAGGGCGTGATGCAAATGGCAACCGCATCTATACATTAGAGTCGATGGTCTCGAGCGGGTCAGGGCTGCCCAGGATCTTACAGACGCACAGACAGGCACCGATATGGAGGAGAAGTATATTTTGGAAGTTTGTTTGGTTCATCCTCACCAACATTCTGCTCATTTCCGCTCTGATAGTGGGTTCACACGAGAACATTCCAAGAGAAGAACACCACGGACACGAGGGTGATGGTAATGGTGAGCTCTATACCACCTCTTCGAGTCGACTGACACATCACAGGACCACCACCCCCACCAGAATTCGTCGAGAGATTAGACTGCTCTGCGAGAGGACAGAGGATGATGCACAGAATGATGGTTCAGCTTCTCATACAAGTTGCCATCTTGATCACGAACACCATCCTTCAGGTATCAAGATACATGATTCAACAATCATCTCATACAAAACAGTTTCAACTTCCTAGATCAGACACAGAAGTCATCACCGAGAGACGTCTGAAGAGTATCATGTATCTCTACATCGTCGGTCGATTTTCTAACTTGTTATGGCTTCTATGGTCGCTCATGAGCATCATCTGGATATTCGAAGCACGCCCATGCGTGAGTCCACACCTTCACATCTCCATATCATCGTCCATCCAACATCACGAACTCATCCATCCAGTCGAGCCAATTGGGCTATCCCTTCTACGTCTCCTTCTCGATATCAGTCGTCCATCTGCTCGCCTTCTCTATCCCCATCTTGGTCTGCTGCTGTTCTCTCCCTGTCGGTTTGGTCGTCTATTGTTTCTGCCCCGGGTGGTTGACAAGAAACGGAGTCACACTTAAGAAGGCAACGAAGAGGCAGATCAAGAAGGTAACAGAGACCATCAAATATCAGCCCGTAGACGAGAACACGTTGACATCCATGAGCGCATACACCATCAAGAAGGAAGATGCGAGGTGATGATGAACAAGATGATGTGATCTGATGTGGCATCAGCTGCGCGATTTGTCTGGGAGACTATGAGGCGGGAGAAGAGATTCGTTTCTTGAGATGCAAGCACCACTTCCACAGTGAATGTGTCATGAAGGTGAGATCCGCAGAAGAGGAGGGTACTCATCTTCATCAGTGGCTTCAACAGAACAAAGTCTGTCCTTTCTGCAAGAAACCGATCGATGAAGAAGAAACGAAGGAGAAGCCCAACACGAACACGAACCGCAACAACTCCATTTCATCAGCTGCCAGCGATGGTTTAGACATTGTATAAAGACATTTTATGTAGAGCGTTTATCGTGTCATGGATGAATAATAACTGTTACGAAAAGGATTTAATTTTTATTTACGGCCGCTTCAAACACTTGCAACCATCTGGGATGGCGCACTCTCTTTCCGCTCTGATATTGTGCTACCTTCTCTTCATCTGTGACATCACATCAGCCTCAGATGTGATCCATCGTCTCACCGATCTCCAAGATGTGCAGCACTTGAGTCATCGGTTCATCTGCATCAACAAACAGCAACCAAGCTTGTCCTTTTTCGAGTCAATCTTGAACATTGCACATTCATCACCTCTCTCGGCAGCTTGTGTTCTTGCTTGAAGAAGAGAAGGGTCTTTTCCTTGTAAGAACTCATCGTTGCTGAAGACATAGACGTCGCTGGCTTGCGGAGAATTCGATTTCATGTCTAATGAGAAGACAACGATGTGTGTCTTCAGATCAGACACTTCCTCTAAGCCTAAGAATAATCGTAGCGCGTGGATAACCTGTGTTCGAGTTCAATCATGTGATGGAATGGTGATATGAGGATGTGATGCTCTCACTGCATATTCTATGGCGTCGAGATTGGATCGAAACCATCGATCCACTAATTCCGGGAAGATGAATGGTTTGCCTATCGTCGTTCAGTCACTCGATCGATGATGTCCTCCTCTACCGATCTTCTTCCCAGTTAGCTTCTGATCCTCCTTCGCTTTCGCTCCCGCTTCCCTCACTGTGCATAGGGATTTATGCTCTGGCCAATCATCTCGCTTTCATTATCAGTGTGATCAGACTCACCGCAAAAGATCAATGATTCACCTGGCACTGTTTCGAACAATAAGAAGACAAGAGACATCTGGCGCATTTGAGAAAGGGTGTGCCTTCTTCGGGCGTACGACGACAATAACTGCAGACCTTTACGATCATCAATCCGATATTCTTATAGATCACGTTTTACGCTCACATCGACAGTTTCACTGGCAATATGACGCCTCTTTGGGATCTCCGCATCGAGATCGAACCTCGGCTGTGGTGGTGTGTATGGAGTTCTGATATCAATCAGAGAGGGATCAAATGTGATTCGAAAGAGACAATCACCCGTCGTTCATCGATGATGTGATCGATCGATCGGCTAAAAGAAATAAAAGTAGATTTCTCGCGATTATCACCGTTTCACACTGAAGTCATATCACACACGACATACAAGACGAAGGTGTTCATATATACATCGTCTATTCTGTTACATCGGGAATGTGAGTCGGTACTTTGAGGTGTCCGTTCTTCTCTTTAAATTTGACCAACTCATGGAACCTGACCATCCAAAGGTCGTGGTTCTTCTTCGCCCTTCCAGTGAAGCTGAGCACCTCGGGGGAGTTCAATACCGTCCTCTCTGATCTCCTCAGCTCTTGATCCATCATCTCATCGTCTCTTCCTTGTCTCTTCTTATGATGCTTGGTCCATGCAAAGTCGAGCAGGTCCAGCAATTTGATCCTGTATTCAGGAAGCTCGCCAGACTTTTTGTCTTGACGTTGAGTGCACATCCATGATGCCAGTTGGTTCCTCTTTAAGGCATGCCTGGGGGCACCATCTCCGTCGGACTCTGATGCTCTCCTCTTTCGGGTGGTAGTTGTTGTAGATTGAGGTTGTGAGTAACATGGAGTCGGTTGAGATGGTGGATGTTGAGGGATGGTGGGCGTGGGTTCTTTCAATGGGAGGAATGATACGCTCATCGGAGATGATGGGTCGCTGCTGCTGGAGAAGAGAGGATTGGGGATGCAGATGTCTTGAAACTCCAATGGTGCGAAGGGATCGACCTTCGTGTTCTGTGTCATGGCTTCGATGGTTTGTCGCAGTAACTCAGATCTGAGAGACAATGTGAGCGTTGGAATTCCATCGTGGCAGATCATCCTCACCGTTCTGGTGTCAATTTGTCCCCCCGACTCTCATCTAGCTGTTTCGACAGCCATTGGGCATCCTCGAAAGAAAGTCTCTCTCCACAAGAGACCGACTTGCGAAGTCTTTCGTAGTGAATCATCCAACCGTCTGGGTTTTGATCTTGAAAAATGGCCGCAGTCAGAGCAGCATCCCAATCTACATCATGAAGGGACTCTAAGAAGATGGAGTCTGAAACGTCGGTATGAAAAAGTGAGTAAGATGGCTCCTCCGAAGATGGATATGTACATGTTGCCTGTTGCATTGCCTCGAAACCAACGGGGACTTTCATACGCTTCGCTTGCGGTAATTCTTCTTTGAAATCGAAAAACTAAGAGGATGTTTCAGCATGGAAGCTGATCCATATGGGGTCCTAAAGATCGAGTAAAATCACCTCCTCCCCCTGAAAGGCATTGGCGAGTGTTACTATCTTCTTCATCGAGTCGTACTCCGGTTGTGAGTACACATTGCCTCTATAGTAACTCGAGTCCATGCTAAGACCTAACTCTGCACCTCTCACAGACGTCTCAAGTGTCTCCTCGTGCCTTGTAGAGAACTTCAAACCAAACTACAGACGTCCAGTTGCTCCTCTTTCGTGCTGCAAAATTTCAACAGAATTGAAAAATCGGTTGTGGGGTTTCATTCGTCTAGCAATGCTCCACCGTCGCCTTTTTTATTCTCCTAAGGCGCAAGTTATGACACTGACATTCCACTAGCCTATGGTAATGGGCTTAACCTTTGTTTGTGCTCTTCTGAACGCGTCTCCGATTCTTCGGCAGACTCGCTTGGAATGATCATGAGGTACACGTGGATCAATTTGCGCCTGAAGAATTTGGACGAAAAAGTTGGTAATTGAAAATGTTTGTAGATGGAATGGATTCAAATTGGGCGGGAGAAAACATCGCAGGCATCTTCCAACGGTCAGCCGATGCAACGTTGTCTAGCTCCCTTACGATCGTAGACAGAACACAGTGCCATCTCATCGCTATTTTTCACAGGAGATGGAGCAAAGGGCAGATGATGTGATGCGAGCCACATTGGGCATCGAGAAGGAAGAGAAGAAAGTGCATAGAACGTGGGATCAGTCTCAAGGGGATTTAGAAGACATTCCAGCTCGACCAGAGGTGAGCGATCGAAAATCATACATTGGCACCTCTCTAACTCACATCTTCAAACGATTCGTTTCCTCGCGCCTCACATCTCTATCGAATGGATGTCATTCACTTGATTTCGATCATCTGATTTGAAATCAGGACGAAACCGAGTCGAATTCGTACCAGATCGTTCGTCTCTCTCACAATGACATTCGTATCGTCAAGAACATAGAATGGATGACTCACATCAGAGAGCTGCATCTGGATCACAATCGCATCCACAGCATTTTCGTGGGAGGTCAACTGCCACAACTGACCCTCTTGGATTTATCCAACAACGATCTCAGGAAATACCATTCAGTGAAGACCTTGATCAAACTCTGTCCACAACTCAAGACACTCTCCTTGGACATCAACCGGTGAGATGATGATGCCGACATGGTCGATCACTGATCGCATCGTCTTCAGATTGAGTACCTTGGAGGAATTCGATCACTTGGCCTCCCTGACAAAGTTATCCGCAAGAAGCAACATCATCGCAACCGAGTGGGTCGAAGAGGTGCATCATCACGACTCACCCCTCTAGTTCCTCTCGATTCACCATCGAGTCTGAGACCTTGAGAATCATCGATCTGACAGGTGACGAGTTCTACTCGAGTTTTCCTTGACATTCCGTAGAAAATCGCATCTCAAGTCTATCACCGTTTCGCAATTGTACCGCATTGGAAAGTTTGTCCCTCGCATCCAACGAGGTCAGCTCCATTCACGGATCGATTGGGACACATTTGGGACGTCATCTCATCATCTTGAACCTCACAGACAATAAGATCGATTCGTTGAGAAACATCGAACAGTTTAAATGTCTGCGAGTTTTACTCTTGGCCAAGAACGAGATCGGTGGGATTTCGATGAGATTTTCGGACTGATCGCGTTGTAGATGGAGATGTAGAGCACATCGCGGAACAATTGTCCTCTCTGTCGGATCTACAAACGTTAGATCTGAGATCGAATCCCCTGACGTACAATCTGTACCCTGATCAACCAGAAGAGTTCTCCATGGCAACCAAATACACCGATCTGAATGCCTATGACGAAGCTCACTTTTACTTGAAGAAGAAGAACAGAATTCCACACAAGGTCTGTACCTCTCACGATGTCTACGTCTGTATTTTTCTGATGAGATTGTGACAGAAGAGAGCGACGTACCGTGACGTAATCGCTTCCAAATTGGAGAGCTCTCTGCTGATATTGGATCAAATCCAAATCAACTCGGAAGAGAGAAGAGGCGTATCACAGCAGGTGACCATTTGACTGATCTTCTCTTGTTGATCTGGATGGTACAGAGTGCAGGGGAAGATGAAGTGGAGGAGACGAGTGAAGAAGAACGAGGTTACGATGACGATCTACAACTGTCTGATGATCCCGTGGATTTCGTGGAGAGATCGATGAGATACAAAGAACTGACAGACGAAGGTGAGAGTGTGACGTGTGACATGGAATTGACGTATGGATGACAGATCTAGATGGTGACATCAGTTCGTTGGAATTGAGCGACGCCGGTGAGTGTGAAAATGCATCGGGATTTCTCTGACATTTCTGTAGAAGCTGGTGGCAGAACGCCCAGAGGTCACGTGACGGGATTCAGGGAAAACAATTACGCACCCCAGTCTCGATCGATCCAGTCTCCACGAGTTTTCCAAGAGATTTCGCACCGATCACCCAGAGAGGTTCAGGAATTTTCACAGAAATCTCCCAGGAATCCCACACAAGAGATGACACAGAGGGGTTCACCCAGAAAAGTCGAAGAAAAATCACCTCGATCATCCAGAATGGGTCAAGAAATTTCTCAGAAATCTCCCAGAACTATCCAGGAAAACACACAGAACACATCACCCAGAAGAGTCCAAGAAAATTCTCAGAAATCTCCTAGAATCTTTCAGGGAAATTCCCAGAAAACGGAGATGTCACCTCCGATCATCCGATCACCACCCAAGAGAGAAGAGCCAAAGGAAAATCCGCAGAAAACTCGTCTGAATTTCACCGACGAACAACTCCTCGACGACAAAAATTTTCAAGTAGAAGAAGTGAAGTTCAACACTATGGAAGAAGAACTCGCCTGGCTAAAGAGTGAGATCGAAGGTACGTCATCATGATATCTCATGCGACATCTCACCTCGCCGAAGGAGAAGAAGAGACGTCGTATCCACCTGCCACGACATCGACCCAGCCCGTTCATCTACAACGAGCCGAAGAACCTGTGGAAGAGAAGGAAGATGATCATTGGAATAGAGAAGAACAAGGTAACAATGAAACTCTCACGCGAAGTGGAAAGCAAAAGTCTGTCTCTTTCTCGGCGAGGGAGTTCCAGGTGAGGCGGGAGATTTGAATTTCGAATGTTGAAGGAAGAAGGAGCACATCATACAAGACCCTTCCTCTCTAGAAGTGTCTTCGGATAGTGAAGAGGAAGCGAGCGTACCTGTACGTAACAGTACACCACGAATTATCGCCGAAATTTCGTCATCCGAGGACGAAGAGCCGGTGATCACCCGACGCAACGGTGAGAATCCTAAGAAATTTCGAAGAAAATTGACGGAAGAGTAGGTGGAACACCCAGGTACATACCACAGAAGGTGAGAGAGGAGCCAACGAACGGAAATTTTTCGGAAGACGAAGAGGAAATGATTCCCGCCATTCGATTCCATCTACAACAGGTGAAGAGAATTTTCAGAGACATTTCCTGATCCTTTCAGTCGAACGAGCAGGGTGAACCGCTCGGGCAGGTTGTAGATGGTGACGACAGTGGAAATATGGGATTATTCCAATTCGCGGCACACCTGACAGACGCAGCGGAGACGAGCAGGAGAACAGACAGTGAGTCACCTCCTCTTCCATCGATATCTCCTATAAATAGAATATCCTTCTCATCTACAACAGGAACACTCGATCGTTCGGCGAACCATTCCAACGTGACGGACGAATTTTCCAGGAAAGAACACACGAGGGACATACATTCAGAGACACAAACGATTGTAGATCAACTCTACCCCCGTAAGATCACCAGCACACCCGCTCCCGTCAAGACCTCATCTTATCCTTCTCTCCCCACACAAGAGACACCCATCTACAACGCTGTAGATGACAGAAGGAGATCTCAACGGAATTTCAGTGAATCTGGCCGGAGGATCTCACTGCCCAGGGCTGATCTACAAACGAACGAGATGTTCTCCCCTAGTTACGTAGACGACAGCAAGGTCCATCCACTCAATTCTACGAATATCGCATACGATCGATCATCTACAACGAGCTATTATTCGACGCCCGCCCAGCCACCATCATCTCAGACGGTGAGCGAGAGTGAGGAGATTTCGTGGTTAAATTTCGCGTAGAATTCATCGAAGAGGGTATCACTTCCGGCTCCCGTGATGGATACACCGTATCAAACTTCTCATCCAACACATCGTGATTCCTATCTACAACGAGACGAAAACTTTCAGTTCGTGACCCCCGCACCACCCTCTACATCTTCCAGGAAAAATCAAAGGACATCTTCCGTGAAACTTCCACCCGTTTTCGATGGAGATTTCGATACGAATGGGCAATCTGCCAGCCAGACGGTGAGTCCATCTACAACGAGACGATCGAGGGAACGTAAACTCATCTCTCGAATAGATGCCCCGAACGCGTTACGAAGAGACACCGTATCGATATTCTGCACCCGTCAGAACCTTGTACAGATCCGAAGAAAACTCGACGAAACGTCAGACTGTCGACAGAGCTGTCGACACGAGTGATGACGTGTCGTGGGTTGATCCCATGATGAGAACTTCACACGAAGATCGTGCGAGTCATCCAGGTGCACAGAGACAATCTCTTCAGTCAGATCGTTCTTTCAGGTGATGATTTAAATCTTTCAATTTCTATTTAAAATACAACGAGAAATTGACGCAATTCAGAGTGCCTCACGTACCTCTGGAGATCAGTTTGGACCAAGATTTTTCCGGTGAATTTTCGAGATATTTTCGACTCGAGTGACGGTGGTAGATTCTCAAGAAGGATCCAGCATACCCAACTCATATCCATCTACAACGAGCCAAGGCCCAACTTCGTCTCAAAAGTTCCAATCCTCCACACGATCCACGAAGCGTGCCCCCACCGTTGTAGATGAAGAAATCGACGCGAGAGACACGACGGCCCACAGGAGTTTCACTCGCAGCACCCAGACCGAGCTGAAAGCACCATCTACAAATCAATCTACAACGAGGAGTGCCGGGGTGAATGCATTACCTCCCAAGAAATTCGTGGAACCGAAGAGAACCGAAGTCGTTGTAGATGAGACAGAAGAAGAATTCGACTCTGATCTGGGCTATGGTGAGTACGGTACATTTTCGTGGAAATCTCACGGAAAATAGGGAGAAATTTGTATGAAAATGATCCGGCCTCCGATTCAGAATACGACAGTCAGACGAGCGAATTTACCTGGGTCAGTAATCGAGTGAGTGTTGACTTTCATCCATCTACAACGTGACACTCCATCAGCTGGGTAGTCGTCTCTACAGCTCCCTCATCTCCGATCAACGTGCGAAGCACTTTGAGAACCACCATTCGTCTACAACGAGACAGAAATCGGAGAGAGGGAAGAAGGATTCGGTCATTCACGTTCCAGAAGATGAATTCATGCTGAGGACCATCTTGTGCAGATGGGCCAGAGTGCCGCCGGCTCCTCTTTTGAGAGGACAGGCGGAGGTGACGATACAGAAGGAGCTGAATCGAGAGTCACCAGAATATGAGGCCATTCAGAAACTCATGAGAAAAGAAGATCCCAGGTGATCATCACATCATCTATCATCACATCATCGATCATCATATCATCGATCATCACCACAACACAACAGATGAATAACAAACTTCAGATTGAACATCATACGAGTGACCAAAGTGTACAACCACTCTTCATACGACACGCTGATGCATCAGATGGATGGGTCGAACAGTGAAGATGTCAAGATCATGTATCACTTCTGTTACCATGGTAATCCGACACTTCAGAGCAAGACTTTGGATCGAGTGAGCACCGTTGGTCTCGTCTACAACGCTGACGGACGTCAGGTGGCCGAGGAAGGGTTCCAATACTATGAAACCATCAGGAGACACCCGAAGACATCTACAACCACCCGACCCGAGTTGAATCACGATCTAGGTCCGTCATCATCTCCCATCTCTCATCATCATCTGCTTCTCCCTCTCATCCATCATCTCATCTCAACTCGTAGGACACCTCCTCGTCGGTAGCTCTTTAGTCGCCACGAAAGCCTTCTCTCGAGTCTTCTGGCCCCCCTCCAGCTTATCCAACGTCCAATCCAGAACGAAAGATGTCCTCTTGGTCGTCTGCAAGCAGAACCGCTCCATCCTGTGGAGCCAGGTACATCTACAACGACATTCTATTCATCTACAACGACATCCTATTCATCTACAACGACTGACGACGAAAGGTGGAGAAGACAAAATCTCTCAAGGGATTCGACTGCATTGAGTTTCCAGTGAATGGTAACTATGGAAGAGGAGAGAAGAAGAGGCCAACCAAGGCCGAGTTACTCTATGTCTTTCTCAATCATCAGCGGCTGGTGCCAGCTTATCGAGTGCAGTATCAATAGAAGTCTATTCCTTTATCTCCTGTGTTGGTGTCCCTTCTTCGGTGAGGCTGCCTGCTCTTCGGCCTGCCGTTGTACGAGGTATTGTGTATAGTACCATCCGAAGGCTGCTCCCGACAGATGTGCCGCGTGCTGTCGTCTCTCAGTCATTCATCATCACGATCGTCATCACGATCGTCATCGCGATCGTCATGATCACGAACACCATCGACTCACGTTGAAGCCCGATCGGAACAAACGTGTGGCCGTACCGAAACATCCCACGGCAGATAAGGCGATGAATACCGTGAACCACGAGTCATAGAGAGTGTTGCTGAGATAGACACTTGCGGCCATCATGGTACAGATGGCACCCGATGGACCCAGAGTGGGAGGGAAATCTCTCACGATCAATCGAAAGAAGAGGGAGCCCAGGCTGGATATCGAGCCACCTGTTTGAAATTTGAACGGTCATATTTGGCGGGAAAAAGTCACCGGCGATGTAGTAAGCTAACAGCTGTTCTTTCGAGACGTATTGCTTCAAGTCATTGAAGGCACTGATGAGTAGAGGGACGCTGAAGAGGGCATGGAGATATGTCCTGTGTGAGATGTTGCTGAACAATCCAGAGATGACGCTCGGATTGAGAGGGCCATAAGAGAAATGATTGTGCATCATGTATCGAAATCGAGGTGACTGTGATCACATTTAGAGGTGAGGGACACATGCACCATCGTTGAGGGATCATGGCATGGTGACGATGGATGGGCGATGTAGATGAGAACTGACCTGCCAGAACCAGAAGGAGACAAAGTTGATACCGAAGACGGACAAGATCATCTTCGTGGTATCCTCCAAGAAGTTTCCTCTGCCCATCGGTGCCACTATAACACATCACCTTCATCTTCCATCATTCGATCTCACGGTATTCTGCAAGGCGATCCTTCTTCTTTCTCTTCTCCTTGACTCGTTCTGAATTAGCCCAAGAGATCACAGCGAGGGCGACGCCACCCAGAAAGAGGGCGGGATACACGATGGACCCGAGGAAACCGAAAGGTAAGATGGGTGCCTGTAGATGATCAGAGGGGAAATGATTGATGGAATCACTGTTTCGCCCAAAGCTTGCCACTGTTTATCGGTCGGTGGGAGGTGTTCTGTTGTTCTATATTCCCTCCGTGGAATGTGTGTGAGAGCTGATTATGATCAGACGAACTCCAATCAGGGCGCTCACTGAGTCTGCCCATTGACTGGATGGGTGATAAAACGGTTCTCTTAGCGTCATCGAATGGTCTCCTCAGATTTCGCAGGAGGGAGAAGGTTCTTATTGTAGGATTGTATGATAGAACATTATGAACTGGAAGCACCCTATTGGATGATACGGGGAATACACGCTGTGTAAGGCGCAGCATCTTCCAATCCACTCTCGCACCAGATGATTGATGATTGATTGAATCGCAGGAACTCTCCGTTGTAGAAAAGGTGGACACGATCAGCTCTTCACTAGAAGCTAACGATTGAACATGGAGCCTTGACAGTCATCCTCCTCAAGGATTGTCATTGTTCAACCTACGGGTTCAACACTAATCATGAATTGAATTCAATACACAAATGCAAGTTGTTTGGCTCGACAAAAACAGATCGACAGATGTAAGAGCTGGACGACCTCTTCTATGCGGATAAAATGTAGTGGAGCTCATGAGATTTGATCATGTGATCGAGGGTCTTCAGGCTTACCCGTGACATTTCGCGAAATGAAGAGATATCGGGGTTGTAGATCCCACCGCCAATAGTTACGAGACTCGCCCGTCTACGTGCAATTTGTACATGAAACGGGCGACCCGGAGAGTGAGATGACAGATCACAAAAACCGACGGACCACACCACGCGGCACGCGGCAGTCCCACACACCTATAGAACGCAGACGCCTCTGCATCTTCAGGAACAGTCCACAAGCGCTGAGGAACGACACGAGAATGCCCACCACGAGAAGGAAATCGGTATGTGACGAATCATCTTCCATCGACCCTCCATACGTGCCTCAAAGAGGCTGTACCGACAGTTTCCAAGGATTTCGATATGAGATATGTCGACTGCCAGACATTGTCCATTATCATGACTCAACCATTGCAGGTTCAAACGGAAACACCAACAACAAGAAAGAGAACGAGGTCTTCTTACGCGGAAGAAGAACCCTCCAGACCCAACACAAGATCACACACCGAGCTGAAAGAACAGATTCAGACCAATCCCATCAAGAGAATCCGTCTCCTCTGCAGGACACCTCCAAAGACCTTAGAGAACGACTCAGAAGAGCCCAGCCACCCTCCCATCGCACACATCGAGGTGCCACCCTGTTCTTGTCACACAGAAATCTCAAACACTTGTGACAGGGAACAGAGGAGCCGGATGATCTCGTCATCCCATTCACCTCAGAACCCATCAGGACCTCTCTCAGCGACTCCTCCTCTTCATCAGAGGCATTCTCTGGACCTCTACCCCAACTATCCATCTGTGAAGACGTCTCATCTCTGAGCGAAGATGCACTCGTCCTCGATGGCTTCATCTTAGAGCCTCCCGTACTCTACTGCACCGAGTCGGTGTTCGATGACGAAGACTCGATAGAGGATGAGCTGGTGGAGGGCTCCGTGGGCAAATTAATCGACTCGTGGTTCGTTTGAAACGATACACGACTAAGAAAAATGTTTGGATAAAGTGTACAGACGATCTACAACGAGTCGATCACTCACAGCCGCATGATTGCGGCCGTCTCATTTATTTCTTCCTCTGGGGTGTGGTTTATTTGGGTTGGGTGGCGGGGTCGGTGGTGGTGGTGGTGGGCTTCGCTGTAACTGAACAAAGTCAACCTCTATATACAGACACACGTCACACTCACTCTTTCCCTTCCTCTTGTTGCGAAGAGAAGACAAGTTCTTCCTCTCCGAGTTCATGTAAGAGATAAACTGCAAAGGTGAGTGGAGAGAAAGAAGAGGGGTCTCACCTCGTTCGACGCAGCGCCGTTGGCGGCAGGCTCGTTCACGGCCCTCTGTGCCTGTGACGTCATCAGTCATCTACAACCCGCCAGACTCACCCTCTCGATGGTCTTCTGTATTCTGGCCGAAGAGGTGAGCATCTGTGCGGCCTTGTTGATGGTGATGCTCTCGATCTTCTGCTTGTTGACAGCTCGAATGGTGAAGGTCTGGAGGTAAGCGTTCGAGTCCACCATCTTCGGGTCGTCCTCTGGAGTCTGCAGGGCCTTCAGGATGTTGTAGTTCTTCTTCTCGTATTCTAAAGCCTCTCTCCACAGATCAGACTGTCCGTAGCAGATGGCAATCGAGTGGTACATCGCACCGATCTGTGACGTACATCAGGATGGTTTGGCGGGTTGTAGACCGACCTGAGGGTGCTGGGGTCCCAGTATCTTTGAGTAGATCTCGGTGGCCTCCAGACTGTACTGGATGGATTGTTCCCACCTTCCCAGCTCCTGTAAGAGGATGGCACACATGTTGGCCAGCTGTGCGGTGTCTGGGTGGTTCACCGGGTAGAAGATTCGGTTGGCATAGAGGGCTCTGGACATGATGGCCACCGCAGATTTAAGACGACCTGCGCTCTCCAAGAAGAGAGACAAGTTGGCGTAGGCGAAGATGGTCTCGTGGTGGTCGTAGCCGAGGAGCTGGTGGGGTGAGCGGTCGTCTACAACGAGACGTCTCACTCTCTCGTAGATAGCGGCGGCTCTCGATTGGTGCTCCACGGCTTGTGCGGTGTCCTTGTTGTGGAAGGAGTTCATGGCTAGGGCGCTGGAAGCCTCTGCGATGTCCCTGTGAATGGGACCGTAGACCTTCTCAAGTCAGATGACGTCATCGAGTGGCTCGTTGTAGACGACTCACGGCATTCAAGATGGACAGGGCGTCGATCAAGAAGTCGTAAGACTGCTCTCTCTTTCCTTGCTGAGACAGAGCCTTCGCGGCCTCCAACATACCCTTTCCGTCGGCAGACTACAACGTTTCAATCGAATGAAACTCTCTCCCCTCACCTCGGGGCAGCAGTGCTTGATGACTGGGTTTACGGCGATGACGTCATCTTCATTGATGGGGTGGGAGGTCTCAAAGTTGTACTCCTTCGCGTTCACGGTGATGCCCATCATCTGGCAGATGCTTCTCAGGGATCCGACGTTGCACAATATGGCATCCATGGCACTACAACGCGTCAGACGAGAGGTCATATGATACACCTTCACCTTCTGTCTTCGGGCAGCTTGTACTTGTACTTCTCCTCCACGTAAGTGCAGATGTCCTTGTAGAGGCTGTCGCGTGTCATCTCGTCGACGGGGGTGGGATCTCTCGAGCTCTCGAGGTGGACGACGGTGTTCATCTGTGGTGCTGCCTTTGTCTCCTTCTTCTCCTTCTTCTTTCCCTTTGCATTGTTCGTTGCCTTGGCAACCTTCGTCACGGCCTTCTGAGGTGCCTGAGCTGGGGAACGTCAGGGAGGAATCGATCTATAACGCACCGGCTGAGCGAGCGCTCTCGGTTGGCTTGGAGACGGAGAGGAGGTAGTTGAAGAACTGAGCGATGACGTCCGCCAGCTGGTGGTCCAATGTCTTTCTCAATATCTTCCCGCGTCAGTTTCATCTACAACGAGCCTCTCACCTTTCTGAAGAGGTTCTTCGCTGCTCTCAGAATCATCTCGCGGACGCACATGTTGCGAAGTGCGGGTGCCCTCTGTGCGGCAGTGGCGACGGTTCCCAGGTATCTCATGTTGATACCGCGGCCGTGCATGGAGCGAGTGAGTGATGCTCCATCGCTGGGTGGAGAAACAGCGAGGAAGACGTTCTCGGTTACCTGGTGGCGTCAGAATCGGCTCGTTGTAGACGAACGCCTCACGAATTGAGGGATGACTCCGGTGACGAGGAAATTTCCGGCGTCGGAGACGAGCTTCTCCTGCTCGGCAATCTACAACGAGTCAGGATCTATTTTGAGAAATGAATGTACCTCCTCGGGTGTACCGCTCAGCTTGTAGTTGCACAGGGCATTGGGGTTGAACCGAACCACAGTCATCTCGTGCAACTCCTTGGCGTACTCCTCCTTGTCCTGCGCTTTCTACAACGAGTCAACTCCGTGTCGACGTCGACACACTCCACCTCTAGCTCTTCTGCGTTGCTGAATCTAGCGCTGACTCTCTGTCGGATGACTTCTTCGCTGAATCTCTCGATCAGTTCGGGTCGTAAGACAACGGCCAGCTTCTCTTGTCCGCTAAAGTTGACATCTCTCGGTGTCATCCTGAAGAGATCTAAGAGGTAGTGACGACCGTCGGTGCCGACGATACCCTGATGACGTCATCGGGGGAGTTGACGCGTTGTAGATTCACCTTGCTCTCCACGGCGGTGACGAGTGGTATCTCCTTCTCTTCGTTGACGATCGTGTGGGGGAGGAGGTGGAGGGCAACGGAAGCTTCGGAGAGATATTCCTGGAATTTCTCGTTGGCCTCGATGACTTTTCCGTTGTCGGTGGAGCCATAAACAACGGAAGCAGCCTGCTCCTTCTGCAGGATACCGGGGATGATGCTCTGTACACGTCAGAATGTCGACGTGGAATTTTCCGCGAAATATCCACCTGGGCGCTGAGGCGGTAACCACGGTAATCGATGATGGCGGTCAGAAGAGTGTACAGACCGTTGCTCTCTGTAGAATTGACCAATCGAATTCCCTTCATATCGTTGTTGCAGAACAAGTGGGCTGCCACGTCACCTGAGAGTTTCAATCCAATGGACCTCCACACGAACTCACCTCCGTATTCGACGTAGAGTTGGCGGGAATCATTGACGTGGCTGAAGAAGATGTTGTTGTAGATGTACATGTGGGCTTCTTCTTCCTCGGCGGGGTTGATGGGGGCGACGGTTCGTTGTAGAATGGCCATGGCTCCCCTCTTGGCGGCGGCCACGAAATCTACGTTGACTCTAAAAATAGCTCTGTCACGTAAGATCTTCTCGTTCATCGAGTTACGGGGCATCTCCCTGCAAGTCTGGTACTCCTGGGTGGGGTGAGCGGTGGAAATTTCTCGGAACGTTCACCTCGTTCCAGTCGCGAAGCTGACCGGTGGCACGAACGTCTGGCTCGTTGTAGAGGGTGGGGAATAAATCTTCGGCGCGGTTGGCGTCCGGGCGGTGTCTTGGGAGTGTCTGCAAAAGTCAGTTCGATCTACAACGTTGTAGATGGATCACCTTGACCCACGAGTTGACGTCGTAGTTGAGAGGGTACAACTCCAAGGACATCGATTTTTGAATTTCAAATCCAAAGAGGGCGCTCAGGTTCTTGTTGAAAGAAGGAGAAGCCTGTTTCTGTCAAAAGTGTCCACGATGAGAATGCTGTGGATGTACCTGACGCAAAAGATCGACGATGTTGTGGTACGAAGGAGTCAGAGGTGCCGGGTTGTAGTGCGTCGAACCGGAAGAATTGACGTAAAATCCTTTGGTCCATCCAGTCACTTGCAGTACCTCCTCCTGTCAATTTCGATGTTTCTACGAGTTTTCACTGACTTTTCCCTCGGTGGTAACGATCTCGACGTAGACGAGATCACCCCTGAGTTGTCTGTGTGCGGGAGGTGGATTCCAAGTGGACAACTTGATGTCACGGACCAACTTAGGGTACTGCACGCCAGATTGGCTCGTTGTAGATGGATAGTAATTGGTCAGCTGGGGAGCCACTTCGGTGAACGAAACAGTGGCGGGATCGATCGTGTCGGGCTGGAAGGGTTAGATTTTTCCGAGAAGATTCGGAAGATTTTCTTCACCTTTTCTCCCTCGGCGACTGGCTTGGGCTCATCTTGTTCCATGGTCGATGCAAAGACGGTGGCATTGTTTCTCAGCTAAAGACATCAGCATGAGGTGCGCTGATGAGAGGTCACGATCACCTCCTCTGGCATGTTCATGATGTCCAACAGACGTCTCAAATGGAAACGAATGGTGCGCTCGTCGTAAAGAGCTGTCGAGATGTTAGATCGCGATCGCCTCGGGAATGGAGATGGAGGATGAGAATGAGAAGAGCTCACTGTCTCTCATCTCGAGCACGGACTCGTTCTGAAGACCTTCCACGTCCTTCAACTCAACCATGTCGTTGACCTTGACGTCTGTCAGTGTTGCATGTGACGTCTATATCGTCCCCACCTTATTTCCGTTCAGGTAAAAGTCATAGTTTGTGATGTAGGCCGTGTTGATCATCTCAAACAGATACTGACGCAGGTCTTGCATGCTGTCTGCGGAGGTGACCTGTGAAGCGGTTAACAGGGAGGAGAGATTTTGAAAGGTACCTGAAGGTTCAAGACGATGCTGTCGGGTGTGTTGGTCTTGATTTGGATGTTGAACTCCTCTGATATGATTCAATGATGGGAGGAATCGTTCAAAGTCTTCACCTGCAACTGGGACCTCTTCACCCTCGACCTTTTGTTCCTCTCCATTCTCAGAGGGATGGCCATTCTCAACTGGCTGCTCTACAGCACTGTTTTGGGATTCCTGAACATCTAAGAAGGCGTTAGCCAGACTGATTGTACGATCCAATCGTCGATGTGATAATCACGTGACATTCAGAGCCCTCGAACATCACTGTCAAATATCCCATGAAGAGGTATCAGCTATCTCACCTGACATGTCTGTAACCAGTTTAGGGGTGCCACTCTTGATGTCCCTGAGATGATCGCAATTCCTGGTTTCTGCTCGTTGTATTCCTTTTTTTTCGTGTTCAGAATTCCGAGGGAATCTTGATTTTTCCAAACGAGGCCTGATCTCAGACACCCATACGATCCACATTTGACCTCACATGGGGAGACCTAAGAGGTCTCTGAAAGAGGGAGACAAGTGTCGACGTGACAGGAAGAAACGGAAGGATGGTGGCTGCGAAGAGATGATGGGATCGATGGAAAGGGTGCAGGAGATAGTAGGTGAATGTCTCAGTTGCGAAAAGGTGATATGCCCGTGAGAGGTGAAGCTGAATGGACAGGTTCAAAAGAAGGAATTAGATAGAGCCAAAGAGTTTCTCAGACAGCAAGGTCAGCACGCCCACGCTTAAGATCTCGATTGTACAAATGTGAAATAAAACAAGGGAAGAGGCACCCGATAGTGATTTCGGTGATCGCCTCTAAAAGATAGATTCTTCAATTTATTCTGCAGCCTTTTGGTATGTTGCACGGATAGAATTGAGGACAGCGCCAGGAGGCGTCTCCCAAGGGATCCGTCTTCCCTCTTTGTCTTCGAGCCAGTACTCGATCGTCTTTCTGTCAAAATGATACGCGTTGATGACGACCTTCATCAATCAGAGGGTGGAAGGTCCTGCATGCTCGTACGTCACCAGTATCCTGGCGGACAAAACGAATGGCCCCTCCTTTTTCATCTTCGTAGATGAACTCGTGGATCTGGTTCTATCAGAACATGAAACATGTGCCAGCAACTCACCTGCTCTTCACTTCCATTCATAGACATATATCGATCCACGTAGAGGATGACCCCATTTTCGTCTCTCACGTCTGTGTATCTTACATTGTGCACGGGGAGGAAGTCCTGCGGCCGTCTGATCTTCGCAATCATCACCGGCCATAACCGAGAGAACGGTACTTCGGTGGGCTCTCCTTCGATGCCAGACTCTTTGTTGGACATCACGCAACGGCTTCTGTTTGTTTTTAAAAATGAACCAGCTGTCCTTCAATCCCGGAAATTCCGATGCCTCTGTCAGCACGCATGGACCTGAGCTTCACATCGCGATCGTACGCGCGCCTCTCTCATTCAGAATGTGCGCTTCTCTTCTCAGGCATAGTTCTAAGTGTCTACTCTTTTTCACCAGAAGCGAACGTAGAGACCTCAAAGCTTCCCTTTTTGCTACCACGATGTCACGCGGAGGGCTACGATTGCATAGATGGCCATGGCAATCGACCTCGGTCTGGTCGTGTGAGGGTTTCTCGTCAATTATCTGCACGGGAAGACCAGGGACGTGGAGATACAGGGACGTAATGAGGTTACTATGATTCCTTGTATCTTTCTTCCTTTCTGGAGGCACCAGAATTCAGTATCAAAGAGGAAGAGAGCACTACATTTGCTCTGTCGTCCGTCAGTCGTCTTCTACTCTCTAAGAGATGAAGAGAGTTCAGGACGACAGAGTAGGTGTAGTGCTGTGAGCATCTAGAAGATACTATTCCTCAGGGTTCGACTCTCCTTCCATGGAGGGAGAAACGACCCCTCTCCAGAAATCACATGGAGCGCATGGAGTATCAGGTGACATTGTCTAACCGCATCCATCTGTGAAGATATGCAAGGAGAAGCTCCTCTATCGGACTAGCTGACCCCTTCTATGTGGAAGTATCCCGTCTCAGAAACCTCTATGCGCTGGTAGAATTTGATCAACTTATCTTGACAGAATGTTAACCTTGAGAGGGACTCCTTCAGAACCGCTGTACTTCGATTCGACCGGTAGGATGAACACTAGAAAAGTGGAACCATCTCAGAGAAAGACACATTTACTTGCATCTCACACGGTGTACGACAATCTCAGCTGAACCAGCAGACTAGTTATCCTCTTATAAATGATCGTCGCACAAACATTGCACATCGTTCATTCCATGTCTCTAAAAATGAGGTCGATGATGGACCCCCTACTGCATAGCGATGGTCTCATAGAGCCAGAGAGGGAGAGAAGGACACAGAAGTGTCCTCCACACACAGACGCAATTTTCCGTCCCTGACCTCTATGGACATCCACTTCTCGAGCAGACAGAGGCATTGCTTTTCGCCGACATTTCGATTCGTTCCTCTTTGATTGTGCAATCGCGGCTGGCTCGGTCCATTCTATTCTCTCACGCAAAGCATCACACACACGCAACAACTACACAATGAACATCACGAACGTCGCAAAGATCTTCTCCTTCTTGCTCTGCATCATGGCACTCTCGTCTGCACAGAACTATGAGTTCGGCTCCATCATCGCTCCCACGCCAGACACCAACATCCCCTTCGGGAGCAATTTCACTCTTCTCGTCAATCAGTACGGCTCCAGGTTCGCCTCTGGATTCGCCATCAACATCACCATGACGGGTCTGTCTAATGGACAAGTCCATCAGTACGGCGTCTTCGACAACAACGGAAGACCCACCCGTATAGAGCTCATCGCCCCCGGCAGCACATTCGGATTCGGTGCCGCCAACATCTCCATCGTAGACGTCGTCGGTGAGCCACACCTCTTCCATCATGTAGATCATCACGATGATCTGATCTCACATATAGGTGTCTTCAACTCCGACGGCAGCACGACGGCTTACGATGACTACACAAAGTATTACTCTGTCGTCATCCAGTTGATCGACTGAAACACAGTGGAATAAATAAACCATGTAACGATCTTTATTCTCAGATAATGTAAGGTATGGTAATACATGTGTTTGTATTTACACAGCCCATGCCGATGGCCCCTGCGATTGAAATCATCTACTCTTCGTTTTCGGAATAATAATCCGTGTCTTCGTCGTTGAACATGCTCTGGCGCATGCACGTCCTGAACCATCTACAACGCGTCACTCTCTCTCTTCCCCCTCCCTCTCACCTCTGGCTGGTTCGGAATTGAAAGCAGAAGAAAAGGAAGGAGAGCAGCTCCGTCTGCTTCAAGCTCGTGTCCAATATCTGTTGCAGCCTCTCGATGTTACCCCATGTCTCGCAGTTGTCTGTCTCACGTTCAGTCATCACGTCCATCATCATGATGATGGTGTCACTCACTCATGAGATCAGTGCTGCCCCACGCCTTCAGACCGATAGTAAACGTCTCCGGTTTTTCACCGTATTTTCCTCCGTGAGGTACGTGATTCGTTACCTGCGCCCGTGAGTTTCATTCGAATGCGACCATCTACAACTCACCTTGATGACGACTCTCCTGATGCAGTTGTGAACGGGTACCTGTCTGGACACGCTGGTGCGCGATTCAGACAGCAATTCCAAGTGGACCACGTTCTTCTCCTCCACTCTGTGACGTGTCAGATGTCATTCGTGTCAATCTGGCATTCACCTCCTGGTCGGGTCGTTCTCCCCAGGATTAGGACCTCTCCTTATCGTGATGTCGTTCACGGTAGTGGACCCCGAAAGCTACCCCCGTCAGTCCATCTACAACGGTGTAGACGCTCACCATCATCTGGTCTCCCTGCTGTATCTCGGTCTCGCCGTGGAATTCGGTGGATTCGAGTAAGCTGTAGATCTCCCTTCGAAAACCTCCAAAGTGGTCCACGTTGGACATGTGCTGATAAGTGTCCATTCTCGATTTCTTCTTCTCGATGGCATCTGAGAGGTACCCCTCCACCCCTCCGTACACTCCTTCCTTGATCTCTGCGGCCGAGCGCCCGTGACCGATCTACAACGCGTCAGACTCGAATTTTCTACGAGATGAACGGTACCTCGGATGCGTAAATTCTGTGTTCCTTGCAGTCTTCCCAGCTCTCTTCTTTACTTCGGTTGTTCTTCCTATCGAATCGAATGTTGAAGTCTCCGTCGCTCACGCTCGAGTTCATCTCCGATTTGATTTTTCTCGCCGCCTCTTCGTCCATGTTACCACTGAAGGCGAGATTGTTCATCTTTTGTGAGATCGTGTTCACGGCGCCTTGTGGTGCTGATCGAGATGAGATGGATGAAAGATGATGACGGTGTCACCTCCTCGATTGTAGTTGGGGTTGACGTTGGGATGGTGATAGGCCGTGGGTCCTTGTGGGAAGCTGTTGGAAGTATAGAGGGAGGGAGAGCGGTGTCCGGCGGGAGAGCCGTCTGGCGATGACGGACTGTTGTTGGCTGGGGAGGTAAATCTACAACCTGCCACGAGCTTTCACTCACACATGGGCATGTTCATGTTGTGGGGTGGTGGTGCTGGGGAGTTGACTGGGCTCTCTCCCACATATGGAGATCCAGACCCTGTCTCTGAAGTCTTTCTCGCCTTCGTTCTTCGATTGTCGAACCATTTTACGACCTGGAGTCAAATGAGAACGAGGCGATATGGAGATGGATTGTCTGTCACCTTGCTGTAATCGAGTCCGGACTGTGCTGCGATGAGCTCTTTGGCCTGCTTCGATGGATATCGCTCCGCGGCAAAGGCATTCTCGAGGACTTCGACCTGATGTCAAATGAGCATTGAAGCGTTACGGAGACATTATGTACCTGGTTCTTCTCTAAATTCTTTCTGCTTCTCTTAACAGATCCTGGGGAGGAAGAAGGAGAGGGTGTGTTAATGCTGGTAGAAAAATGAACTTAGATGGTTCGTTAACGGCTCACCTCGCGTTAGCGTTGGGGGGTAAAGCGTAATTTGGTCCTCCGCTGAGTGAAAGAGGATTGGGAGAGTATACATTGTGTGGCTGTTGGCCGCCAGGCATTCCGATATTCATTCCACCCATAAGACTGAGTCCGCTGAGGCCTCCATATTGAGAATGCATATTCACGACTTGTGGAAGAGAGGCGTGTGGATGTCCCTGCATGTATGGATGGCCCAATTGACTCGATAAAACTTGCATCTGTTGAGGTGTGAAGCTCTGAAGACCTCCAGGAGGTCCTGCATTCTTCGAATCGAAGACAGAGGAGGGCGGAATGGTCCTGGGGAACTGTGGACTGTTGTTGTTATTTGGCATGGGACGTCCATGCATCGCATAGTTTTCCATCCTCTCTATATCACTTCCTCTCTCGATTCTTTAGAATGTCCACCCAAGAGGAGATGAAGGACGACGGTTGCCGTTGTTGGCGTTCGGAAGATATATACCCGCCTTTTTTTAGCTAAACGCGACGCATTGCGTCAAGATCTCGTGACGACAGGGTCTACCTGTGGATACTTGTATCTTCTCATCGACGCACACTCCTCATTCTAGAATATGTTTAAAGGCCCCGAACGTGTACCTTGAGTAGATGTGTCTCGCACAAGCCGTTCACCTTTCGAAGAAAGGGTCACCAGGAACTCCACTCTCCTCGAAAGGTCTGCGCCCTCACAATTTCGATTTATTCGCACTACCGCTCAGGGGGTCCACCTTGATGTGAGTCCCCGTCGCGATCAGTTTTCCCGTCTTCTTGTCGGTGATCTCGCAATCGATGCTGGCAGTTCTCTTCGTCTGTCGGAGGATCTTGGACTTGATCACGATGGTGCAGCCCTCTGGGGCCGGACTGTGCGTGATGAGACTGAGAGTGAGTGTGACACCCAGGCGAGACCAAAAATCGGTGGTGGCGGTGGGAGCAATGGCCAGACTCGTGTAACTGAGGGAATAGTAAGTGAAGGGGAATAGTAAGTGAAGGGACTCACACGTCTATGATGGTGGCACAGGCGCCGCCGTGGAGGACTCCGTTCATGTTGGTCAGATCTGAGAGATGATTCAGTCAGAGAGGTGAATCATCTTCACCTTTTGTGACATCTAACTCGACGGTCGTCTGTTGTTTGCTGGCCTGTTTCGATTGAGTTGACGATCTCTCTGCGATGCTCACCTGTATGATTCTGGCGTGGGGAATGGCTTTCCCCCAGTTCTTGTTGTCCTCTATGACCTGCAGGAATCTCTCCGCCGCTTCGAAGCTCTCTCGATCTTCTTCCATCTTTGCTGCTGGCTTGCCTCCTCCTTGAGCCGTTTTTCCGTCACCTGCCACAATTTATCCGCACTGCTCATCATCGCGATCAGACACGTTCTGAAGGAATCATTGTAACAAGAACTCGCAGATGCTCCTCTCTTTATCTCATCATCTGATGGTGTTCACCAGATGTCTGTCGCATGACTGACGAGTCGACGATTCGACATCGGTTTTCGGGCTTTTTTTCCAACTGTTTGGCATTTCACATTTTCACCTCATCTCTGCCGACGGCTATCTGAAGGATCATGGCTGCGGCTAAGGCAAGCATCAAGGTCAAATGCCTACCAGGCTCTTCTCAACGGACCAAAATGTTGATGGTGAGATGTCTTCTCCGATGTGAAACATTCACTGCTCTTCAACTCTGGGTCACGGGTCATCTGACCGATTCGTCTCTTCGTATCTTGATACATGCATTTCATTGATTTAATGTTTATCAGGTCAGCGAGGGAACGACTGTAGAGCAAATATTGAAGGACTTACCTCAACAACCTCTCTCTGACTATTCCACATTCAATCCATGTGTTTTAATGATCCCAGAGACGCCTTTACGATCTCTCTGGCCCACCAACGACAACAAAGTACCACCAGTTAGCGCTGGAAAGGTCGTAGAATGTTCACGTCCTCCTTCTCACAGCCATCAGATCGCTGAATGCAGGAGATTATATCAGACGATCAGAATACAACATCAACGAAAGCAATACAGGATATTGATTTCCATCAATCAGCCATTCAAAGACATCCTTCCACAGCTCGCAGATCGAGTCGGCGTCAGTGACATCCAACGTTACAGTCTCTGCCTCCGAAACGGAGGTGAGAGATCATCTACAACGTTGCAGACATCCCATCACCTCATCACCACCCCTCCTTCTCGATGATTGACATGATGCAGAGGACATCCAATTAGACAAGAGCATCAGAGAACAGAGCTTGAACACCGATCGTATCTTCTTCCTTCTGTCTCCAGAAGAGAACAGGGCAGCAGAGTTTGCCACCGAAGAGGAGCCAGTAGAGGAGGGAGAAGAAGAGGTGATATTTCCACGAGATTCCATCTACAACGAGGCAGGATCACAACACGCCCATTCGTGGGGGCAGAAGGAAATTGTTTGGAAACTCGAGCCGAGAAGAATTGAAGGACAACGCGTTGAAAATGGGTTCCATGACCACCAGGCCAGATCCAAGGGAGAAATACAAACAGTTGGCGGCCACCATCACGAAGGACGGCTACCTGGTATTGAAATTGAAAGGAGTGAGTTGTAGACGGTGGACGTGGTAATGACTTTCTGCAGGAGAAGAAAGTGTACAGTCAGTTGAAATTGTCCGATTTCAACTTGAAAGAGAATTTCGAATTCGCCGAGGAGGCGGTGGAGGTGAGGCAGGAGTGGCAGGTTGTAGATGGCTGAAAGGTATCTTCTAGAGAGGGAAGAAGGACCCCATGAGAGAGACGACACCCTTCTCTTTCGGCCTGTTACCGAAAGACAGACGACCCCAATCTCCCGTAAGTCGAAATTTCATCCGATTTCACCATCTACAACGATCACGTGACACCCCTTCAGAACCCCGCGGCCATCAAGACGAGGCTGGACACCAACCCCACCACGGCCCTCGAGTGCAGGTACATCCATCTCCATCTACAACCCGCCTCGCTCACGCATTCAGATTCGAAACGCAGGGTGACATGAAGAGTTGGGTCAATGCCATCAGAGCACAGATGAACGAAGAGAACAAACCAAACCAAGGAGGCATATTCGGTGCACCGTTGGACAGAGCGGTTGGAAAGTGAGTCGACGCGGTGTAGATGGACGTGAGATTGACGTGAGAAAGATACGAGATACCGTACATCGTCAAGGTCTGCACGGAGTTCATAGAAGGCCACGGTGGGATTCTCGTTTTGATTGTAGATTGACGTTGGTGTCAGCTCTGAAGCTGGAGGGTATCTTTCGTTTGTCTGGGTCGCAGGTTCAGATCGATCAATTGAGGGCCGCTTTCGATGCAGGTGTGTCTCGTTGTAGTCTGACTCTCGAGTTGACGTCTGTTTAGGAGAACAAGTCGTGTTGGATAAGGACATCAATCCACACACCGTGGCTGGTCTCATGAAATTATACTTTAGAAACCTTCCGGAGCCTCTACTCACTTTTCCTTTGTATTCTAACTTCATCGGAGCCCAGTGTGAGTTTTCCCGCCATTTTTTTCCCGCCAAAACTGACGGTAAATAGCTGCACCGAATCGTAGCGTGAGGCTGAGGTCCTTCCGTAGTCTCGTCGAAATTTTACCCAGAAACAATTACAACCTATTGAAGGTGAATCCATCTACAACGGGCCACTACTGACCTTCCCAGTACCTTCTGGTCTTTTTGATCGAAGTTAGCAAACACTCTGCCGTCAACAAGATGGGTGTACCAAATTTGGCCACCGTTTTCGCGCCAAATCTGCTGGTGAGAATTTCTGAGAAAGTTCTATCTACAACGCTCAACGGGACAGACGACGGCAGACGGTGATATGGGTACCATGGTGCAAGACACTGCACAGATCAATGCCGTAGTGGGTACCCTCATACAAGATTTCCAGGAAATCTTCGAGGTGATTTTTGGCGGGAGATTAGGGCGGGAATGATATCGTACAGAACAAAGACCTCAACGAGGATGTTGCTGTTGTACAATATGATTTCGCGGCTGAGAACGACAACCAACTGTCCTTGAAGGTAAAACTCTTGAGAATATTTTGGCGGGAACGGCCTTACACACGATAGGTTGGAGACATGGTGACCGTCATCATGCAGGGAGAGAACGGCTGGTGGTCCGGAGAATTCAACGGCAAGGTCGGAAATTTTCCGGGTTCGTACGTCAAACTGGAGACGAAGACACGTAAAGCCAAGTTCATGGAGGACATGACCAGAGCCAAGAAGAAACTAGAAGAAGGTACCTCTTCATCATCATCATCATCATCATCATCACTCGAAGCCTCACACATCCTCATCCTCTTGGATACACTATATCCACTCTCTCATCCCTTCAAACAGAGACGACGCAAGTCGCCAATCTGTCGGCAACACGTGACAGTCTAGAGAAGGAGATCGAACAGATCACGGCACAGAAGGCACAACTCCAGCAGAAGATCATCGAAGCCAGAAAGCAATGTCTGAGGAGACTCGCAGAGGCCGATTCGAAGGGACAGCTCTTGCCTCGTGTCTGTGAGAAGATCATCGCGATGATGATGTGCGATGTTGATGGTGTCATCAGTGATGTTGGTGGACAAGTTGGAGATGTGTAAGAAGGAGTTCAGCCGTGAAGTCACCAACAACGAGATCATCACAGAAGTCGAGAGTCTGAAGAGAACTCTCCACGATCCAGCTGAGCTGAGGAAGACGATCAAAGGTGAGGAGACAACACGTCAGGCGTGATGATGAGTGGACGTGAGCTGATCGAGTGCAAGTGAAAGATTCGGCCAAGTTGGAGCCAAGTCTGGAGGCAGTGGAGATCAAATTGAGAGAAGAAGTGAAGCAGAGGGAGGTTGCGGGTCAGAGAACACGCGAGCTGCTGGACGATCTCCTCTTCTTACGCGATTTGGATAAGAAATAAATCTTGTTGTTGTTTGGGTGTATCAGGCAGATTTGGTTTCGGACAGTTGCCTCTCGATAATTCTTCTCTCTTGGAGGAGGAGTTCGAGATAGAGGGCATCTGATGGGTCTCCATGCTGAGATGATTCAGTGCGATGATCGAAGGTGCTGATGAGTCACTTGGCTCGTCTTCTGAGTGAACAGGTGAGTGGCATGCAGTATGATTGCCTCCAATGCCTGCAATTCTTTCGATATCCAACCTCTCAGTTGTTCATCTTGGCGGGTGAGATGAGATGGACGACCTCGCCCCACCTCTCGACTGGATCTGGGACATCTCTGAGAACATCTTCTCTTGCAGCTGTTGAGTGGTGAACGTTTCGTTTCGGAGTTGTTGCCAGATGTCGGCGTCT
Source organism: Planoprotostelium fungivorum (assembly GCA_003024175.1). Taxonomy (NCBI): domain Eukaryota; phylum Evosea; class Variosea; order Cavosteliida; family Cavosteliaceae; genus Planoprotostelium; species Planoprotostelium fungivorum. The sequence continues at coordinate 46,615 of MDYQ01000004.1, read as the reverse complement.
AAATCTGCTTTCTCCACCTTCCTCTTCAATTGACGATGTTCATGAGGTGAATTCATGCTTTGGCTGATGTCTGTCCGTGTGTGACGACCACTCTTTTCGTCTCGTTGTAGACAGTTAAATACGTATTTCACCAAATATCGAACCACATTTTTATTGTACACGCTTGGACGCAGGATCGTGCGATAGATTGAACGAAAACGGATCCAATTCGACAATCTTTCCTGAGCCTTTGATCGGCAGTACAGCCGCCGTCAGAAGACTGTCGCACAGTTTACTGACCTACATGGGTCATGATTGAGCGGTCGATGATCTCGCTTACCATGTCGAGTTCGGTTTGGATGTCTGGGTTGTGTGGGGTTTCATCTCGATGATGTTGTGATGTTTTGGGCAGACTGAAGAGAGAACACGACTCCACAGGTACGATGATGGTCTTGTGTAATGAGCTGTAAACGAATGAGAAATGAATATAGAATTGATGATGGTGTCAAGAGAGTTCACCCGTAGGACTTTTCCATGGCGATGAGATCTTTATACGTGACCGTAGGTACACTCGATACATCAATGAGCTGTCTGTTGAGAGTCAGATGTCATACAATTGGAATGGTGTCAGAAACATGCCTGGCTGTGAAGCTGATGATCTGTCTGAGCATCTCTTGTTCTCTTTCATGATCGTCCGTCGCTGATTTACCAATGGATAATTCGGGGCTGGGAATCATGAGATTACTGCGACGGGAAAATCAATTACCTGTGTTGATTGACCATGATGGGTAGAGAGGACATGCGTTCTTCCCGTGGGGATCTCGGGCGTTGTCTCTCTGTTCATGAATCAATCTCCATTCTTCCTAAAGGGATGATAAAATTCGTCTCACCCAACTCTTTGTTTTCGTTTCTCTCTCTTCCTAAGCAGTTTCCCATGTTTGTTGTGCGATGGTTGTTGTGATATATGTACGAGATGGGTTTAATTCGACTCAAGTGTATACAAGGCTTGCGACAGGTCTTTACGATTCCGATGTGATGTGTATGTAGTTGATTGGCGCTGTTGTGCGAATAAGCTGGAGGAGGAAGGGGAAAATTTTCGGAAACTGCTTCCTGAAAATACACCATCCCAGTATTCCCAAGCGACAACAGCTACATCGTGTAACATGCGTTAGTCACAGAGAAGAGAACCTTTACATCTTCGATTCACGTGTATTACAATTTTTACAACTTATGTGTATATCGTCTAGCGCCACCTATATTAGAAGACCAGCCCCGTAGCCCTGTTGTTCGGCAGTCGATGTCTTTCATCATAGCCTGAACACCTCGGTGCGTTGCTGTTGCATCTCTCTCGGTCTCTCATCTTCCCTCCGTATTATTCATCGTCTCGTGTGGTTCTCGTTTGTTGGTTGCGCTCCGTTCTGACCAAACGCAAGCTATCGCGGATACGGTCGTCTCCTGACACTTTTTATCAAGTTGGCCGTTAGGAGTACACTTGAGTGGAGCATCAGAGGGGGGTTCCAAGAGTCGTGACAGTGTCGTTGTCATCCTTTTCGTTTGGTGGTTTCCTAAACTCAAATGAGACGTCCTGAATTGTCATCGACTTCACTCTGTGGAGACCAGGACACCCTCGCACTTTCAGCTTTATTTCATTGGAACAAGAAGCAACTGAAGCTTCATACGTCAACCGTGGAGCTCCGCCGAAATCGACACGTTCATTTGATGGGAGCGAATCGTAATAGAAGGTCTTAGTTGTCTGTACAATCGTCTTTATATTCGAATGTGAATAGGTTGCACTCTCGGAGTAGACCATCTGACCTCGATCAACCTGGTACCTGCTCTGTCTCGTGTCATGCGGCGCATGAAGCTTCTTAACGGAGGAGCAGAACCTCGGGAAGGTATGGTACACCTCTGAAGAGCCCTTCACAGTTGATAGCGTCTCATCATCGTCGCGTGTTCGAAGTTCGTGCTTCGTATTATGCTCTTAATAATGTTTCTGTCCTCCTCGTGTGGCCCATCCTGTGTGGTCTCTAGGCAGCTAGATTTCGCGGATTAGCAGCCACCTAATAGGGCCACGGTTATCCCACCGTCCATATAATGACACCGTAATAGCTTACCAAAAGTAAGCTGCTATCTCAAGGAGGCGTGCCGTTGATTTTGTCGGAATCCCACGTTCCAAGCTATGCCTCACGGCTTTCCTGGAATAACACTGGAAGTTGTACAGAAATTTCGAGGGAAGGAGGAGGAAACTATGGTCGCAATCCGTGTTGCGTTAGAGACTTATGTACTCTGCAGATTTTCTCTCTCAGGTTCTGTTTCACTGGTGATATACAGGTCTCGTTCTCTCACGCTGTTTCATTTGCGGCTGTATGAGAGAACAGTGGAACGTCTCTCGATGCATCGATCGAGGGACGATGGTCAAATTCATCAACGACTGGGATGTCTGAATAAAAATTGCGCTAAAATAGTCGTTTTGATCTACACACGGACAAACGGCTTTGCATTTCCAACTGGACATTTTTCCCGCCATTTCGTGTTATGCATCTTCATGAACGGGCGCGCTCAGCTTGCTACAGAGAATCGCTATGAAGGCTATAAGCCTGAATGGCAGAGCAGCGTCAGAACTGTCCTCTCTCAAATCAGTGATAACCTGGATGGGAGACCGGTTGGTAAATCACGTGCCGCGCAGCCGATAACGCCGTCTGTGGCTCATAAAAACAGCTATCCCTCTGTCGGTGAGTAGTCATATCGTGCCGTCCTCTCCACCTCCGAGATCACCACTGTCCCAAGGAATTTTCCTCCCGCTTCGATCCCATACAACAGATGTGACATCAAATCATCTGATACATTGCAGTTCCATCTCAGCCGACTGTCCCAGATTATTTTCCTACCTCAAGCCCATCAAGAAACTATGGTTATAACCCACCAGAGCCGGTGGTCAGCCACGTTCGACCCATGCGATTGGAAGACATCTCATCTCCACCGGCGAGAGGCTCCATCTATCAGGACTATTATGCAGAGAAGGCAGTGAGTCGTTCGGCGCAGGGAGTCTGTGCTGATCGAAATAGATCAAGAAGGTGAATCGCCAATTCTCAGAGACTTTGGATTCGATCAAAGAGGACATCGCACACGTCCAATCTGAAATTCTCTCGATGAAAGAGTGGAAAGCGGACCGACAATACGAACAACCTTGGAAGAATGATATTCACGCGGCAGTGCGCAGGATCGACGAAGTCGCATCACAATTGAAAGACACGAGAAGGGACGTGAAGAAATTGGTGAGGCATTTTCATCCACACGTCACTTCCTCCCACCACTGAATCTATGCAGTCTGATGTACCAGACCGCTCAGAATTAGACCGGCTCAAGTCTAACCTAGAATCGACGATGAAGGAGAACATGATCCACATGGAAGGCATACGAAACGAACAGAGTAACATGAGAACGCTCATCGATCGCAACCTCACACACCAATCCGACGGCCTCACCGAATTCAGAAGGAGCATCCGCGAAGAGATGATGAAAGACGGACAGAACACGGAGAACAAGGTCAGACCATCCGTTGTGGTTTCACCTCACGTCCGAACAGGTGAAAGTAGAGATCGAATCTCTCAAGAGGGCGATGGATGCAATCAGACAGAGCGTGGAGACGAGATTGGCATCGAGTGACGAGCTGTTCAAGCAGAGAGTCGAACAATTGTCTGGAACGACTCAGAGACAGGTGGGGAGGAGTGAGTGAAGGAGTTGACGCGTTGTAGTCTGAGGAATCAGTGCCACGAGGGGTGTCGGTGGATTCTCTGACGTTGGAGAAGAACATAAAATCGTCTCTCGCCCTACAGATCCAGCAGGAATCTCTTCTGAGGTAAGTCTTTTGGTGAGAAATAGCAGAATCGAACTTGTGTACAGGGAGCAGTTATCACGGGAATTTAAGATGGAACTGGAGGGAGTGAGAAATAGCGTCAGTCGGTTAGACACGGATCTGTCTTCTTCGAAAACCAGTCAGGGCAATGTACAAGCGCAGATATCGCAGGAGCATCAGCAAGTGCTGCAGATGCAATCTCAGATCCAACAGATGTCCACGCAGATACAGTCCCAGAACCAGACGATACAGGGCTTACAGCAACAGCTCCAACAGGTGAGTTTATTTCTTCTGTCCATCCATTTGACATCTCCCATTAGGTTCAACAACAGCTGCAACAAGATGTCTTGTCCAATCAGTCACAGATCCAACAGATGGATCTCAAGATCCAGAGTGTAGACAGCCACGCCAGCACGAATCATTCTAATATGAAGGTGAATGATACCGATCATCACATCGGCTCACAGATATCGACAGACTTCCCTGGATTACGTATCTCAGCAGTTGTCCCAACAGATCTCACAGCGGGGTGCCGAAGTCACCAAGAACTTTCCTACCACGTCTGATCTGCAGAATCTGAGACAAGACATCTTGACACAATGTCAGCGTCAAGAGGAACAGTTGAAGGATCAACTGATGAGAGATGTCAAAGGAGAGGTGGATACGCTGAAAAGTCGACACACTCAGGTGATGACGGCTTAAGACATCGCGAGTGAATGACGTCATCAGATGGACACGGACTTGTCTACGTTGAGGACCACCCTCTCTCAGTTGCAACAGACTGAAATCACGACATCCATACAGAGAAATCGCACCAATATCGACGAACTATCCACCGCTAGATCTCAGCAATCTTCCCAGTTGTCTCAAATGGAGGCAAAGGTGGCCGCCGTGGAGGCTACCATCTCGTCCCTCAATTCATTCCAACGAAACAACGTAGAATCAACCCAGCAGCAGGTGAATTATTTCATGTTTTCGTATCACGACTGATCGATGTGTCAGATGAACGGTAAGCTCTTGTCACTGGAGAGTTCGAGCAGTTCCGCTATCTCTTCTCTGAAAAACCACGTCGAATCACTACAGCAGCAGGTGATTGGATAAATCGAGAGAGGTCAAATTGACTCTCACAGCTGGCACAATTTCAAACGACCGTTCAATCTCAATATTCAACGTCTCAGCAAGAAAATTCGGATTTCAACAAGAAGAACACGCGCAGGATCGATGAGACTCGAGACAAAGTGACCGAACTGGAAGAACAATTGAAGTTGTCAGTCAATCGCATATCAGAGTACGAACTTCGATTCGAATCTCTCAAGAAGTGTGTGACAAGTCATTTTATCATGTTGACCCGTTCAGAATGGCATCTGAAGCACCCAGAGTGGAGAATCATGCGATGAATCGATCGGTACAAGAGAACGAAGAGACGACGCGAGAGATGAAGAGGTTATCCACAGAGACTTCTGAGTTGAACCGAAGAGTCGAGAAATTGGATCGAAAGGTTGTCGGTGAGTTGTCGTGGTTTCTTCATTGGCGTGTGACAGTCTCTAGATCTGAAGACAGATCTGGAGGAGATGGAAGATGCAAAGAACAAGATCGGAGAGGTTCAACGTGCCCTGGTGAATCAGAGTGCACAGATCGGCGATGTAGAGAGACGCATCACCATGGCTGCGGACACGAACAATTCGAGGACGAGCCAGGTCCAAGCGGATATCGAGAGAGTGAGAGGTGAAGGGCGATCTACAACGGTCGATATTGATTCATTCAGTCGAATGTGATCGATACCGAGGAGATCTATCTGAAATCTCCCGCACATCCGAGCAGATGGAGAGGAGAATCCAAGAAGAAGTCGACAGGAAGTTGAACATCCATCGCAGTCCTCAATTGGAAGGTCTCACTTCTACCGTGAAATCTCTCCAATCAGACCTGCAGCAGCAGCAGCAAGCTCAGCTCCAGAACGTCAATCGATCAGAACATCAGAAATCGATCGATGAAGTGCAGAGGAGGGTATCAGAGGAAGTGGAGCAGAGGTGAGATGGTAAGAGGATAGGATTGACTAAATGAGACAGATGCATCAGGCACGTACAGAAATCACAAGAGAACCTCGAAGCGCAGTGGAAGAGTGCAATGCAAGATCATGCGGAGAAGAGTACGACGAGATGCAATTCTATATCTGAAACTCAGCGAGAGCTCGAGCGTAAATTGAAGGGTGAGAGGAAGATTCGACACGAAAAATTGAAGACGAGTGAAGGTGTCGAGCAGACTCAATCTCAACAAGGATTACTCGTCGCAGAGACGGAGAGGAAGATGAAGGTCGATCGTGACATGAAAGGAAAAGAATTCACCACCAATGAGGTACCGCGACACTCCATCTTCACACATTAACCTTTCACCAGGTTATGACAGTCGTATCTCACTTGCAGGAAGAGAACAAGACCATTCGATCTCAATTGAGCGTCGTCGAGGAGGAAGTGGGAACCATCACCACCGTGATCAAATCTTGTCACGACCGAATCGAAAACGTCGAATCGTTGAATCAGACGATATCGAAGCTGCAGGTCATCGTGAGCGACAATCAATCGAGTCAAACGAACGCCGTGAGGGCTTCACAAGAGGCGAGCCAGGCGGCATCGAACGCGCTGCGGGAGCTACTGACGAACGACATGAAGAGAATCGAGAGACAAGCTTTTGAATCAACGACTGCATCGGTGAGGTCGTTCAGTGTGCCGTCATTGACGTCGACAGATCGCAGCGCAGAAGAGAATGGCTGACGAAGCGGCTGCGGACAAGACGAAGATCCAATCTGAGATCGAGAGTCTCCGCGTACAGATCTCCAAGATGAATGCACCATCACTCACACAGGTGATCACCATCATCAACATCTCATTGACTCCTCTCAGAGCGCTTCAACCTCTTCCGAAGAGATCATCACCTTGAGATCGAATCTTAGATCTACTGAGACGAGATTGGACAACCTGGCCGCTCAAGTGTCTGCCTTGGAAGTCTCCAAGTCCGGTGTAGAGTCGAGAGTGAGAGCCTTAGAGAATCGTCCCACGACGGGAGATGCAACGGAGGAGAGGAAGAGAATCGAGCGATTGAGAGAAGAATTAGAACTGATCAAGGCGAGAATGGAAGCCATGCAAGAGCAGTTGAATCTCAGTGAGCACCTCTCGTCTATCAATCCATAACATTCTCTGCAGGCGTCACGGGTTCACGAAGAGAGAGCAACGACGAATTCAAGATGGACAAATTGTTCGGAATGAAGGAAGAATTGTTCAGGACGGAAGAGGCATTAAGACAGAAGATCCTCGATGCTTCTCCTTCCCCCTCTTCCAGCCCCCGTCCATCTACACCGAACACCCCTGGTACTTCTTCTCCACGTTCATCGAGGGCTTCAGTCACCACGTCCACTCCTCCAACACCGGCAGTGAAAGCGACTCTACCATCGCCTTCTCCTGGTGGGAGCGCGACAACTCCACCTGCGGCAACTCCGGCTCTATCGCAGGGGACTAGTAGTCCAGTGAAGACCTCGGCAGCTCCAGTGGTCTCTGCACTAGTGAAGGTTAACACCGCTACACCTGCGGCGTCAGTATCCGTCCCACCCATCAAGGAGGACAGCAATACGATCGCTGTGACATCCACTGTGCCTCCCGCAGTGACACCAATGAGAGCCACTGTACCTCCCACTACCATATCGGCACCCACCACGTCATCTCCAATGACATCCAATGTCATTCCTGCAACTGCTTCCGTAAAGACATCAGTACCAGCTGTGTCTCCGGCCCCCTCGGTAGCACCCTCAGTTTCCTCAGTCGTCGATGCACCGTCGACAACACCGGCTGTGAAAATAGCTGCCCCAACTCCAAGCGTCTCATCGCCAGTCGCCCCCGTCACTGGCACAACTTTGGTACCAACGGCAACACCCCCAGTGAAGGCATCAGTCTCAACCCCACCACCCACAACAGCAGCCTCCACTACCATAACTTCCACAGTGAGATCAACGACAGTTCCCACGGAATCTCCAACAACTTCCGCCATTCCTTCACCTGCGACAACGAACCCCACGACAAACGGTACGGCTCCCTCAACCACACTCTCATCTACACCAAAAACCCCGGTCACGGTCGCGACGCCAGTTCCTGCTCAAGTGAACACGCCTGCGGTAAAGGCTGCCGTCAAGACAGCAGCAACACCTCTCTTCGGTAATGCCAACATCAGAACCGCACCTGTCAAGGCTACGACTCCCCCAACCGCACCTGCCGCTCCGAACGTCAACGCCCCCGCGAATCTAACAGCTATCACCAGTGCATCGGTTCCGAATGTTGAAACTCCATCGAAGCTCTCAACGGCTGTACAATCTACCACTGTACCCACCATTCCGGTCGCGTCGACACCTTCGACCGCTCCAACGAAAGCGAGTGCGCCTCCCGCCAACCCTCCATCGGTCGCAACCGAAACGAAGACGGAAGCAGAGAAGAATCCCACGAAATCTCCGGAAGCCTCCAGGGTCGACCCCACCAATGGAACTCTCTCTTCTCCCAAAAAGCCCCACCCAGTCGTCGTCGGTTTCGGCAGCACGACGGAGGTGACTTCTTCCTCCTCTTATCTTGTAACTTTTGAACAGAAACCACTCCAACAGAAACCACAGGAGGTACCCATCTTCAGCGTGGCGGCTCGTCAGCCCCGCTCTCGGTCCGGAAGTCTGGCCAACGAGAACAATCGCGCGAAATCACCCCTCTCCGCTTCCAATTCGGAAGACAAATCAAATCCAACGGCGGATGTTACATCCCCCGACATCACACCGACAAAGGCTATCTCTCTCGATGAAGTGAGAGGATGAGATAGACGTCAGATTGACACGCGACAGCTGTTGGGAATGTCTTCACCACTGTCGAGTCCGGAGGTACCGAGAAAGGCTGAGGCAAAGCCATCCACCGTCGATTCTGAAGGGGAAGACGTCGATGTAGATGGTGACTCTGGCTTCGATGCCATGACGGGTAGAGTGGACATCAGCGACGGTAATTCTCAAATCACGATTCGACACTGACTCTTCTCAGCTTCTCACGTGACGACTGACGAGGAGGACATCGACATAGAAGGAGAAGATGATGATGATCACGCTCTCGACGCGGCGACGAATGCACACACGATCAGGTGAAGCTCTTCACGGTGAACGAGATGCTGACGAGATCAGTTCGGACGAGGAAGAGGAGGAAGAAGTGAAGACACCTCCACCGAAGGCAGTAGAGAGTCTGGTGAAACCTCCCGTCCAATCGACGGCACCCGTCAAGGAGAGTGGAGGGCCAGTATCTGCCGTGAAGGCAGCCGTCGCTCCGGTGAAAACGAATGTACCGCCCATCACAAAGAAGGAAGTGAAATCGGGAAGTGAAGAAGGTGAGGAGGTGCATGACGATACGTCGTGATCTTCGATCAGATGACGATGATTGGGACAACATGGACACGGATGACCTCCTAGTCCACGAAGAGAAAGAGTCTCCACGAGTCTTTGGCAACAAGCCGGCCACCCGTGAGTCCAATTTTCCAACTTTCCAACTCTAACTCCTTCCAGCCACCTCCGCCCCCGTCAAGACCAACACTCCTCCCCCGGCAGGCCGGGGAGCGGTGAAGGCTTCCACGACACCTCTTTTCGGTAATATCAACAATCGTGCCTCACCTGCAGTGAAAGCTTCCACTCCCTCGTCACCACTGTTCGCTAGCATCAAGGCCGCTATGTCCCCACCCGCCGGACCGAAGGTGAGCCGACGATGATGATGAAGACGTAGAGGCGAACGTGTGTTGACATCGTCAGACTGCCGGACCACCAGTGAAGGCTACCGGCTTCACGTTTGGTGCGGTGCCCGTCAAACAGTCTGGGTTCAGCTTCGCAGGTGGCCCACAGAAGGCTGCACCAGCGTCTCCGATGTCATTCCTGGCGGACAAGAAGGGTGGGGATTCGGATGGCTCGGAAGACTTGGAAGATTGGGACGATGCGGACGACTTGCTGCGATAGGAACATAAAGTTTGTCTCTCAGCGACGTATATGGCTATCACGTGGTATGACGACGTATATCATCGTGCGTAACACAGATCCACCTTACATTTGAGGTAACATCTGTGAGAATTAAGCGAAATGACGAAGCTGACGCTGGCATTAAGAGGGGGAAGTCCCGAAAAGAAAATATCGGTTGTCATAACCGCCGAAAATATCAAGCAGATCTGAACAACGGTCGTCACGTGCTCTCAATCACAGCATTAAGCTCCCTCATGCTGAGTAGTTTCGAGGAGGAAACTCCACCAGCGAAGATAAGGAAGATAGAACACGAAGAACATGTCTGGGCGGAGGATAATCTCTTTCGAGCCGTCTTAAATGCATCGAAGACACCAACCGCCATATTCTCGAGAGATAGCGATGGTAGCTCTCTCACGATATGCTTCACGAATCAATCATTCATCACGCAAACACAGTGGAGAGACAAGATCGACGATAAGACGAGGCAGAGGCCCACAGTGGGACTTCCTAAAGACAAAAGATTCATCCGACCGACAGATGCGGAGGGTAGACTCCACGAGCAATGGTGGGTTTCGGCCTTTACTGTCTTGGACAATGCAACATCCAGAAGACAACGATTTTATTCCGTTCTGAAGGATTCTCACTTGCTCATTGAGGCTGAATTCGAGCCGCTGCAGATGGGAGGGAGGACATTTTGCATCGTCACCTGCACTCTCTATCCGCATCAATTTCCCATACGACCAGAAACAGAGCCCCTCCCAATCGATGTTCAGGAGTTTCATCGTGATTCGGTAAAATGTATTGCTTCTCTAATGCTCATCCTGCGAAGGTGATTGCAACAGGAGATTTCAGACAGACACTCGAAATCAACGGAAAAGCTAGCGATGTTCGAGTCCTTCACGTCACAGAGAGCATCAGCAAATATTATCACAACACGAGTGAGATGAAAGCGAAACAACATGACTCACATAATTCAGCACCCGAAGTTATGCAAAAAAAGTGGATGGTGAGGGAGTTTGGACTATCGAAAGAGAAGGTAGAATGGTACACCGACAACTTCTTGTCCATCGCGAAGATCGGCGAACGAAGACAACTCAACTCTTGCATCTACTTCCCCAGAACAGGTGATCATCTTGATTAGAATCACATCCATCTGATCCTGTGAAGGTTCGTATAAGGATACAATCGGTGTGGCCATATGTCTCGGAGCCTTCGACAACGTGAATCAAATCATGTTGACCCCCGAAGAGATCCCTCATTGCAATGATGTCTCCTACATCTTCCAATACGCCTTAGAGAAAGGCACCGAATCGACCATGGAATCGAAGGCAGCCTACAACACGGACTACGCCGCCTTCTTTAACATCGCCCCCACTCCAATGGGTGTCGGTGAGTCATCTCATCTTCGCATGATATCTAAGACGTTCCAGTTGAGATCTTGGACAACAACGCGACCTTACACTTTCACTTGGCCAATCGTGCCCTGTCACAGACCTTCTACCAACTCGAGCCCGACGCCATTGTCGGAAAGATATCACGTGATGAACATGTCTTCCGTCCTCTCTTGACATTCACTCAGGCGAATTACATCGAGAAATACCGAGTGAAGAGTACCAGACGTGGGTCAACAGCATGCGAGCACACTGGAACGAAGAGGAGAACATCAGCCACTTTGAACACAAGCCTCAAGGAAATGTCATCACTTACCAATGTATCGCAAAGAAGATGGAGAGAGACATCTGGGCCTTCGTACAGATAGACATCACTTCGATCAAAGACGCCCAGAGTGAGAAAAGAGGGAAAAAAGAGATTGAGCGTTGTAGATATGCTGGAGGGGCAGGTGAAGGAGAGGACCGAACAATTGAGCCGGGCCCTGGAGATCAAATCGAGATTCCTCGCCACCATGTCCCACGGTGACGAAATTTCACCGAGATTCACGGTCTCACTCTACGTAGAGATACGTACACCGATAGCGGGGATCGTGGGCTCACTGTCCCAATTGGAGGATCAAGACATGTCAGAAGAGAAGAAGGAGATGATACGAATCAGTTTGGTATGCGGCAAGCAGCTCCTCATGATCACCAATGACGTCTTAGATATCTCCAAGGTGAATTGAAATTTGGGACTCTGAAGTTGAAGTTTAGGACAGATGGAAACGGGAAATCTAGTGTTAGAGAATCAAGTCTTTCGAGTGCAAGATGTGGTGGAGGACTGCATCGATCAAGTGCATTATCAAGCACAAGAGAAGAAACTGAGATTGATCTGCAACATCAACACTCCATTCAACCTACGAGTCAGCGCGGACGAGTGCAGGCTGCGTCAAGTCATCACGAATCTACTCTCCAATGCGGTCAAGGTGGCGTTGTAGACGAAGTCACGTGACTGATGACGTCACAGTTCACGGCAGAGGGGGAGATCGAGCTGAGCGTGGGAATGATGGAAGAGAAGAGTGAGGGAATTCGATTGGAATTCTCCGTCAGAGACACGGGGCCCGGCCTGGCGGAAGAATTCAAGGCACAAATATTCCGTCCCTTCTGTCAGGGAGACACCTCCATCACCCGCCGTTACGTACGTGATGCGTACGTATCGTACGTATGTACTCACGATGACAGGGAGGGACGGGGTTGGGACTTTCGATCTGTCATCGCATCTGTCACTTGATGGGAGGGGACATCAAATACAGGAGGAACGAAGACGGAGGGGCTTGGTTTCACTTTCACGTCTTAGTTGCTCCTGTTCACACTCGGCTGGAAAACTCGAGCGATCTCTTACTTCCAGGAATCGCATTCAAAGCCCTCACAGAGATGAATGCGGTGAGTGTAAAGATGATCGTCATCACATCATGATGATCGTGATGACATGTGATGTGATGATGGATAGCTGAAGCTCACGATGAAACAGAAAGCGATGAAGAGACTCGTGGTAGTGGATGAGAACGAGAGTCAGAGGATCAACCTCACAAATTTCCTGAGAGAGATGGGATTCGACTGTACCAACTTCCCCTCCTTCTCATGCATTCCAATAGAAGAACATCGAACTCAGCCAGTGGACATGTACATGTCATCCGGTTCTGCAAATGAAACAAGCATCAGCGGCACCTGCGAGACACCCGTCTTCTGCATGACGCAAGTGAAGAGGGATATCATCGTTCTACAACTCGACAAGACGTTTTTGGCGGGAAAACACCAGAAAGCGGGAGAGAAGATGAAGCAGAAGAAAATTGGGGGAGATCTCGCTGGGTTACGTGTTCTGTTGGCAGAGGACAACGAGATGAATCAGGTGAATCATCTGTGACAGAAACATCTGACGAAGAGTAGAGGATCTTTCGAAGGATGCTGACGAATATGAAGACGGAATTGACCGTTGTAGACAACGGTAAGAAGGCCGTAGATCATGTGAACGAACACCATTACGATATCATTCTATTGGATTGTATGGTGAGTCATCACATGTCGACGTCATCACCTCCCCTTCCATCATCTGTGACTGATGCACCATCATCAGATGCCAGTGATGGGAGGTGTAGAAGCGATGAGACACATCCGAGAATTGGTGAAGAACAGAAAAGAACGTCCCATCGTCTTAGCTCTCACGGCGGACATCCTTCCAGAGAATCGAAAGAACTGTTTGGAGGCAGGAATGGATGATGTATTGTATAAGCCCATCACACAGAAGCAATTGCAAGACGCACTCGTCAGCTATGTACAGAAACAACCCGCGTAACGAACCACGATCGACGAAACATGTAGATAAACGGAAATGGAGGTTTTAGCTCGAAAGGTTCATGCTGTTTCGAATGGACATGTTCTCATCATCAGATGGCGTCGCACCGCAATCGATTCATTGGTTGATTTTTAATCGTCATCAACGTCGGAATCTCGGCATTCCGAATTTTCGTGCGGTTTGACTGGCACCAATTTTCTGGCGAATCTCGCGTATTCAAAGAGGACAAGGAACTAACCTGCATCATAACTCGCAACAAAAACAACACACACGCACAAACCAAACGAAATGTCCGCCCTGAACAACACTAACGTCGCCCACAACCCCCTCGACAGAAACTTTGACGGCAAGGTCGATTTGAAGGATCTGAGAGGCAACAACGCCAACACCGGTATGACCCACAACCCTCTGGACAGAAACTTTGACGGCAAGGTCGATGCCAGAGACCTGAAGGGAAACAACGCCACCACCGGTATGACCCACAACCCCCTCGACAGAAACTTCGACGGCAAGGTCGACATGAGAGACCTGAAGGGAAACAACGCTGGAGTCCACCACAACCCTCTGGACAGAAACTTCGACGGTAAGGTCGATGCCAGAGACTTTGTCGGACAGTCCACCATGGTCAGCCAGGGTGCTTACATCCAGACCGAGAAGAGAGCTTCTCTGGTCAGAGCCGCCCCTACCATCGTTGAGACCGTTCAGAAGGAGGTCGTCATCCAAGAGAGAATCCACCCCGTCCAGAAGGAGGAGATCCAGCCCATCATCTACAGAGAGAGAGAGCAGCTCGACGTCAAGCAAGTCACCCAGATGATGCACGAGACTCAGATCCAGCCCACCATCATCCAGCAGAGAGAGCTCCCCGCTCAGAGACGTGAGGCCGTCGTCGAGAGAGGGTGAGTCTTTCATCTTGCACTTGTCAAACTCTAAATCTATTGCAGTGCCGCCATCACCGAAAACTTTGTCGCCGCNAATCCACCAAGAGAGCCTCTCTGGTCAGAGCTGAGCCCACCATCATCGAGACCATCCAGAAGGATGTCGTCATCCAAGAGAGAATCCACCCCGTCCAGAAGGAGGAGATCCAGCCCATCATCTACAGAGAGAGAGAGCAGCTCGACGTCAAGCAAGTCACTCAGTTGATGCACGAGACTCAGATCCAGCCCACCATCATCCAGCAGAGAGAGCTCCCCGCTGAGAGACGTGAGGCCATCGTCGAGAGAGGGTGAGTCCATCGAAACAAACGATCACAACGCTAAACTCGAACAGAGCTGCCATCACCGAGAACTACATCGCCGCCAGCCGTGAGGTCGATGCCGTCTCCCGCACTCAAGTCGTCCACGCTCCCATCGTCCAGGAGGTCATCAAGAAGACCATCATCGAGGAGATCCAGCCCGTCCTGGAGAGAGACATCATCCAGTCCACCATCATCCAGAACACCCAGCCCATCTACGAGAAGATCGTCGAGGCCCCCACCGTCCTCCGCTCCACCACCATCGTCCAAGACAGAGGTTTCATCGGAGGCGATCTCGCCGCCCTCGAGGCCCAAGGCTTCGTTTTGGGAGAGGCTGGAAAGCGTCTGAGCGCCACCTACTCTTCTCAGACCATCCAAACTGGTCTCGCCGCCCCCCTTGCAGGACAGACCTACGGCATGACATCTGCTCCCCTGGCCTCTGAGACTCTTGCCACTTCTCACGGACTGAAGAGAAGATCTCTCGTCGAGGCTCTCCCTGCCTCTTACGGTTACCTCGGTAACGGATTGGACAGCAAGATCGTCCAGGAGGAGATGAGAAACGGAGCTGCCCTCAACCACGCCGCCCTGCCCTCCAAGACCGTCCTGTAAGAAGGAACTTATTTAACATAAATTTGGATCAAACGTTTACGTTTGTCTTTTCGTCTCACATTCCGGAACATCGTGAGGTGGTGTTCGTGCAGCTCTTCAAGTGTCGTGAGCTCGATCATCGCGGCGGTATTCATATTCCACGCGATTGTCTCGAAAATCTTTCTCTTTGTCTGATGTGTCCTATCGCCCCGCAGTATGAAGTACAGGGAGAATTTTCTCTTGAAGAATGGATTCTGCCCGAAGATTGGCATTCTCTCTGGCACCATGCGCGCTTACCAGCTGCTCTTTGTCTGCCTCTTGGCTTTCGTCGTCGCTCAGAAGGGGGACTGGGAGTTCTGCTCTTCCTCTTCTGAATGCGCCAACGGATGCTGCTCGAATCAATATTCCAACGATGGAAGACTCAAATGCACCCCCGGTGCCGCTCAGTGTGTCTCGGGTGGAAACGGCAACAAGGGAGATTGGGACTTCTGCTCTTCCTCTTCTGAATGCTCCAATGGATGCTGTTCTAACCAGTACTCCGGTGATGGACAATTGAAGTGCACACCTGGTGGCTCTCAGTGTGTCGGTGGTTCATCTTCCAGCAGCTCGGGATCTGGCTCTGGTTCAAGTTCTTCTGGCTCTAGTTCCGGCTCTGGTTCTGGTTCTGGTTCTGGCTCTGGTTCTGGTGGTTTACCTTCGGAAGTGACGGCATTCAGGTTCGTAAAGACATCATAATCATATGCGTGTATGATGCATCGACTGACGCAAATAGAAACCCACAGAACGGAATCGGATCGTGGTACAGAGCCTCTTACGGAGGTGACGATACAAACGGTAGATCAGCTGATGATAGTGTTGCTGTTGTGTGACATCTTTCAGGTCAGTCGTGGTGTGGATTCAAATACTACAATAGCGATCCCCTCTTTGCACCTGTGAGTATTGATGCATCGTGTTTGATTCCTGAACCGTCTGTTCAGGACCTCTCTCAAATGACCGATGGAAGCCTCGCTACATGGGGTTCCAACCCTGGTCTGTGGAAGAAATACACTAACACCTATTGTGGCCTGGAAGCCAATGTAACCTTTCATCCTGATCGATCGACACATTTCATCCACAAGTGAAACCGCGACTGATGGAAATCACAGGTGACAAACCCCAAGAACGGCAGATCCATGATCATGTACATCGGTGATGGCTTCGATCCCAAGTGGGTTCGTACTCCTGGTGAGATCTCAACGATCAGCGGAACTCGTCTGAGGTCAAAACAGGCAGCATCGACATCATGACCGACGCCTTCAACAATCTTTGGGGATCCAGCACCAGCAATAAGAACGATGTCATCCAGGTGATGTGATGATCTCGTGATCAGATGTGCTGATGACAGACAGGGAGTCCAATGGTACCTGACCGGCAGAAAGAGCGACAAGTACTCCGCTCACAACTAAACACAGGATTGCATGTTACATCATGATCGTGTTTGAAAAATAAAATCTTCACGCACGAGATGTTACACATCTATTATTACACGACTGTTTTCTTACATTCCTCCCCAGGGCTCTACCTCCTCTTCGACCTTCTTCATCTGTTCATGATCAGTCCCTCTCACGCTCCCCTTCTCACCCTCCCAACCGGTCCATTCTCCAGCAGGTCACGAAACTTGGACGTTAAGAATTTGTCCGATGGGTCCATTTCCCTCCTAAACTCCACGAAATTCTGTCGGATGACCTTCTCCTTCATGATGTTCGTGATATTTGGAATGTTGTGCCAGCCCTTGGCCCAGTGAGGTAGACCACCCAGGTCGATCCATTTCTCCGTGATCCTCTCAGAAGCAACTTTCCACGCGTTCGTGATGCGATCATCGCGGATGTGCATGAGAGAGCTCCTCAAGAATTCCATCTGAACG
Source organism: Planoprotostelium fungivorum (assembly GCA_003024175.1). Classification (NCBI taxonomy): domain Eukaryota; phylum Evosea; class Variosea; order Cavosteliida; family Cavosteliaceae; genus Planoprotostelium; species Planoprotostelium fungivorum. Next base: position 29,328 of record MDYQ01000004.1, on the reverse strand, counting down.
TATCGCTGCGACACGTCGGAGGGAAAATGAGCCAGGGTGACGTCACTACCACGAGTGAATCTCATCTCACAGGCGATGTTGATGGGATACAATCCAGACTGTGAAGAGTCAGAGGTGGATCACATGATCTCATTACCTCTTCTTCCATCTGCCTCGCCACGTCGATCATGATCTGGAAACCTCGAGCTGCCGAAACGTAATCGTCCTCGACTGGAATGGCAAAATCAGTGTTCTCCACCTGATAACTGTCAGTTTCCACGGATGCACAATGGACCCACCGGAAAGTCGTCGATGTAATCGCGGTAGTGAATGGCGTCGAACCAGTGGTAATGACTGACCAGTGGTTTCTTCTTGAAGTCCAAGGCCATCATCTTCCAGATGAAACCGAGGAACACTTTACCTCCGTGACATCCTGTCCTCTGTCACTCTCACCCTCTCCACATATTTCCATTCACCTCCCCACCAATTGTAGAGGAATTGTCCCAAATTTCCCAGTATGACGTCACTCGACTGATGTTCCGGTGCGTCCCACTCGTGATCGGGGGCCCTCTCCCACGTCTTCAGCCAGACTTCCTCCGTAGTGGGCACCCAGAAGATCTCCAGCCAACCGTTGTACTTCTCCACGATGGACTTGAGTTGTACTGGATCGGTCACGGTTTCTAATGGTACCACCTGGATGCGTGAGTGGGTGACGGTGATGTGGAGGTGGACTCACTCGATCGGTCATGCGAACGGTGTGGGCGGGGGATAATGAGATGGTCATGCAGTAGATGACTCCAAAGAGGCCGAACGACCCTCTCATGTGATTCATCTCTTCGGTGGAAATGACCTGATCGGATGTCAGATGTGATCGTGGAGAGGGATCACCTCCATGCGAGCGCGAGATCGGATGTCGGGGGAAAGAGGTAAAGTGGTGGGATCTTGGTCAGTGTAGGTGATGACTTCTCCTCTGTGGTTGACCAGAGTCACAGATCTGACCATGTCGGAGACGGACCCCCACTCATAACCAGCTCCGTGGCAGATGCATGCGGTGAGGCCCACCAGAAAGACCTCCGTCAAGACTACATTGGATGGAAGAGTGAGAGGAACATTGTTCGAACGAAGCCAGTCCTCGAGCTCCTGATTCGTTTTCAACATCTCCCGCTAGATCTCATGTCGAACACCTGGACAGATGTGGCGCATTCGAAAGTTACGGAGGAGGTGCTTCTGACTTGCTGTGGGGATGACAAGATTTTCTTCAATTTTCGGCACTCTGTTAGAGATGAGAAGTCGATCGGGAGATGAAACATCACTCTTCAGATCGATGAGAGTGTATCCTACGTCGTTGTTAGTTGCGATGATGGGGCTCCAAGAGTGTCCGTAGCCTGATGGATGTCAGCCGCCTGGCTGTCTCCGGAACTCACCGGCCACCCTGACTCTATCAGAGGTGCGAACGATTCTGACGATCTCTTCTAAATCAGAGGGGTGGTATATCTGCGCCTCACATCCTTGGTTCAGATTCCAGTTCGACCTGCACGTGTCAGTCGCTTACTTTGGACTTGACGTGTCACCAACGGTGGTCGTCAGCAGGCAGGAGTGTGTTGCGTCTCTGATCATGAGGCCCTTTTTTCTTGAAGCCAAAGAAGACGTACAGAGAGTAGAGAGAGGATAGTACAACGGTCCATAAATATACAAAGATGCCCCTCTGTGTCTTCATCGCGGGCTGCTGTGGTCGAAAAACCTGTAGATATGATTGTACAGACAGAGAAGCCAAAGCATAGCAGTCTCGCGATCCAAGAACAAAATATGCTTCCTTGGTCACTTGGTCCATGGTCGGATCCCAGCCATAGGCCACGAACTCCAATCTCCTCCGGAACAGACTACTCTGTCTGATGGACTTCTGACGTCCTCCCGCTCAGCCGAGGATTTCGTACCCCTATGCAGAGTGCGAATACACGAGCAGGAGCATTCATCAGAACCACCTTTCATCAAAGGTAATGGTGTTCGTGTCTCGCGGCTACTTCTCCACGGTGGAACCGTCACAAACGCGAATTAGTCACCAGTTGATATCCTTTATCCACGACATAGAATCCGCCTGGTGTGATGATCGATACAGCTGGTGTGCGTCGTGAAGTTCGAAGAGGTCTGGGTCGGATAATGGTGTGGAGATCTCCATCAGTGACTGGATCCTCTGGGTGTGTCTGTGGAAGGCGCTCAGGTATAGGGATTGCACCACAGGCAGGGGCTGGGACATTACATATCCCATGTTACTTTGTGTTATTTGGGTTGATTTGAAGCCGCTCTGTCGTTGGATGGCCATGTGTGCGTTTGCGTTTCACAGACAGAATGAAAAGCCGTGAAGCAGATGTTCTCCCGCCAAAATGGATTTTGAATATTCGGGACTCCACGCTGTGGAGATTCCTCACGCAGAGAGAAAGTCATAAGAGCCGAAAATACCTCAGCTCCTGTACATCAGACAAACAACGAGACGAAGTGGATCCGATATTCCAACATGTTTTTTGCATCTATTCTGATCCTCCACGATGAGCTCATCATGCTGTGGATTGGGATCACTGCTTCTGTAAGATTCATATCGCACTCTGCGAATCGGAATGCAATAATTTATTGTACCGAACAGAGATCTCCTTCATTTTCAGATGTGGTGAAGGCGGTGGAGCTTTCCGTTCTTGCAGGAGTATTCAGTGGTGTTGAAGCAAGATCCCTTGCAGGAGCTCTCGTTGAGCTGACATGTTCTTCAGGATTTCCCATCTTCTTATTATCTCACCCCGCACAAGTAGGTGTATCCGTCGGCCTGATCCTGAGCGCAGGTTTGCTGGGTGGGGTTGTAGCATCGGGGGCTCAGCTGTGCGCCGACATCGCAGCAACCTCCGGTGGAGCAGCGGACGTTAGCGCAGCTAGCATCAGTGCACATGAAGAGAGAGGTGGCGATCAAGAAGACGAAGAGGAGGTTGAGGGTGTTGGCCATCGCGGTTTGTTGTTTGTGTCGCTTGTGTGTTTCCGTACTTTGGAAAAAAATGTGGAGATCCCGCAGCTCTTCTTCCCCTATCTCGCGGGCTTTTTACGCGACCTTGAGCGCAACCTTCACGCGGAAAGGTGTCTGAAACAAAATCGACCTATTAATAGCCTATGGTGGAGGCCCTATCCACCAGCTCCTCAACGTATGGGCTCCTCTATTTGGTTCATGTGAACGACTTAATTGTCCTCTCTTGTTGCGCTCCTCCTAAAGATGTGCTGTACGATCGTATATCGTCTATTTATTCAGACCGATCTGGTTATATACATCCAATATGACTTGCTTCAGTTTTTCTATCCGCACTGGCTTCGTCAACACCTCGTTCATTCCTTGACTTGTTCAGTTGTCTCTTTCGATGATGACCATCACCTGCATCCATGCACAATTGATGGTTCGCCGATGAGGTGTCAGCCGTCAGAGCCACGATGACACTCTGTCTCCCTCCTTCTTTCCGTTGCAAAGCTCTGATATCTTTCGTAGCATCCACTCCGCTCTGTAATCACCCGTCAGTCTGATGAAGCACCACCTTCATGCTGTGCACGATGATGATTCACCTTCACTGGCATATTGCAGTCCCTGCTTGAGATCAGAACCGTCTCGTGGAACGTGAGGTCTCACATGAGAATGAGGTGATAACAGGTGATCATGCTCGCTTGGACGGATTGCTCTCCATTATCCACAATGTGTGGGTCCTTTACTCCAATTCGGGACAGAATCCTCTGAATGACTTTCTGATTCGTCACATTGTCTTCTGCCACCATCACTTTCAACCTTCACGAGTCAGATCAACCGTCATCAGACATCATGATCGCACCCCTTCAATTCGTTCGGTGTCTGCTGCGTCTGATTCTTCATCGGTGTCTGTATCTTTGCCACCGTGAGGCGATGGAGCATCTTGACGATCTGCCTCCTCCGCAGCGGCTTCGACAGAACGTGATGCTTCGATTCTCCCTCCACAGTCAGCCCCGGTGCAAACTCCTCCACCAGAATCATCTTGGCCGTGGTGAATTGCCCTTCCACCCTCTCTCGGTCCTTCATCAGAGGTGTGTCCAATATGACCACAGAGATGACTTCATCGACTGCGGCAGTGGCCGGGATCTCATCCACGTGATGAAAGGATCGAACGGTGAAGCGGAGTCCCTCCAGAGTTTTCCTGAGCATCTCGGCCTGAGCGGGCTGAGGCTCCACGACGATCGCGATTCGTCCCGCAGTCTGACAGGTCGATTGGAGCTGTTCCTCCATCAGAGTGAGGGCCGCAGATTCTTCGGTCGGGCTGACGCGGGAGAATGGAAGTCTGACGATGAACGTGGCTCCTTTTCCTTCCTCCGATACCACGGTGATGTCCCCTCCCATGCTCTGACAGAACTTCTTACAGATGGATAAACCCAGACCAGTACCTCCCTGTGACGTGTCAATGAAGAGGAATGACTGCGTGTGTATCACTGACGTAGCGTCGAGTGATGGTGGAGTCACTCTGTTCAAATGGATTGAAGACTCTGCTCTTGAATGACTCGGAGATTCCGATGCCCGTGTCTTTCACGGAGATCTCCAAGGTGTTTTCGTCGAATATTCGACCGCTGAGCACTACCTGCCCCTTCTCTGTGAACTTGATGGCGTTCCTGATTCCTATCAGCTCTTTCCATGAATACGTCTTTTCACGTGAGGAGATTGCACATGATCTGTCTCAATCGACCGCGATCTGCGTGGATCTGTGTTCCCACGTCAAAGTCCGTCATACAGATGAGAGGGAGATGCTTCTTGTTGGCCTGCATGGTCACGATGTCCAAACTCTCTTCGATAACACCCTGCAGGAGCACAGATTGGATCTCTAATGTGATCTCGTTATATTCAATCTGTGAGGGTCAGTCTCTGTGAAATAACGGGATAGACCTTGGAGTAATCTAGGATGTCGTTGATGACACAGAGGAGTTGCTCACTACAACCCTTTCCCATGTTGAGGATGTCCAAGTCTTCTTCTGATAAACGTTTTTCCAGGAAATGATTCAACGTCTCGATGATACCCGTCAGAGGTGTACGTATCTGTCACTCGTCAGCCTGTGGGTCCCCTGCTCTCTTTCACCTCTGTATCCGTTAGAACGTAAAGCTACGTATCGATGATGATCTCACCGTGTGACATGACCGCGAGGAATTTGGATTGAGTGGCGATCAAGGTCTCCTTTTCCTTCACTTGCTTCTCTGTCTCTCTGATGTCCGTCACGTCGATGAGAATGAGCCCAAAGAGTTCTGCTCCGACCTCACAGGCCGTGCAAAGGTATTCCCTCTATCTCTCGTCACTCTTCGCAGTGGAACATGATATCCTGTAGAGAGAATACGTAGAGACTTCACCTTGGCTACGGGGTCCGAGATGGATTCGGTGAATTGTTTCTTCCCGCTGTCTTTCAGTTTACCGATGACGTCGCGGTACATCTTCAGGTGTTCTAAGGTCAGCCCTGCCGTCTCTGCAGTGTGTGTCAGCAGAATTTTGACGGATGTAAACTCACTCGATGATGTCGCGGTCTCGACGAATTTGGTGTCCGTGTGACCGACCATCATGGCGACTGTCTCCATCGCTTTCTTGTTCATGAGATGCCACTTGAAGTGACCATCCTCTAATGGTTCCACTGATGATGTTCATCACGATGATCGCGTTCATCACCATCGTGACTCACCCACTGCCATGACGATATCGTTCGCATCGATGAGCTGCTTGGTCAGATGGGCCATGGCTTCGAATCTCTTCTTCTCCGTCACATCGTTGGAGATGTTGATGAACCGATGGACTTTCAGCGAGGTCGTCTCCTGTGGTCCCACTCTGTGATAGTTTCCCTTATTGTCGAGGGAATAGAGGTATCTACATCGGTTCTGTGCCCACACTTTCTCTGTGCGTGGATGAGAACGGCCGTACGATCACGATGCACACCTCCGTTGGGAAGGATGACCTCGTTCTCCATGATGGCTTGTCCATCCTCTAATTTCATTGTCTTTAAAATCTCCTTGAACCACATTCTGATGTTGTTGACTTCCATTCCCAACTCCCTCTGAACCCATTTTCCATCGCACTCTTTTCCTGATGATCGAATGAGACGGCTTGGATGATGTTTCATCCAGAATCTCACCGGGGACGAAGGTGTCTATCCACCGGTCTGTGCAGAAGGCGACTTTGAGATCTTGTACATCCTCGTCTGCATCTACAATGACGCAAGAAGTTTGTGAGAGGTCAAAGATGTCTTTGATGCATTGTTGAACCCAGAATTCTAATGGTTCACCGATGGTAGGCAGAAGGTTGTAACGAAAAGACTTCATCGTCGTAATGTATAGGTCTTGGGCAGCAGGTTCTGTGCACGCCTCTATTACAAATGATATGCCATCGATAGATGTTCGGAAAGAGGATCGCTGCTGAGACCTATTCCGGTGACAATTCTTCAGTGCATCCAGAAACTCTTCAGGCAAAGTTGAAGATGAGGAATTAAGATGTCTGTGACGGTCAAATGTGGTGCCACCTCCGAATAAGTTCACTCGTCTTCTTCATGTAAATGTAGGTAGCGACCACCAGACTCATTGGAATAGCTGATTATTGGTTTGTCCTCAGCCCACTGGCAGATGACAATGCCCACTTCCGTAGCGTCTAAGCATTGCATAACACGCTCAGGCGACACTCTCTCCGTTTCAACTTTCCTCCTCTTCGCCTTCATCATCTCGTTTTAACGGACCTGTGCTCTTTGCGGATTAATTCGTGCAAGAGAAATCTAATGTAGATGTCTGAATGATGTCGCTAATGAAGCTATTATTGTTGTTATTAATATTGATTAGATGATCTATTTCCACCAGCGGCCATTGTCGATTGATTCCTAAGCGGATCGAGATTGAGGGACGAAACGCTTGGCGCTTTATCTTTGGGTGTGTGGTCCAGGCAAATCATTCGACACAATCCAGACGAATCATTTTATTCCACAAGAATCATATAACGTGCCCGTAGGTCCGCGTATTAGCTCGAGTTTTCGCACCTGTGTATGTATATCGATCTGGCGCCTTCGTTGTCGATTCTATAGACAAGATGGGATGCGTGTTGTTCGAGAGCGTGACAGAATATTGTGAACGTGTAAACGAAAGTCGTCGTGATGTATGGTGTGTCGTCGATTGATGATGCTCGGCAGAACCAGGAACTGAGGAAAATAAATGAATTGATTTATATTTATCAAAGCACTCCGATATTGTCCAGCGGGTTCGTTTTCAAACCATTTAAAATTAGTACACAAAAACACGGTTGATATCGTGCCTGTTGCTATTAGCAACTCGGTTTGTTAACGTGAAAAATTTAAAGGTTATGAAAACGACCCCGCTGGACAATACCATAGAGTTCCGATTGGAAAATTCGTCAATCACGTGACCGAAAACTCCTGCCTCCTCTGCACCAGATCTTACGCTACACACAGACAGATGTGCACCAGAAGAGCATGACAAAACTAATTTGGTGCAATTTGGTCAACTCTGAGGGAACACTCCGAAATTATAGCGATACAAAGATCGACATGTTTCTAGGTCGAGAAGTTGTCTCGTGATGCGAGGTTGATATGGGATATACAACAACTGATGAAGTATGGCTGATGCATTCAATACCGTAGAATAACGCTACGTTATATGGTTCTTGTGTTTTGATGAGCCGCAGAACCAACTGTAGCTCCTTCTCCGCCTAGCAGAACCACTCTCTCCGTCGTATTGATGTCAATGGATGGAAGGTTCAGAGAATCTCTATCTGACAAATGCTGTGTCCTTTTGGTGATTCTGTCTGACACTTTTACGTGTTGATAGCCAACTCCGAGATTCCAGAACTCCTGCCGATTCTCAGCCCACAAGGCGGCGGAGTTCAGAAGACTCCATAGACTGTATGAACACCAAATCACCATGCATACTGTTTGGCTGAACGGTTCATGTACAGTTGCCACAGAGTTCATGAAGGTACGAACGTCTTACGTACACGATGTACAGAGGTACTGATTTCCTCAGCTCACGAACGCCATCAACTGTGCTGGCTCTTCCATCACGAGGTCAGAGAAGAGAAGAGCCACGTGGACGACCGCTGACGTATCATCGAGGGAGGTCAAGATGGAAGTCCCCAGTTCAGCTCCCTCCCTCACCACTCAGCCCAAGACAGACGACCTTCGTTCGCTGATGCCTCCCCCCACATTCCACACGAGGAAGAGAAGATACCAGAGGAAGGAGGAGAGAGAAGTCTATCCCAGGAGAGGATAGCAGCGACACAAACTACGGCCATCACACCACGACGATGAATCCATAACTATTTCTCGTAACAAGACGAAACATAAAGACAGCACAACATTTATTTGAACGTGCATCAGAAATATTACAGGATCTTGGGGTAGCTGACATCAAAGAGGATTCCACAAGCTCCACAGACGGTCTGTCTCATCGTCAACATCATCATCATCGTGCCCATGATCGTGCGTGTGTCCTCACCTGTGTGCTCGGTCCACCCGCGCAGCCGGTACCATCAAGTGGTGTCTTGTCCACGCCACACTTGACGTCAGATGATCTCGCGAGACGAATGTATCCCTTCTCTCCATACTTGGGTCCCCAACTACCTCCACGTCACCCTAAGCGAAACAACGTCGACACACCTGTTACGAACAGTCCAGTAGTCACCGTACTGCTCGTCGGTACCGTAACCGACGAGTTGTACGACGTGATCGATGTCGACGTTTTCGGCGTCGCAGGCGGTGTAGACTCCACTCTCGTAGAAGCTCCAGCTCGAAGCGTCGACGTTCACCGCGAGGGGTCCCACGGTGGCCAGGGCCTTCATCACCGGTGCGTACTGATGACGTCATCACACGTCACGATTCTGAAAGAGGATCACCTGATTGGAAGGTAAGACGACGTGGCCGGTGATGGATGCGGCGGCTTTTGTCTTGAGGGGATCGTACTGACAGGTGAAGTTGTCGGCGTAGTAGCTGCGGTAGGGGTAGGTCCACTCCGAGGCCAAGCCACCCGCTGTCGATATCGTTGATGAAATTTCGCGTAAATGTGTCACTCACTGGTCTGTACGAGGGTCTCGAAGACGAGCTCGGCGGTGCCTCCCTGGCAGCCACCTGTTCCTCCGCATTGGAGGGCGTTGGGAATACAATCGATGATCTGCTGCTGAGACAGGTCCTGCAGGAAACCAGTCTGAATGGCATAGTGGGACTCGATCTGATGGACGTGTGAGATCAAGATGGTGATGGTGGATGCATTCATACCGTTTCGGCGGCACCGAAGGTCCAGCAGCTACCGCAACGGCCTTGATCTTTCACGTCAGAGATGACTCCCTGGGTGCGCCAGTCCCAGTTGGTGGGGATGCCAGAGATGTCGATGTCTTCGTCGGAGACCACCTTCAGACATGAGAACGAGATTGAGGTGAAGAAGATGTGTCTTACCTGTGCGCGCTTGGACATTTGATGGAAGCCGAGCTCCTTATCATAACCCAAAGTGGCTCTGAACTCCTCTTCGGTCCAGTCAGAGAGGTGGTTGATTCCCATCTTCCAGCTCTTGCTGCTGTCTGCATTGTGTGCATTGACCCTCTGGACGTTCTTCTCGAAGAGTGCACGTCTCATCTATGTGAGGTGAGATGAAGATGTAATGGCTCAAGGGGTACCTGAAGTTCAGAGGCACGATACGCCTTGTTGTGATCCTCCATGTATCTGAAAAGATGTCGGATGAAAGATGAAGGTGACTTAAAAGACAGAAGAAGAGGCTCACTGCTCGAAAGTATACCCATCCAACTGATGCCATCTGTTGAAATCGTATTAGGTGGCTGCCGTTTAAAACATCAGAGTTTCACCTGGGGTGACGAATTCTTGAAGTAGCGTGAACTGCCACGAAGAAGGCCAAAGCACAGATGACTAACTGTGTCACCTTCATAGCTGATCGTAATAAATTGTGAATTGGAGGTTTTGTAAAACATTAAAATACGAAATCAATTCAAAATAAATGTCGGGGACATGGGTTTGAAGTTTTCTCGCTCTGTCGCGAAAGCTCACAACAACAGAAGCACTAAAGAGATGAGAGCCTCCCTCTTCCTCCTGGGTCTAGTCGGATCTTGTTTGTCTCAGGTGTCTTACATCGGAATCTTGTCGTAGCTGATCCGAATAGACCATCGTCGTCACTCCGACCTGGAATGTGTCTCAAACCCAATTGAACATCTTTACTGGTGGTCTGACGAAATATGTAGGATCATCGGATGATGTCACCGCCTTCATTGACTCTTGCAGATATTCGACAACTACATGTACCATTGGGGACCTATTCTCCCCAGTCTACGTTGGGATACACAAGGTTTCGTCGACCAAGAGGAGATCGACTATCTCATAAAGAACGGAAACGGAATGGCCGCTGGTGGAGGCTATTACATCTCTGAAGGTATCCACTATCGCTCGAATACTTTGTAACATCTACCAGACAAATATGATTCAGAATACTTCGGTCCCTGGCCAACTACCGTCGTGATTCCAGCTGGCACCCTCCGTTACAGCAACGTGTGGGCCGCCATGGTGATGACCTCTGCATTGGCCTTGGCTGACTATCACAGGTTTTTGGAAAGATGCCCAACGATGAGGAGAAGGCGTATCTCGGCCGCATCGTGCCCTTCATCGATGAGTACTTTATCTTTGGTGAGCATCCGCTTCTTCATCCGTCATCCTCTGACCGACATTTGCAGGGGACTGGAGGGTCGTTCACAGCGCCAAATTACTCCAACAAGTGATGGCGGCCACCAGAGCACCGGAGAAGTACAGGATACCCATGGATGTGATCGTTCATCCTCTCATCTTCTCTGACGTCATCGCAGAAGGTTCGTCTCCCGACCGACTATCAGAGCTTGCACCTCGTCGGCGCTCCCGCCAAATTCTCTGGAACGAAGGAATGGAAGGATGTCAGAAGACACTGGGCTCTACTGGATTACGTGTCGCCGTGGGTGAAGATCGTTGTAGAGAGAGAGTAACGCACCACAGTGTGAAGGCGAAGTGTGCCGTGCTGTTACATCCCGAGGACCCCTTCAGCATCGTAGATGCGGCGAAATTCGATCGTTATGTGGAGACTCTCATCAAGTGAGGAATGCCAACGCATCACTCTCTAACGAAACGTCAGCGTTGTAGATCCACTGGTTCCTGGAGAGTATGGCTCTCGTAGTCTCAATCGCTCTACAGCCGCAGGTGAGTTGATATTTGATGTGAACGAAATATTGAGACGAAAAAGTCCTCACACAGAAGTTGTTCTCCGGCATCACCGGGAAGGGGAAGAGTGATCCATCCGTCATATTCCGCAGGACACCACTCAGGTATCTACAACTAAAACATTCTTGATGGATTAACGTCTCCAACAGGTCGGGGAGTGCAGCAACAAATTACACGGTGGATGTATCTCCACACCAATTGTACTCACTGAGGAGTAATGCATACATCACCGTGGAAAATGTACAAGTGTTGAATGAGAATCGCACTCGCGTGTCCTTCTGGTATCCCGATGCTCTACACAACAGTCAATTACTGGACGCTCAATACATGTCCTACGACATGATACGCAAGGTGATCGACCATCATGATCATCATCGTTGACACGATCGTCTTCAGATCCGATCGTTCCAGTCTGAGATACCGACGAACCAAACGTTGAGAGAGGAACTGACTGCAGAGATGCTAGCTGATATCTTCTACACGGCCATCACCTCGTACTCGATCCGAGACGTTCAGAATCTGTTCAACATCCAGGCATTCTCTGAAGAGAGTGACGTCATCACCAACCTCTACCCCCTCTTATTCTCCAGATCACTTCGATACGATATGGTTCCAGCTCAACTGGCCCTGTATCTCCCACCGATAGCGTGAGTCGTTCATCATCATCATGTGAGATGACGTTCCACAGGGACACCCTCGGAGGCATGAGACAGCTACAGTGGAAACAGTACATTCACAAGATGTTCAATGGACCCAAGCCTGATGATCTGACGGCAACCTGGAACGAAGTAGATAGGGGTAAGTCTCTGGCAGGGTATGTGTGTGTTGACTCTCGATAGCTCTCATGAATGAGCTCAGCGATTGGAAGGAGGATTATACAAAGGTAAGGAGCAGAAGGAGAGATGAGATGAATTGATTGGACAATAGGAAGAATGTCAGATGTTGGTGGAAGATGATCAGTGGATGGAGTTCATGGACAAAAGAACACAGAAATGGAGATAAAAACCCATGAGAAGAGAGGTCAACCCTCACAGACCTTCTCTGATGAATTCAGCGGGTGTTCACTCCGTGTCAACATCTTCGTTTGTTACAGTCTGTCACACCTGACTTGCCCTCACATTCAGATTGATCTTGAGGACATCAGTCTTACCGTATAGGATCTGTACGATGACCACACGAAGATATCAGTGGAACAGGGCCTGACTTCAGAGCCCCCTCTTCCACTGATATCTTCGTCCCACCGTCATCGCATCACGCGTCCAGCAGACGGTGCGGTGACGACTTCTAGATCTTAGATGAATTGATCGTTCAAGCGCCGCTTCTGTCTCAACGTCCCGATGATCAGAACTTCGGTCTCCGATCGGGTTGAGACATGATCTCCGGCTTCCGTTCAATTCACAATCACAACACAACACACAACACGACGATCATGAACCCCTCGACTTACATTACGATCACTCTACTTGGATTCAGTACCCTCTTCATGGCAAGAGAAGCGATCAACTTTTGTCAGGAAGCATCGAGCAGCCAATATATAGACATCAACTCACACGGAGGAATGCCACAGCTGACTGGACTGATCTAAACACTATGAAACACATCACAAACGAATTGTCTGTAACAATAGATTATAAATGCATCATTTAGACTTTTCTCATCTCCTCCACCATTCCATCCTTCGCATTAACCATTCCTCGATTCTGCACATTCAACATCCCAACCCCTTCAGGTTGCATCTTCATGCCGAAGATATTTCACATACCATATCTTCTAAATATCGTATTGATTATATAGGAGGAAGAGAGTTATCTGTTCTTTGAAGTGAGAGAAGCACCTGTTCCCCCTCGTCGACAAATGTTAGCACCCGAAATTCGGTGGGCGATCTTTTTCAGACAAGAGGCCACGCAGACACGCCACAGGTGAGCCAACTTCTACATCGGCGAGCAAGATCCTCAATTACCGTAATTTGGATCTGACAGATTATAAGATGGTCGTTCAACTCTTCTTGGCCTTCCTCTTAGGAATGGCCGCAACGCTGGTCATCTTTCGTCACTTAGCGCAGAGAAATAGAACTCTTCTCTATCAGCTCTTGACCATCGACACATCTTTCATAGAACCCCCGATGGGCAAGCATGGAGTAAGAGAAAACGACACTCCCTCTTACACTCCCCGCGAGACCACTGTGAAATCGAATCCTATAACTCGCCCAGTGCCACTGCCAACCACTTCCAATGGTAGGATTCTCGATCGATAACGACATCATCGTGACTCTCTTAGACATCCGCACCGCTCCACCTTCCATGCCAGAGATCGGAGTCTCTGAGCCTGAACCCAACAACATTCCAGCCGAGCAGACTCTTTACAATGAACAGTCTCAGTTGCCCAACATCACAAAGAGGAGACCCAGGAACCTCTCCAAAGATGGATTCACCGCCATCGCCCCACCATCAATGAATGCACCTGTCACAAAGGTTCCTTCCAACTCCGAATTGAAGGCCGTCCACTCTGTCGCCGTCGCAGCAGCCGCAGCCACGGCCGCTCAGAAACATCCCATCACTGTCAGCGGACACACTCGCTCGGGCAGTCACTCGGGTACTCCTGCGTGAGCACCATCATCATGTCTCCTTCATCTTCTCATCTTCTATAGCACCTCTCGCCTTCACAGCAGTGGCAACCACTCGGAAGAGGAAGCGGGAAGATCATTGTCTCTGCCTCAAGACAAGAGGGGTGCAAAGAGAACACCTATATTGGAGAGACACGCGAGCTCGACCAACACCAACGCAGAGCAAGAGAAGCTGAGAAGAAAACAAGTCATCTCCAACTTTTACGCCGCAGAGTCCACCGCCCACTCTGGCTGGGTCGAAATCGGTGAGAGACATCCGTCTACAACGAGACGTGACAAGGGCAGGGAGCATCATGGCGAAGAAACTGAAGTGGAAGTGGAGGTTCATTGTTGTGCAGGGAGGTTGGATCCATTATTACAAGGATGATGAGAGGAGAGGTAACAACTGCTGTGGTTGGGTCATCCTATCTGCCACGGAGGTGAAATCTCATCGACTTCTCCGTGAGATCTCTCTGATGTGGGTAGGTGTACGAGAGACCGAAGAAGCCTGGACAGATTGTGATCAAGAATGTCAAGGGAACAAAGATGTTCCACAGACACGGTCCAGATCCATCCCTCCCTCCCGCCAAGAAGGTAGAGTGTTCAATTGTTTTTATCTTTTCAAAAGTATTTCATTCGAGTGGTTTGTGAAAGTGTGACAGGATGGTTTCTTGTTTGGTCACAGAAAGTCGGCCAAGTGCAGGATTCGCATCAAGGATAAGGACAAGTTGGAAGAGTGGTTAGTTCACTTGAAACGTGCGTCAGCCACGAAGACCGACGGTTACATCTCATCAGATGATGAGGATGATATCCTTGATGATTCAGAGGATAACGGTGAGAATGTTTTCATTTCTCTGTGAGGTGTTGATTGAAATGTCAGCCTCGTTCAAGTCTTCGGACGAAGAGGTGGTCCTCAAGCACTCTGCCGAGTTGGACATCAAACCTTCCACACCCAACCCCACTTCTCTGCAAGAACTACCCCCCGCACGCAGAATCAACAGGTGAGATCACGTGACACGACACAGACACGTCTTCTCATCTCTCATCGTCTTCAACTCATGATCATCAGAGCCGATTCCATCATCATCGTCAGACCGGACGCCGGTGTCCTGCAGGAAGTGCCAGCACCGAGAGAATTCTCTGAATCGAGGAGAAACACACTGCGATACTCACTCATTGGAGTGTCTTCACCCGTGGCAGATCACGGACCGGTGAGTCGTGTGGAGGGTGACGTCATCTGACGTCATCACAGAAGATGGCGGCGGGAGCGGCACCCGAGGCGGAGGCTCTGAACGCGCCGGCTGAGGAAGAGTTGTTGGAAGATTCCGTTTCGACCGATAACCGGTGCGTCTACAACGAGCCACGGAAAATCGGAACATCTCTCTGACGCGTTGTAGTGAGGGACTGGGTAAGATCTTGGCCAAGGCCATCGGTTTAGATCTGACCACCATCGCATTACCTGTCACCATCAACGAACCCCAATCTTTCCTCCAGGTCGGTCTCGTTGTAGATGAAAAATTTGACAAAATCACAGAGAATGTGTGAGGCCACACAGTACTACGACCTTTTGAACAAGGCCGACGAAATGGAAGATCCCAACCACAGGATGACTTACGTCGCTGCCTTTGCTGCCACCAGCTACTCTTGCAGTGTTCGTACCACGAAGCCTTTCAATCCTTACTTGGTGTGTTTTTTTCTCTCTCTCGACTCATTCTCTGCAGGGAGAAACTTTCGAGTTGGTCAGACCTGACGGTTACAAATTCCTCGGTGAACAGGTGATGACAATTTTCCCGCCAAATTTTCACCTCAGAATAGGTGTCTCACCATCCTCCCATCGGTGCCTGCAACGCCACGTCCCCTCACTTTGACTTTTTCGAAGAGTCCGGCGTCAAATCTAAATTTGGCGGGAACTCCCTCAACATCGAGACGATCGGTATGAGACAGTTGACCCTGAAGAAATTCAACGACCACTACACTTGGAGTGGCATCAAGACCACCGCACACAACATCCTCCTCGGTGAGATGTGGGTGGATCACTACGGCCGTGCCGAAATCAACTGCCCCCAGAACAGTACGTCTCGTTGTAGATGGACGATGTCACTGACCCCTCGCAGAGACGACGGCCATCTTAGAGTTTACAAAGTGTGGATGGTTCAGCAAGGGAAGATACGAAGTGAAGGGATGGATCGTGGATTCCAAGGGAAAGACGGTGATCAATCTGGAGGGTAAATGGGTCGAGCAGCTCGAGGCCACCGTTCTGTCCGGTCCCAATTTCCCAGGATCCACTGGGAAGACCCACGCCCTGTGGAAGCACACGATCGTCCCGGACATGCCAGATTACAAGTACAAGTTTACGTCCTTCTGTCGGGAGATGAACAAGAGGGAGGGAATCGAGGCCACTCTGCCCACGACTGACTCCAGGCTCAGAAAGGTGAAGAGTCTACATGGTCGTGAGATTGAACAGTGTAGGATCGTATCGCCCTGGAAGAATTAGACATCAAGAAGGCCGGAGCTGAGAAGAGAATCCTGGAAGAGAGGGAGAGAAGGTGAGACGATGGGTGATGGAGGGTCACTGATGACAACAGGATACGCAAGCAGAGGGAGCAGAAGGGAGTGGTGTGGAAGCCAAAGTACTTTGTGCAAGACCAAGATAATGCATGGGCTCCCATCAACGCAGCTCAATACTGGGCGGAGAGGCAGCAGAGGATAGCAGAGAAGGGTGGTGCCACCGCTTGATCGGTGTAGATAGATAATAAAACATTTTTATTGAGCTCTCTTCATACCCTTGCGAGGGGGAGTGTTCTTCTTCAATCCACCAACCCTGTGGTAGTGGATCACAAGATATGTTCTCCCGTCAGACAGGCTATCGTGATTCGACCGTTAGGCCAAGCCATATCTGTGCCCGTACTCGTTATATGTCCTACCTTAGCGTCTCCAGTTATCGGGGCGACGAGGCGAGCGCATTTTCTTAATCGTGAGATCAAACCAGTTGAGATTGAGATGGAAGTTCACGAACAGAGCACAGAAGAGAAAGGTTGATTGAGAACAGGAGAGAGAATGAAGGATGAACGAGAGTAGTGGCAGAGGAGAGTCACAGAGATGTGAATATCTCAGAAGATAGAGACGCATTTTCGGGCCACCTTACGGATACCGGGTAATGGTTGGTTTCGGGCAGCTACCATTCATTTTCCGCCGGCCACCCGATGACTCGCTCCCTCATCATCTCAGCCGTTCTACTCGGTGTGCTCCTGTTGGCTCAATCTCAGCCACAAACACTGACCCTTCAGACGGTCATCCATGATTACTACCCATGCTGGAATGACAACAGCAAGGCGTACGGAGTCCCTTACATGGTCGTACCTAACCCTCCCAACGGTAAAACGGCTGATCCTCGATTCTGTAACCCAGACATTCAACCTCAAGAGACAACGGCCAACCCTCACTGGGGTTATGGAGAGACAACAGCTCTGACTGGCATGGTCAATCCCAATTTGGACACGACAACCCGTAAGCCAGTGTACATCATGCCTGCAGTCACAAACACCGATCCCACCCATCAAGTTTACAACGCGACGACTTACTCACAGTGAGATGGTGCACAAACATCACAAAATTGATCAATTCTCAGCTGGTGGTCTGACTCATACTATGGAACAGACAACATTGCGTACAACTTGACCTTGACATACAACTCAAAGACACAAGTGTATGAGTTCGCATCCACCGATCCCGGTTTCTTCCCCATCGACAATCAAGGCTGGGGAAATGATGGATTAGGAAAGGACAAGGACGGAGATTACTCCGCTCACAACTGGGGATTCTGTGTAGAGGCACACGTCATGTTCCTCTACGATGCCAACGCCACTCTCACCTACGAGGGAGATGATGATCTGTGAGTCCATTCACATCGCCTCCGTCTTTCCATCTTCTCACCATCTCTCAGGTGGATCTTCTTCAACAACCAACTGGCCTTCGATCTGGGAGGTCTTCACACCGCCGTCGGCCAGACTCAGCGTCTCGGTGATCTTCCCTTCGCCAGCAGCATGAGACAAGGAGGTGCCTACAACTTTGACCTCTTCTATTGCGAGAGAGAATCATTCGGCTCCGATCTGAAGGTGTCCACCACCATGAACATCTTCTGCCCCGAAGGTCAACTCGACTACTGCCACATCTGTGGAGGCTCCGGCGCCTGCTGCCCCAACCAGTGCACCTCCAGCGACTCATGCACCATCGTCACCCGTAACCCCCGAACATGCGAGTGCGTCACCTCCGTCAACTCCACGAAGGTTCAAGAGTGCACGGCCAAAAACACAAAGTGCAGCACCTACCAGTGCCAGAACAGCCAATGCGTCCCCACCCCCATTCCCGCCAAGACCCACGGCGGCTGCACGAACGCCTCGTGTGACCCAGCGAAGGGATGGTCTTACACCCAGTTCACCTGCCCCTCCAACGACACGCAATGCTTCCCCACCACTTGTTCCGATGGAGGATCCGGCCCTGCCGTCTGTACCGCCACGAACGCCTGCCCTAACGGCCACAACCCCTGCGTGATGGACAACGTCTCTTGCAAGCCCATGGACGCCTGCCACACGGTCACTTGCGTCAACGTCTTCAATTCATCTTCCCCCATCAACGGTTACGGTGTCTGCGTCCAGACTTCGAAGACTCCTCAGGGTGACAGCTGCACGTCTTGGACGTGCGACCCCACCACGGGCGCCCTCTCTTCCTCCCCGGCCCGTCAGTGCAACGATCCCAACAACTTGTGTGATACGTCTTACTGTGATCCCTCCCAGGCCAATCCCTGCCAGAGCCGCATGAAGCTCTGTGACGACAACAACGCCTGCACGGACAACAAATGCAACCCCACCAACGGAACTTGCTACTTCCCCGACATCGACTTCATCGCATTATCAGAGAACGACACGTGCACGAGCATCACGTGTGACCGCAACTACGGCATCCAGTACACCAACGTGACGTGCAGAGGTGTAAACTGCCAGAAGGACTCGAAGGTACCCGGTTGCTGCACTTGCGGTCTGTCTCCCGCCGTCATCGCAGGTATCTCAGCCGGTGAGGAGATGGTTGGAGAAGGTGTGGGAAGCTGATGGAGAATCAGGTGCCATCGCTGGAGCTGCCGTCGGTGGTGTAGCAGGTGCCGCCATCTTGGGCATCGGAGCGAAGAAGGGATACGATTTCTATGCGGCCTCACAGATGGCCGCAGGAGGTGTCCAGAACAACCCCATGTACGTCGCCAACCAACAAGGAGGTGTCAATCCCCTCCACGAAGCATCTGCTTAAGAACTGTATGAATAATAACCGACATCGTCTTCTCTCTTCCTCAGAATGTTCCATGTGTGAAGGTCATCATCATGATGGATCTCCATCGAATTCGGGTCTGTTGATCGATCAAATCGCATTTTCTGTTGTTCATAGAAATGGAGCGGGAACATTGTAGTTCGACAGGTACCTGAACTTCCGCTTCGGGGCAAATTCATTTCGAACCGACCAAGCTTCGGGCCAGCAGCGAGACACTTTCTGTACTCTATCAACTCTTCAACCTCTCATCATGGGTCACCACGGACATCACCACCACCATCACGGTCACCACCATCACACCGATTATGTGACCACTGAGGTCGTCTATGCTCAGCCCAATGCCGTCGTATACCCTCCCGCTCCCGTGATGTACCCTCCTCCAGTCTATGCTGCTCCTCCAGTCTATGGCGCTCCTCCTCCAGTTTACGGCATGGCCCCTCCAGTCGCCTACGTTCAACCTCCCGTCGCCTACGTGCAGCCAACCACCACCGTCTATACTACCGAATACGGACACGGACACCACCATGGACACCATGGACACCATGGACACCACCACGGACACCACTACTGAGTCTAAAGGATGTATAAAATTATTTACAGTGGGAGACAATGTGTTCGAGTGATGATAAAACAGAGAATGGATCGCAGAGTCAGTCGCGATCTCAGCGGAAGATGAACAAATGCAGCGATCACTTGAATCCAACCAAATTCAGCCTTCATTTTCAATCACCTCCAGCCAGACGTGAGATCCTGCACGATAACGCCTCAAGCGTGATTTCCCTCTCGTCTTCAAACCGAAGACATCCCATTCCATGCTCACGTTCATGAGAGGGATTCAATCTACGTTGTTGCTCGTATGCACTTGAAGATTTTGTTGTCTCACAGTTGATATTGCACGTCGTACACTGATGCAACACCTCGTGACCCGCCAGGGAAGACCAATTCGAAAGACCTGGAGTATCACAGGATGTAGGCTTTCCGTCACATCTGCGTGTAGTAGTGTCGCTGACGTCGTTCAGAGGGGTGTGCAGTGGAATAAAAGTGCAGTATTTTCAAGTTGAAACCATCATAGGTGTAGACGCTTGAAGTCTTCCGTGTCACTCGAAAGGGAGGAAACAGAAGATGAGCGAAGCAGCTGCACCCGAACTGTTGATCGATTTCGAGGAGAAAGAGAATCAAGATCAACCTCAAGTGGAATCACACGAAGAAGAGGGTTCAGATGAAGAAACTGACGATCATCTGTTAGATATGAGCCCACGGGCACCCGCTATAGATCAGGTAATATGTTAGGTGGTATGAAATACCTTGTCACTGACATCGATAGGACGTATCGAAGATGAAACCTGCGGACTTCCTCGCGTTTGCCAAGACTCATATGACGAAAGAGCCAGCGGTAACGAAGAAGAGTGCCCTGTCCAAAGCAAATGGTTCAAGTGAATATATAGTCATATGATATGCCATTTTTCTGAGGCATTTTAAGGTCCATCCCCTAAGGGCGGAAGAAGAGTCAGTTTCGATCCACGTGTGGACTATAGCGTTGCCCCGGAACCTCTCGCACAAGATGATGACGAGGATAACGACTCAGACGACAGCGATGCCTATCTATACGAAGACGATGAGCAAGAAGACGAAGAACAAGAGCTTCGAAGAAAAGAATTGATCAACGCCGCCATGATACAGATACATGCCATGGCAGCAGAGAAGGGTAAGCCATCTACTCGAATGGAAGATTTCTCATGTGGAATAGACAGAACGGACAACGGCCACGAGGACAGCAATGGACATACCCATGAGGAACAAGCCGAAGAGGAAAACGAAGCAGAGGTAGAGGGAGAAGAAGAGACAGAGGAACCAGCGGAAGAAGAGACAGAGGAACCAGCGGAAGAAGAGACAGAAGAAGGAGAGGAGGTGCAACATGAAGAGGAAGAACAGCACGAAGCCGAGGCAGAGGTTCAACCTGAGGAGAAGAAGGAAGAGAAGACAAAGGAGGAGATTGAGGCAGAGGTGAGAGAGAGAGATAGAGGGGGAAAGTGAAGAGGTACAGGTGAAAGAGAGAGAGGCAGAGAGAAGGAACGAGTTGATACGTAAGATCAGAGCGGACGTGGAGGCATCTGCCAAGGTGAGTTGGTTTGTCTTCATGAAGAGTTGATGGATGCAGCAACAACAAGATGCAGACGATAAGAAGAAGGGAGAGGAGAAGAAGGCCAGAGAGGAGCAAGAGAGGAAGTTGAAGGAAGAGAAGGAGAAGAAGGAAAGGGAAGAGAAGGAGAAGAGAGAGAAGGAAGAGAGAGAGCAGAAGGAGAAGGAGCAGAAGGAGAAGGTAGAAAACGAAGAGAAGGAGAAGATAGAGAGAGAAGAGAAGGAGAAGGTAGAGAAAGAAGAGAAGGAGAAGAAAGAGAGAGAAGAAGAGAAGAAGAAAGAAGAGGAAGAGAAGAAAGAAGAGGACATGTTAATTGAAACAGAGGAGGTCACCCAACATTCCGCCATTGGTCTGGTGAGAAGATAGCGACACCTGATGTCATCATGACATATCTGATGATATCATAGGATGAGGTGGCATTAGAACACACCCGAATTGAAGACAGCGAAAAAGCTTTCGACCAAAAGGTACACTCTATAATTCATCCTTTTCACCTCTCACACAGAAGCAGGCCGAAGACAAGGGAGAAAAGACACCAGACGCCTCACCGAAGAAATCCACCGAGCCCGCGCAAAAATCCGCACAGACACCCGCCAAGACCACCAGCGTGAAGTGGGCATATCTCACTCATATAGCATCACCCTGACACCCACAGGGCCTCCAGCACACCTGTCAAGGTGGCAACGAAATCAGTCTCCACGACACCCTCCTCTAAGGCTACGCCAACGAAATCAGCCCCGTCCACTCCCAGAGGTACGTCTTACGTTTATCTACAACGCTCAACGTGACAGTCAAATCGACGGTCCCATCCACGGTGACCACCCCCCGTGGAGCTACGACTCCCAGGGCCAAGGCCAGCGCGGCACCCGTCACCAAGACAGCATCCACCGACGCCGTACCCTCCACGAAATCAGTTACCACCAAAGCACCCGTCAAGACGTCGACGTCGACAACGACCGCCGCTAAGCCGGTGAAGGTGAACACTGTACCGGTGAAGGCAGCGAAGGCGGCGGCTCCGGCTGTGAAGAAGAGTATTGGGGTTACCAAGGTGAAGGGAGGCGATCGATCGATGGCTGACGAGGACAGCCCGTGGAGAAGAAGGAAGAGAATGGAAAGGAAGAAGAGAAGAATGGAGGAGAGGAATCGAACGGAAAAGAAGAAGCCACCGTGGCAGAGGTCAAGAGAGACGGTGAACGCGAACACCTCGTCCATCATCTCATGTCTCATGCAGCCTCCGCAACTGCGAAGCCCAAAACTACCGTGAAGGCACCCGTCAAGACCGCATCTACAACGGGTAAGACCTCAGCACCAGCTGTCAAGTCCACTCGGCTACCCCTCTCCACTACCCTCCCCACCAAAGCGGCCAAGCCCCCCACTTCATCTACAACGACCAAATTGTCGTCCACTTCTACCCCCGCGGACAAGCCTTCCCCCCGCACCACCACTACCACCACCGCGGCACCCGTTAGGACCCCTCGATCATCTACAACGAGCACTTTGACCCCCAGGTCCACCACGGCCTCCGTGAAATCCACCAAGGCATCAGCGGCACCCGTGAAAGGAGCAAAGGTGGCTGTGAAGGCAGCTGTCAAGGGAACGAAGGCCGCCGCAGCTCCAGTCAAGGCAACGGAGGCAGCACCCGCGAAGAAGGCGACAGAGACGGCACCAGTGAAGACGGAAGAGGAGAAAGAGGAAGAGCCCACAAAGTCTGAGGCAGGAGAGACCACGGCTGAGATTGATGAGAGCGAAGCAACTGTGGAGACGACGACCGAGACGAAGGCACAAGAGTGATCGATAGAATAGACCTCGAGACACATTCCATCGTTATCATCTCTCGCACATGACGTCATCATCGTGGTGCATGCATCACGAGTGAAATCATGCAAGCGAATTTGAAGAGTACAAGAGAATTTATCTAGACACACTGAGTACCACCGGGGGTGCACTTGAGTCTTCCATCGTTGGACCATTTCTTCGAGCAGCATCTGTTGGTGCACTCGGAAGAGGTAGAGCAGTAGACCCAATCTCCTTTGTTGCCGTTTCCACCCGAGACACACTGAGTGCCACCGGGGGTGCACTTGAGTCTTCCATCACCGGACCACTGCTTCGAGCAGCATCCGTTCCTGCACTCCGAGTTGGAGCTGCAGAAGTCCCAATCGTTCTTGTTGCCTTGTCCTCCGCTGGTACCACTAGTGGTGCCGCTGGTGCTGCCAGTAGTGGTGCCGCTAGTGCTGCCAGTAGTGGTGCCGCTAGTGCTGCTACCAGTGGTGCTGGAGCCTGAGGTGCTGGAGCCTGAGGTGGAGCTACCGGAGGATGAGGAGCTACCATTGCTGTTTCCCTTGCTGTGAGAGAGTAACCAGCGAAGGGCGTCGGCAGTGAAAGGGACCTGTAGATTTTGAGTGAAGAAGACGGACGATGTTGATGATGGACGATGTTGATGATGGACGATGTTGATGGAGAACGATACTCACGGTGGACATGTCTCTGACTCCAGAGTTGCTGTGAGGGATGTTCATGGAGGACGGGTAACGAGTGAAGTTGGAGACGCGGTTACCAATGGAGACGAGACGATCGTAGGTGGTCTGACATTTGGGTCCTGGCACCTTGTCGTCTGAGTCCGAGCAGAAGTAGTCGATGGGGAGCTTTGCTACCTGATGGGAGTCAGAGAGGTGATGAAAGATGAAAGATGAAAGATGATGTTCACCTTGTTGATGTCACCATCGGTGAGATATCCGGCTGAGGGTAGAGCAGCTGCGACCATGTCGGAGTTTCCGGTGATGAATCTCCAAGTTCCAAAAGAACCCTACGGATGTTATACGACGTATGGAAATAATGGACTCACCATGGAGAAACCAGAGACGTAGAATCTGTTCCAATCGATGTCGTTACCATACTTGGCCTTGACTTGGTTGATCACATTCATCAGCTCGTTGTTGTTCCAGTCCATTCTGTGACCAATCAGATCGGATCACAATGGTGTGCTCAGACGTACCCTTTGCTGACTCTGGCTACGGGCAGAAGGGAGAAGAACTTCTGAGCGGCGATGGTTTCAGCATCGCCTCTGACTCCTCTGTTCCATCTTCCCAACAACCATCCGACTCCGTCCCATTGTGCGTGACTGAGGAAATCCTGTCATAATCAGAAACAGCATGCAATCTTTCGAGACTCACACTGTCGGCTCTGCTTCCTGATCCGTGCAGGAACATCACCATGGGCCAGGGTTTCGCTATCAATCGTGAGTCATACCGATGCGCTTTTTAGAATGAATTCACCCAGACCACCCTCGGGCTCGTGAAGGACGTAAGGATAGAACCCATTCTCATTGTAGAGTTTCATCTCTGCAACAGACAAGCCGAAGAGGCACAACAAGAGGAGGATGTTGCGCATCTTGGGGGTGATATTCTGTTTTGTCTGTAACCTTGAAGAAGAGTCGCTTGAAAAGTTACAAAACATTCAATCTCGCGGTGTTTATGACAGGCTAACTCGTGAGACAGAATTGTCTGCCTCCAAATCGATCAAATTCGTTCACTTCTGTTGCCTGATAGATGTCTAAAGCTTCTGGTGGCCACACAAGGGACGAAGAGGACAAAGACGGGTGACTGTCGGATCTCGCTCACTCTAGAATAAAAATCTTCTGTACAGTCTCTTGACTAGCAGATAACAACAAAGAGCTGATTGCTGAAACAAATCTCTGGCAATCCATGCCCGATTGCTGTCAGACAAAAGCGAAAGCCAGACTTGAGCCAACGGAAAGAGCTCAACGATGGTCAGTTGACACTCGTCTCAGGCTCAGCCCTATTGATGGCGCAGTCACAATGCACAGAGTCACCACAAGTCGCAGAATAAGACTGAACAGACGATGGAAGGCGAAGATGAATATTTATTTAAGAACAGCAACAACGGTTTGGTAATCATTCCAAATTCCGATTCACCTCAACCACTGATTTACTCCACTTCTCCTTCTCCACTCCATGAATCGGCCTTGACATTAGAGTTAACTCCCTCGTGATAATCGATCGATCAATCTAAATTCAACTCAACTTCTTTTCAATTCGAGAGAGAACGAGGTTGATGATGTTCGTCTCTCCAATGGTGTGTCTCACCTTTTGAAGATGCCTCCTCTCCGTCACAGAGAGGCACCCTCTGAGAAGGAAAAGAGGCTTAATCCTCTAAGAGGAAGAGTCACCTGCAAGATGGACAACACCTGGACTGGCTCTTCCACAGGAATCGAAAGGAATCCTCTCTAATCCCTACAGAGCTCATCGCGTCTAAGAAGGCAGCACTCAATTGGTAACTCCAGTAGACTTTAGAGGGCTATGAAGATGTAACAACTGCAACGACTTCATCCTCGTCGTTAATACCCAAACATCCTCTAGGAAGGTCCACAACGCCTCCCGAATCCACTCTCACGTCATTCTCCACTGAAGCATCGGTTGAGATTTGAGAGGGCTGCCCTCTCGCGCAGAGCCAAATGAGATGTGACCAACCACATCTTCTGAAAATTAAATCATTTATTTTTAGACCCCGATGTGAGCGCTTGATGTGCAGTCAAAGTGCCGTTGATCGAGACCACTAAGTCATTTTGTATGTGTTGTGTCATATTGTCAGCCCGAGATAAGACCGTCAGCTGTGGATGAAAAAGTTAAATATTAGTGGATGTGACACACATGATGATTACGACCGTCACGATGCAGTATAAGAGATAGAATTAAAAGAGCCGCCATTGGCTGAGCAATGCGTCCTTCTGTTGGCTTTGTAGCGCCGGTTCGACTTTCGGGCAAAACCCAGGCTAAATGCCGATGCCCAAAAGAAAATATTGTCCAGCGGGGTCGTTTTCATAACCTTTAAATTTTTCACGTTAACAAACCGAGTTGCTAATAGCAACAGGCACGATATCAACCGTGTTTTTGTGTACTAATTTTAAATGGTTTGAAAACGAACCCGCTGGACAATATTATATTTATTCCGAAAAATTAATTTCTTCGTCCTCGATTTCAACAGGCTGAGGAGAGCGGCTAAGATTTGACTGCTGCATGCTGCAAATGAGTGTATGGCCCCTGCGGCGGGGGGGGGGGAATGTTAGGGAGGGTAGCAGGTCATTGATGATACTTTACCCAGGTGTAGAATCACCTGGGCTACACGGTGGTGTATTTTGTTTTTTCGTCCGGACGTTCGTAACAGAGAAAAGTGCCAATGTACGCTATTTTTTTAGTGTACGCGACAGTAATCCACACTTTGCTCATCTTGGGCAACGTTTTTATGACCGTGACATACCATTGGAATCAGCGCATTTTGTCACATAAACTGCCTCTTTTGGTGTTCACCTATGTCCATGTCAGCTGTGGTCCAATGTGGCTTCTCTTTGTCATTAAATGCACAATCTGGAATTACATTGATGATGGAGTGCCATGTGTTTTACGTCAAGAAGCGTCAATGTCAAAAGTGTCATTGTGAAGCAATGTGATGATGTGGAAATGCAATAAACATGTACAAAATCACTTTTTACTCTCATTCCATTCAGGAACTCAGGAGATGTATGCTAATTGTGGTGTATGGTCACCACATAAGAACCAAACAGTTCAATGAGTCTCTGTTTATAAAGAATGATTTCAAACCAAAGAAAGCCAAGGAGTTCCCTTTCAATGAATGTGCATTGAATGTGTTTCTTGGTTGCTGAGATTTCTCCAAGATTTCTCCGAGTTTTCCAATTTGTCAGTGATGTCAAATGTTGGGCACAACAAACGCAGAAAAAAGGGATGTGCAGAGGAGTCAAACACACAAGGCGTAAGCTGTTGGATGATGAGGAACTATTTTGTACGTTCTAATGGCTTTGCTGTCCAGTTCATCATCTTATTCTAATTGACTTGCAATGTGATCACCATCTGATTGTCTGATGATCTGATCACGAGCTGATCACGATCTTGTGTGATCATCTCACCAACTGATCACGATCATGATGTGATCTTCTCACGATCGCAAACTGATCATCTCGACCTGATCACGTTCATGATGTGATCATCTCGCGATCTGATCACGATCAAGATGCAATCATCTCGCGATATGAACACAATGTGGGCACAATCATGACGTGATCGCATTGTTTGAGAAAAACAGTGAAGATCTCAAGTTCAAACTACTATAACACGACTGCAATAAAAACGGCTGCACAGAGTGGGACTCGAACCCACGAAGCGTTCGCTAATGGATCTTAAGGCCATCCCCTTAACCATCTCGGGCATCTGTGCTGATGGTTTGCGGGGCAGGAACACAGCAGCATAATCGCACGCGATAGCTTGCAACATATTGGCTGGGAGCAGCCAGGGGAGATTGATATCACAAACACACGATCCTAAACCCAGCTTGAATGATTCATCTGTACATAGCTATATCAGACAAGCACATCAAAATTTGATGTGTTCATTTTGGTCAACTCTGAAGGAAGTTACATCAAGAACACTGACACAAGAATCAGCATGTCTGCAAAATTGATATGAGATATACAACAAATAGTGATGTATGACAATTCCAATTATCATGCAACGCCGGACTGACAAAAAAGTAAAACACCCAACAAAAAAGTGAAACAGACTTTTTCCTTATATCTATATCTCAGATGCTCAATTTTGTTCAGTATGATGGCTTTTGCCACCAGATGAATACCAACATATAATGAACTATCATAACAATATGCTGACAAGAGATGTACATCAAACAGTGTGTCGGATTCTTGCAAATGTAAAATGATTATTTTATTTTTTCACTAGTTTGGCGTTATGCCAAGAAGTTTCAACCCTGATAATCAATTGTACATTCAGACACACAAGACCAGTATGAAGGTGAACAATGATTGTACAAGCGCATACATTGCAGGAGTATCAGCAAGTACTGCTGCAATCTCAGATCCAACAGATGTCCACGCAAATGTAGGATGGAGTCAGAATCAGAAGATACAGAGCTTACAGCAACAGGAGATATCTGTGCTACTTCCCACAGAAACCCCAACAGAGACCTCACATGATAAGAGTTGACGGGAGGAGTATTCTGCCATCCTGCAGACGTCATTATTTGATTCTACTGAGGAGGACACGAGGTGAGCAAATGCAATTACAACTTCTGATCATCTCTTTTCAGCCAGACTATTGAAGAATCGATAGACAACCAAGGAAATCGGATCACATCAGTCTCTTTCACAGAAGTGGCCCATCTTTGATGAGAGCCAATTTCATCGATCAACTGTACCATATATACCAAATTCATCTGAAGTTCCCACTTGACACAATCGTAAGAGAGCAGCCTCGCCAGAAGCCTCAATCCAATGCCACAAGGAGGAGAGAGGATCAACACGCAACAAGTGGAAGATGCATTCTCAAATTGTTTCCTCTGTCCATCGATTTAACTCCTATTAGGGCCAACAACAACAGCAACGAGATGTTCTATCCTCCGTGACAGATCCATCTGAACAATGAAGAAAGATCTTCAAATGGCCACACATCAACCCACATGAATCAAACACATTGTAAGGAGATGTATTAATCATTGTGGACGCCCTTCTCCACGTATTCTACATCCTTGACCACCATCTCCTTCACAAGATCCTCAAAGGATGTCTTCACCGACCATCCCAGAACCTTCTTCGCCTTCGATGGGTTACCCAACAGATGCTCCACCTCCGTCGGTCTAAAGTATCTGGGATCAACCTTCACGATCACTTCTCCGTTCGCCACGTTGACTCCAACTTCATCCACTCCCTCTCCTTCCCATCTGCTCTCGTCAGTTTCGACCGTCCTTATCTCTCCTCTCACTTGATGCTGATTCCAACCACGGCAAATGCCTTCTCGCAGAACTCCTTCACGGTGTGAGTCTCTCCGGTGGCGATGACGTAGTCTTCTGGCTTGGGTTGTTGGAGCATCAGCCACATGGCCTGTGATGATGAGAAACGTTAGACGAGGTGGATCAAGTATCACCTCGACGTAATCTCTGGCGTGTCCCCAGTCACGGTAAGCGTTCAAGTTTCCGAGGTACAGGACCTGAAGAG